>NIVC01000514.1:40000-557452 GCA_002269645.1 Macrostomum lignano | reverse complement strand
ACTGGGAATGTACGCCGAGAATCTGCATATGAAGTCTCCCTGAAAATTATCCAGAGATTCCCGCCGAGGTTTCCCTTGAGGGTCCCCTCCAAAATCTCCGCAGCTTCAAATCTCCCTGGAAGTGACTCGTGAGCAACCCAAAATTTTCCGCCACCTTTTGGTCCACTTTGGCAGAAATTTCACCGTCAATCGCCTTCCAGCAACAGTCAAGAGTCGAACCTCGGTGGCAGAGACAAGGGGAGCATTGCCTTTCTCCGTGAGCGCATTCCCGTCCGATGAGCAAACAAAACCTGCAAAAGCTGGCGATCTGCCGCAGCTCTGCTTTTCCCCCCGCACGCGATTGGCTGCTCAATCATGCCAGCTCGATGAACTCAAAATGATGCAGATGCTTGCAGACCCTGGCGAGGCTTGTGAAAGTCTAAATAAATACAAGCAATTCTCAATGCGACCCCGTGCCCCTCACTTTGCAACCATCGTTTGTGTTCTGTTTCAACAATTTAGCATGCAAAAACACTTGAACACGTTTATTAGTTGGTATTTTTTATAAGTTACTTCAGTATAACATTAGGAGTCTATACTGCAAGGCTCTACTAATAGTAAGCGGGCTAAGCAGCTTTAAAATTCTTTGTAGACACACAAATTGATCTCGCCCTTAGCAGCCGTGACAAATCGAGTTTTTCTTGACCATAAAGACCACTTTTACCAGCTGCTGGTAGATGTAGATGTACTTACGTGAGTTTCTGGAATGCGAACTAAAAATCCTCAGACTCAAATGCGGCCATCTTTCAGATTCAACTTTTTCGGAGCTGCGCTGGGGAAACAGAATATTGCTCTTTGCAGTTCAGCTTAGGGGCAGTTGACTTAATCCAGAGTAACGGACTTATTAAGGATGCAGTGACTGTTTAATTTTGATTAGGAGTTGTCAAAACTGAAGCGGACCTTTTGGGTACACAAACCAGAGTGTCAGTTTTGAAGCAGCTGTCAAAATGGAATCGGACTTTGCTGTCCAACTAGTCAGGCTGTTTTAGTCTATGTGTGCAAAAGGATGGAGAAATATTTTTTTCAATACTTGTACATCCCAAAATCAAGGTCAAATTGAGCTGCTTTTAATTGGATTACTTTGTTACCGAATTTTCCCAGGAGATGTTGACTAAACGTGCATTGTCTCACGCTGTACGCTCATTATTCAACGCTTGAACCTCCCATGCCTCTGTGACTGTCACTGTACGCATCCCCTATGCCTCTGTGACTGTCACTGTACGCATCCCCCATGCCTCTGTGACTGTCACTGTACGCACCCCCATGCCTCTGTGACTGTCACTGTACGCACCTCCCATGCCTCTGTGACTGTCACTGTACGCATCCCCCATGCCTCTGTGACTGTCACTGTACGCACCCCCATGCCTCTGTGACTGTCACTGTACGCATCCCCCATGCCACTGTGACTGTCACTGTACGCACCCCCATGCCTCTGTGACTGTCACTGTCCGCACCCCCATGCCTCTGTGACTGTCACTGTACGCACCCCCATGCCTCTGTGACTGTCACTGTCCGCACCCCCATGCCTCTGTGACTGTCACTGTACGCACCCCCATGCCTCTGTGACTGTCACTGTACGCATCCCCCATGCCTCTGTGACTGTCACTGTACGCACCCCCATGCCTCTGTGACTGTCACTGTACGCACCCCCATGCCTCTGTGACTGTCACTGTACGCATCCCCCATGCCACTGTGACTGTCACTGTACGCACTCCCATGCCTCTGTGACTGTCACTGTACGCATCCCCCATGCCTCTGTGACTGTCACTGTACGCATCCCCCATGCCTCTGTGACTGTCACTGTACGCATCCCCCATGCCTCTGTGACTGTCACTGTACGCACTCCCATGCCTCTGTGACTGTCACTGTACGCATCCCCCATGCCACTGTGACTGTCACTGTACGCACCTCCCATGCCTCTGTGACTGTCACTGTACGCACGCACCTCCCATGCCTCTGTGACTGTCACTGTCCGCACCCCCATGCCTCTATCGCGCTCCATTTAATATTTGTTTGAGCAAAAAAAATTGCCCTTTCTCGCCTTCCAGCTTATCACTTCCCAAGCCACTGAAGACGACAGTTAAGAGCTTTTCGTCATCATAGTGTCTATAAAAGGGGGTGGCGGTGCAGGCCCAAGACATCCAGCTGTGCTTGCTAGTGGGCCATTCAGCCGCCGGCGAGGGCCAATTGGGCTTCTCGTGTCACAGACTTTCAATTTGATGGAGCAATATGTTGACAAATCCTAAATACGAGCGGTTTCGAAACCTCTAAAGCAGCTAGGCTTTAGTCATGGCAAAGGATCTCCCTAAACGCTATGTAGACTTCGAGTCTGAGAGTTTGCTTTTGCAATAAACGTGCTCTGACAAAATGCGACTCGAACACAGCAAATCAGAAGTTTTCTTTGAGAAAACTGAAAGAAACTTAAGGAAAGTTAGGAAAAATTGGGGCGGACGCAATCTTGTGCCGTTTGAGGCAACTTGTGTGTGGAAAAATGAAGTCAACAATTAGTGACGGGTGCAAAACAATCCCAGCAGACAGGCGAAATAAAAGTGGCGAAGTCAACTCGGCGGCACAGCAATGAAAATTTCCGCTTCAAAAGAAAGCCGCTCCTGGCTGACAACGTCGATTCGCCGGGGAGTATGCAGAAGCCTGACGATCATTTCGACAGCTACCAAAAACACAGAGCCATAAAAGTCCTCGCCGCCCGCCCCCGCCCCTATGAAGGCTTCCGGACTCTCTTTTACATTTATTGAGTTCGATTCACACCTCCGAGCTTTCTGCAACTCGCGATTTTCAATACTTTCATTTAAAGATTCGATCAAACTCCTACTCGTACAAGCCGAGCCATGCTGAGACTTCTGATGCTTCTCGTTGCTCTGGTTCTGGTAGGCGCCGCGCAACTGGCGGCTGGCGACTGCAGCTGCGACGCTGAGAGTGACGATGGCAGCTGTGTTGGAGAGCCTGAAAACGTGTGCAATCTCGGCTTCTGCGTTGGTCAGGGCGGCTGCATGCTATGATCGAGCGGCAGCCTCGCTTTCAAATGAACTATAGAGTCAATAAGCTTCTTTGACTCTGAATAAATGTGATATAGCATTGCAGCTTATTACCAGCTCTTTGGGCAATGCTAGCATCCAAAAAAGCTTTGTTGTGATGTCTTAATCATTTCAGTCAGTCAGTCAGTCAGTCAGTCAGTCAGTCAGTCAGTCAGTCAGTCAGTCAGTCAGTCAGTCAGTCAGTCAGTCAGTCAGTCAGTCAGTCAGTCAGTCAGTCAGTCAGTCAGTCAGTCAGTCAGTCAGTCAGTCAGTCAGTCAGTCAGTCAGTCAGTCAGTCAGTCAGTCAGTCAGTCAGTCAGTCAGTCAGTCAGTCAGTCAGTCAGTCAGTCAGTCAGTCAGTCAGTCAGTCAGTCAGTCAGTCAGTCAGTCAGTCAGTCAGTCAGTCAGTCAGTCAGTCAGTCAGTCAGTCAGTCAGTCAGTCAGTCAGTCAGTCAGTCAGTCAGTCAGTCAGTCAGTCAGTCAGTCAGTCAGTCAGTCAGTCAGTCAGTCAGTCAGTCAGTCAGTCAGTCAGTCAGTCAGTCAGTCAGTCAGTCAGTCAGTCAGTCAGTCAGTCAGTCAGTCAGTCAGTCAGTCAGTCAGTCAGTCAGTCAGTCAGTCAGTCAGTCAGTCAGTCAGTCAGTCAGTCAGTCAGTCAGTCAGTCAGTCAGTCAGTCAGTCAGTCAGTCAGTCAGTCAGTCAGTCAGTCAGTCAGTCAGTCAGTCAGTCAGTCAGTCAGTCAGTCAGTCAGTCAGTCAGTCAGTCAGTCAGTCAGTCAGTCAGTCAGTCAGTCAGTCAGTCAGTCAGTCAGTCAGTCAGTCAGTCAGTCAGTCAGTCAGTCAGTCAGTCAGTCAGTCAGTCAGTCAGTCAGTCAGTCAGTCAGTCAGTCAGTAAGTCAAACAGTCAGTCCATCAGTCAGTCAGTCCAGCATATGCCATAATCGAGTTAAAGTTAAACTTTAGCTGCGTTTTAGCAGAGGCCAAGGACCACTATATACCACTGTATATAGCTCTAATGCTACAAGCCGGTGAAAAATATAACTGGTTAAAACAAAGCTGTATGCTATGTTCGCAAATCGTTTGGTTGAAAAACAAAAGATAGGTCACTCAAAAAGAATAATGTAAATTTTCAAAGCGCATTAAAAAAGAAAACATAAATGCAGAGATGTACGACTGAAGGAAAGTTACCGTTAGAATAAACGAAATTACCGAAATATCCGTTATAAATTGTTGAGAAATAATCGTGTTGTTGTACCATTTGTTGTTAGTAGTAGGCGTAGTTTAGTACAGTACGCGGATCTAGTGGTAAGTGGCGTAAGTGACAGCTTTGATAAAATTACTTAGTTGGTTTAGAGCTCCAGCCTTGCCCCTGGACCCGATCTAAATATGAATAATACTGTAATATTGTAGCATCACCTGGTTGGTTGGCTGGATCAGGTTGACAGGTTCGAGGCATTTATGACTCATGAGTATATTCTACTTAAAATTTTGATATGATTATTGATACAATTATTAATGAACTAGGCCTAGTTCTCTTGATTTCAATCTTTAAATCAAGAATCTTAGATTTTTATATTTTATATCTAGGCCTATTATTAGGCTATATTAATTTTTGCTTTAGTATAATATTAAGGCCTACTTAGAGTTAATGTTAGAGCTTTAAAAAATATTTGCAAAGTACATTAAAAAGGGTGCTTTTGAAGTTCTGCATAGCATATATTTTTTAAATTGAACAAAAATGTTTATGCCCCCTAGTTAGTTTTGGCAAAAAGTCACTATAAACTGCAATGCCAATATAATTAGCTATTTTTTCTTTTTCTTTTTTATTCCTACATTATAGGATTGTTGCAAAAGTTGTTAGATGTTTACTGTGGACAGCAGGATTGTTTAAATAAGATAAAATTTACCTATATTCTCTTTCAATTTTTTTGAAATAGAAAATTTTGTAGCAAAGTATATTCCTACCAAAACAAAAGTTAGCATTTAGAAACTATACCCAAGAAAAATAACACAATTTTGAAGTTTACAGAGTGGTCTATCCATAGTGCAGAAGGATTTCCATGTATGACAAAAAGTAAAAGTAAATTTCAGTTTTAGTCTTTTGTATATATAACGGTATAAATATAATAATAGTCAAATAATTTTACTTTAGCTGTATAACAATGCTCAATTCTATAGACATTCCAAGAAAAAGCATAGAAGTTGGTATACAAATAAATTAAGTGTTGATTAAATTAAAAAATCATTATATAAAGTAAAGACTAAAATAAAAGGTAAATCTATATTATATATTTGCTTGGCCTAAAAATATAAATTTTATGTTTTATTGCAGCAAGGTTTTAAAAACTATTGTATTGTACAGTTTTTATACTTAAACTGTAAAAAAACACATTAAAAACATATTGTAAATTTTGTTTTTAATGAGCATTCTAATAATGTAATTAAATATCATATAACATACTATTATATTGACTACAACTTCAAGTAATATAAATAGTAGTAATGTAGCCATTTATAAATTCATAGTCTTATTGTGAACCTGTGAATGCACTATGCATATAATGTACAATAGTGTGGCCAACATATATAATGTTATAATATGTATGATAAAAGGCCCTGTAGTAAAAATGAATGATATACAATATATACTATACCTAGCCTTGGTATATGATTTCTATTTTATACCTATCCTTCTACACTATGGTGGTCTATCCATTTTTTATGGGGTATAGTTTCTGATTTAGCTTTAGCAATTGTTGCATTGTTTACAACATCTGGTTGGCTAGCATTTCTATTTGGCTTAGATAAAAATGCTGCTTTGAGAGCCAATGGGATTGATAGACTATCTGGATCCATGGCAATTAGTTCTGCTGCCTTTCAAGAAGTGTTTTTGATGAACTTGTACAGCTCTTTGACTTCTCTTCAATGGCTCAGTGTCTAATTTGTCATGCAGCTCAACATTGTATGGCTTCTTGGCTACCTTGCAATATGTTTTTATAAGCCTTTTGATTTGGTTCTCAAATTCAAAGAAATAAAAATTCAATTCTGTAGAGCAGAGCTCAAGAAAAGTGTCAAGCCCAAAAAAGAATGCCAAGTGCATCATTGTGTCAAGATAATATCTTTCTTTGATCTTTATGCAGAGACCCTCTTGTTTTGCTCAACAATCAAATTGATCCGATTTCAGTGATCCTGTGACAAGAAATCTCAAATTGATCCGATCTCAGTGATCCTATGACAAGAAATCTCAAATTGATCTGATCTCAGTGATCCTGTGACAAGAAATCTCAAATTGATCCGATCTCAGTGATCCTGTGACAAGAAATCACTCAACTTGTCTATCTGGCATTCTTTGCTAATTGACATGAGTCTTCTAGCCATGATGCAATTGATACTGCTCTAGCCAAGCAGTCTAGATCCAGTCCAGATTGCAATTTATAATTGCAGAAGCACAATATAGTTGCAATATATCATTGCCAAGCTTAACATTTTCAACATTCAATAAATCCTTAGCAAGCATGTTAGATTGCAAGTCAGAATAATTTTGCTTTTTGATCATGTGTTTCACATCACCTAATAGCTAAAGCTTGCTACATTGAGCTTTAGCACTAGTTAGCTAATTCGTAGCTGGTTTTAGCTAGATTAGAGACTGGTTCAACAGAATTCTAAGTTGCAGAAGCTGAGTCAATTGAAATCCCAGCTAGATTAGAGGCTGGTTTAATGGATATTGTAGCTGCATTAGAGGCTGATCACTACTAATTGTAGCTGCATCAAATAGAGTCTAGTTGGAATAAAAAGCAAGTATAAGAATTTATAATAACTAATAATTATGAACAAATCAGTGATTGTACCTATAACTATGTCCTCTATAACTTTATGCAACATGTAGAATATAGACCTATGCTGTAACTACATGCCCCTGTAACTTAATACAACATAAGAAGAAACAATATGATTAGCAATGCTAGATAAAAGTGCACTTTCTAGGTACTGTACTTTAAACAGAACCCATTAATTATTGTTTTAGATTTATTCCTTAGCTGTAGTTCTCTTAGCTCTCTAAGTATAGGTATAATAGCATTCTTTTAGTATAGGTTTGTATTGAGTTTTATTGAGTTATTCAAGCCTTGGCAGTTAGTTATATTTAAATATTTTTATAACAAAAACTTGAGCCAATTCTAACTAAAAGAGCCTTTAAAGCAAAACTTGAGCACATTTTTTCATTGTTTATCATAAAAACAAGTTCGCGTTCCCATGGTGTCTTTTTTGTTCTTTCTGATTTCCTGTGCATAACTGCAGCATAACTATGTTGCATAACTACTGTGCATAACTAGCATTTGCTACATTGAACCGCGCAACATTGCATGGTTATTAACTGCAGCTCCCCAAAGCAGACAGCAGAGGAAATGCAAGCCACTCGCACACTGGGCATCTAAGAGCGGCTGAGCTGCCATCCGAGCCCAGCTATCCCACTATCGCACCTCTGCCCGCCTAGTTCGGCATGACTCATCACGGCGCCAAGCATCTCAGCGGTTACTATGGTTACGAGGCCGAAGCGCAGCTGCCCTCCGACCAGCGCTATCCCGGCTTCTCAGGTGCCAACGGCATCGCCCGCTCCGCCAGCACCGCTCTCGCCACCGCCACCAGCGAGGCCGCCGTAGCCGGGACCAGCGGCGGCCTGCAGCTTCATCAGCAGCCTCTCCATCACCAGCAGCCTCAGGTGACGGCGAAGAGCCGCTTCTCGCTGCTCCGCCTGGGCAAGCCGCCGCGGCCACGCAGCGAGGTGCTGAACCTGCCGCCCGGCTACGCCGCCTACCTGGCTGCAGGTGCGGCTGTCGGCGGTGGCGAAGGCGGCCACCATCGGTGCTGCCCGCAGCGGCCCGGCGACGACCTCATGGTTCAGTCGATGAACGAGGCGCAGCTCGGCGTTGGCGCCGTTTCCATGGCAACAGGAGCTGCTCCGCTGGCTGTGCCTGAGATGGGTGAGTGCTTTCTGTGTGCTCAGTGCTTACCACTGAAATATTGGAGTGCTCTGTGTGCTCAGTGCTCACCACTGCGATATTGGAGTGCTCTGTGCGCTCAGTGCTCACCACTACGATATTGGAGTGCTCTGTGTGCTCAGTGCTCACCACTGCGATATTGGAGTGCTCTGTGTGTGCTCAGTGCTTACCACTGCGATATTGGAGTGCTCTGTGTGCTCAGTGCTTACCACTGCGATATTGGAGTGCTCTGTGTGCTCAGTGCTCCCACTGCGATATTGGAGTGCTCTGTGTGCTCAGTGCTTACCACTGCGATATTGGAGTGCTCTGTGTGTGCTCAGTGCTCACCACTGCGATATTGGAGTGCTCTGTGTGTGCTCAGTGCTCACCACTGCGATATTGGATATGAGCGCCATGGGGGCTGTTGGCTTGCTACACTGCAGTTTCGTTATAAAAAAATTGAAATTGCAGTCTCTTAACTCCACACGATAGGTAACTCTTGAAAAACTTGTTTAACTTTGTTAAAATCCCATTGAGATTCACATCCCGAATTGCTCCCCGCTCGCCACTCAGGCTGTCACGAGCAGCAGCAGCAGGCCGCCGCCTCCGTGGCCAGGACCGCTTCGAGCCGGGACCGGCTGAGGAGTCTGCGCTCCCGCATCTCCCTGTCCTTCTCCAAGCTGTGTGAGTGGATTAGAGTTTATAAATGGGATTCGGAATTGTAATTCTTACTGAAGGAGATTGTGTACCCAATGTAAAAATTCATGTAGCTCTGATTGAACCGTTAACCCTCTGTAAAGCAGTTAAACAGTTATTCGTGCATCAACTATATCAAACTCCTCCTCATCACCGCCAGCACTGCTGCAAAATGACCCGCCGTCACAACAGCTGCAGGCCAATGGATCCACGTCTGCCCTGCACGGCTCCATGTTCGGGGTGAGTTGCCTTGTGCCAGCATGCGAGACCTGTCCCCATGTCAGCTGACCAGTCCCCATGTCAGCTGACCAGTCCCCATGTCAGCTGACCAGTCCCCATGTCAGCTGACCAGTCCCCATGTCAGCTGACCAGTCCCCATGTCAGCTGACCAGTCCCCATGTCAGCTGACCAGTCCCCATGTCAGCTGACCAGTCCCCATGTCAGCTGACCAGTCCCCATGTCAGCTGACCAGTCCCCATGCCCACTCAACTCGCAAGAGTTTCCCAATTTGCGTCATTCTCAAAGCGGCAGACGCAGCCAGTAATCAGCAGGCGGACCAGCTGCGGCAGCCCGTGGCATGCTAGGAAATTGCCGCTCAGGGGCGTCCCGTCATAAGCGACTTCTTCTGCCCTCGGCACAGCTGGGCGAGAAGCGCATCCGCCTTCTGCTTGTTTCAAATCCGCCCTCCCCCATCTCAGTTTTCCTCTGCGTGCCGGTTTTTACTGCCTTTGGGCCCGGCTTAGGCTGGCGGGGGGGGGGGAGGTGGGGCTCGCGGAGCTCGGCCTCGGCTCGAAGGCAAAATTCTCTCATTTCTTCCTCCTCCCTGTCCGCCGGTCTCAGCGCCTCGCCCAGCAGCTTAATCCCCGATCGCTTTGGGATTTCTTGTGTGCGAGCGGCGCGACACCGCCTGCCCCTCACTGACTGTCCGGCAGGGTGGGGAGGTCGCGAAGGTGGCTCTGTTTACACGGCTGTTTGTTTATCGGGCTTCACCGGCCCCGCTTGCTCGGCCAGTCCCCCTGCCCGTCCTGCATTCGCAAGCAGTCCATGAAGCCAATTCTGTCCGATCTGCAGTTTATGCGAGTTTCGTCTGCACCGTGTACTTTAATGTTTGCAGTCCATTGCTTTCAACTGTTGTAAATTATTTCAGTGTACTTTTCTTAAATTAGCGGTATTCACTGGGTTTATTATTATTCCATTTTAGTCTGCACCGTTTTTTATTCTTTGGATTTCCTTGAGAAGAAGGCATTTTTTTTCGTTCAGCATCCGAGCTGCACCTTGTCAGCCTCTTCAGGCTATTAACATGCCCTATCAGGACTTCTCTGTGTCCGCATTAACCCCGGTGGATATCTGGACTGGCTCAGCCACTGGCCTGACGGAACTTCGGCCAGTAGCCGATCGGCACATATCGGTAGCCGATCAGTATATATCGGTAGCTGATCAGTATATATCGGTAGCCGATCAGTATATATCGGTAGCCGATCAGCACATATCGGTAGCCGATCAGCAAATATCGGTAGCCGATCAGCACATATCGGTAGCCGATCAGCAAATATCGGTAGCCGATCAGCACATATCGGTAGCCGATCAGCAAATATCGGTAGCCGATCAGCACATATCGGTAGCCGATCAGTGCATATCGGTAGCCGATCAGTGCATATCGGAAGCGTATCAGTGCACATCGGTAGCCGATCAACACATCGGTAGCCGATCAGTAATAATCAAAACTAATTCTCAGCACGAACTCTATGAGCTGTCCTGTTCTCTCTGCTTGCTCTGCTTCTTTTAATTCCGCCTGAAATCGCCGGGGCAGCTCAAAGTGTCCCCAGCTCGATCCTGAGCTCTCAAAGCACTCAGCCGAGCTCGAGCTGGGATTAGAACTGTATCACTAGGGGATTAGCGCGCACTTTTGTCACTCATATCGCTCTTGTCTCTTCTGATACGCCCCGCATTAATCCGCCTTGGGGAAGGCGTGGGGAGTTTATTCTCCATAGCTGCTCCGCCCGTCTCGGTGGGAAGCCAAGCGCTAATCAGGTCCGCTCCATGGGGCGCCGGGCTAATCCAGTTTCGGACGGACAGGGGGACACGGTGCAGCGATCTGGCAGATGGGCTAATGCGTGCGATTGCGGCTCTATTTAACTGCCGCTGCTATTATTCATATGCGCCCCGCTGCCATTCATATGCGCAGTCTCGCCTCCTTCCTGTCTCCTCTCTCATGATGAATGGCCGCAAACTGCAGCTTTTTGTTCCCTCCGATCTCCTCAAAAATCCCGCGGGGCCCAGATACAATTTCTCCAGCAACACGGGGGTCTGGAAGCGGCCTGGCGCCCTTGAATTCCCAGCATCTGGTCCGCCTGCTGCAGAACTTGATCAGCTCTGGCCGGCACTACTTTCTCCCCTTCCTCCCCTGCTCAGAATAATTTCATTCGCCCCGGTCTCTGCCGCGTTCCGGGCTGCGGCTTCTGAGGCGGCGTTTATTTTCTGCTTTCTCGCGTGCCTGTTGGAAAAATCTAATAAGTTTTCTTGCTGTTTTGCTGCTTCTGTGAGGCCGCCCTGGTCCCCGCCTTCTCCCAGGTCCCATTTTATATTCATAAGTCCGGCTTCCCGGTGGCTGCCGAATTCATTAGGAATTTTTGCTTATGGCTTTCACTAATTACAACCAAGCCGAGGCTGAGCTTCTGTCCCCCCTCCATGCCGCCGCGTTCCACCTCCCCTGCTTGCCTGCCGGATGCTGCAGGAATCCCGCGATCAGGGTGGGACACCTGACAGCCAGCGGTGGCGAAATCGCTTTTAGGCCGGCCGGATTCTCCCACACGAAGAGTTTCACATCGATCTTCCCTGGCTGAGTTATTCCTTGTTGGCAACAAGCATTCTCTATTTTGGACTGTGCAGTGGGCCGGGCAGAGCCTTGGAATTCGGTTCGAATTCGTTCCGCTGCTACCCCCCCGGCCGCGCCCGGTGCAAATGCCGATCTGCTATAAATAAAGTCGCAGCAGTTCGCGGCTACGCTGGGCAATTGGGGCTTGGGAAGGTTCGGCTGGAGGCAGCAGTGCCCGCCTGTGCCCCATCTTTGCGAGCTTGACCCGCGCTGCCTCTGGGCGCGGACGTGAAAACGCTGCGGGCTGGGGGGCTGCGACCTCCCAGTCCCAGCGGGGCTTGGCCGCTGCGGCAGCAGCGAGTGCGCAATCTCCAGGTGGCGGCGGCGGCTTGTTCGCGCCCGGGCGGCAGCGCAGGGCGGGGGTGGCTGGCTTGGGCGAACAAGGCTGAGTGACGGCCCGCATGCTGGCAGTGCTTGCGGGGCATCCGGGCAGAGAGATGAACTGATACGAGCGCCCCGGCCAGCCTTGTTGCATTGAAAGATGATCCTGTCGGCCTCGTTCCGCTCTGCCAATTGTAGCAGTTGGCCGGCCCGCATTGTCTCCGCCTTTGTGGCGGCTCTCGCCACCGTTGCCAGCAATCTATCAGCTTTGGCTCGCTTTGCTTTAATCAACTGTCTTGAAGTGCATCTCGCTCGGCCTTCGTTTGTCCTTTTATGCGGTCAGGGGATTCGGGGCGCTGCTCAGCCAGCGCCTTCACCTGCGCCTAATTGATGATGGGTGACCGTTTTGAGGACTTTGTTCGTTCTTTCAAGTGCACTGCTTTAGCGAGCTGTCAGCGAGACACTTGGCGCTGGCATTTTCCTCATTCCCTCTCAATTGCCCTCCCTGATCCCCGCTGGCAGTAGGGACGGTCCCGCTTTGACTGCCTCTTATCGGGGGGCTGACGATCCGGATGAAGCTGGTAGTGCAAGCCGGATGTGCTCAGCTTCTTGCAGCTGAGAGCCCGCAGGCCGATCCGCCAGCATTCAGCCGGCCTCACTTGATTTTCCTTTCAAATTCTACAGAGACTGACTGAGTTCTTTGCCGGGGGAGCCTTCGGGGCATGCGGGCTGAGCTGCAGTGCGCGCCAGCTGCTTCTGAACCGAATCTCTGAATCTGTAGCGAGCCCGGCTTTCTTTTCATTTCTGTCCAACTGCTAATTTCCATAATCCATTTAGTTTGGGCGATTTTAATTAATCCATTTCCTAATTTGGAGAATTTCATTAATCCATTTCCCAATTTGTGAGATTTCCAAGAATCCATTTCCTAATATGGGGAGATTTCATTAATCCATTTCCCAATTTGGAAAGATTCATTAATCCATTGTCCAATTTGGGAGATTTCCAATAATCCATTTCCCAATATGGGGAGATTTCATTAATCCATTTCCCAATTTGGAAAGATTCATTAATCCATTGTCCAATTTGTGAGATTTCCAAGAATCCATTTCCTAATATGGGGAGATTTCATTAATCCATTTCCCAATTTGGAAAGATTCATTAATCCATTGTCCAATTTGTGAGATTTCCAATAATCCATTTCCCAATTTAGGAGATTTCATTAATCCATTTTCCAATTTAGGAGATTTCAATTAATCCATTTCTTAATTTAGGAGATTTCATTAATCCATTTCTTAATTTAGGAGATTTCATTAATCCATTTCCCAATTTGGGAAGACTCATTAATCCATTGTCCAATTTGGGAGATTTCATTAATCCATTTTCCAATTTAGGAGATTTCCAAGAATCCATTTCCCAATTTAGGAGATTTCATTAATCCATTTCCCAATTTAGGAGATTTCCAAGAATCCATTTCTTAATTTAGGAGATTTCATTAATCCATTTCCCAATTTAGAAGATTTCATTAATCCATTTTCCAATTTGTGAGATTTCCAAGAATCCATTTCCTAATATGGGGAGATTTCATTAATCCATTTCCCAATTTGGAAAGATTCATTAATCCATTGTCCAATTTGGGAGATTTCCAAGAATCCATTTCCTAATATGGGGAGATTTCATTAATCCATTTCCCAATTTGGAAAGATTCATTAATCCATTGTCCAATTTGTGAGATTTCCAAGAATCCTTTCCTAATATGGGGAGATTTCATTAATCCATTTCCCAATTTGGAAAGATTCATTAATCCATTGTCCAATTTGTGAGATTTCCAAGAATCCATTTCCTAATATGGGGAGATTTCATTAATCCATTTCCCAATTTGGAAAGATTCATTAATCCATTGTCCAATTTGTGAGATTTCCAAGAATCCATTTCCTAATATGGGGAGATTTCATTAATCCATTTCCCAATTTGGAAAGATTCATTAATCCATTGTCCAATTTGTGAGATTTCCAAGAATCCATTTCCTAATATGGGGAGATTTCATTAATCCATTTCCCAATTTGGAAAGATTCATTAATCCATTGTCCAATTTGTGAGATTTCCAATAATCCATTTCCCAATTTAGGAGATTTCATTAATCCATTTTCCAATTTAGGAGATTTCAATTAATCCATTTCTTAATTTAGGAGATTTCATTAATCCATTTCTTAATTTAGGAGATTTCATTAATCCATTTCCCAATTTGGGAAGACTCATTAATCCATTGTCCAATTTGGGAGATTTCATTAATCCATTTCCCAATTTGGGAAGACTCATTAATCCATTTCCCAATTTGGGAAGACTCATTAATCCATTGTCCAATTTGGGAGATTTCATTAATCCATTTTCCAATTTAAGAGATTTCCAAGAATCCATTTCCCAATTTAGGGAGATTTCGTTAATCCATTGTCCAATTTGGGAGATTTCCAATAATCCATTTCCCAATTTAGGAGATTTCATTAATCCATTGTCCAATTTGTGAGATTTCCAAGAATCCATTTCCTAATATGGGGAGATTTCATTAATCCATTTCCCAATTTGGAAAGATTCATTAATCCATTGTCCAATTTGGGAGATTTCCAATAATCCATTTCCCAATTTAGGAGATTTCATTAATCCATTTTCCAATTTAGGAGATTTCAATTAATCCATTTCTTAATTTAGGAGATTTCATTAATCCATTTCTTAATTTAGGAGATTTCATTAATCCATTTCCCAATTTGGGAAGACTCATTAATCCATTGTCCAATTTGGGAGATTTCATTAATCCATTTTCCAATTTAGGAGATTTCCAAGAATCCATTTCCCAATTTAGGGAGATTTCGTTAATCCATTGTCCAATTTGGGAGATTTCATTAATCCATTTTCCAATTTAGGAGATTTCCAAGAATCCATTTCCCAATTTAGGGAGATTTCGTTAATCCATTGTCCAATTTGGGAGATTTCATTAATCCATTTTCCAATTTAGGAGATTTCCAAGAATCCATTTCCCAATTTAGGGAGATTTCGTTAATCCATTGTCCAATTTGGGAGATTTCAAAGAATCCATTTCCCAATTTAGGGAGATTTCGTTAATCCATTGTCCAATTTGGGAGATTTCATTAATCCATTTCCCAATTTAGGAGATTTCCAAGAATCCATTTCCCAATTTAGGGAGATTTCGTTAATCCATTGTCCAATTTGGGAGATTTCATTAATCCATTTTCCAATTTAGGAGATTTCCAAGAATCCATTTCCCAATTTAGGGAGATTTCGTTAATCCATTGTCCAATTTGGGAGATTTCAAATAATCCATTTCCCAATTTAGGGAGATTTCGTTAATCCATTGTCCAATTTGGGAGATTTCGAATAATCCATTTCCCAATTTAGGGAGATTTCGTTAATCCATTGTCCAATTTGGGAGATTTCAAATAATCCATTTCCCAATTTAGGGAGATTTCGTTAATCCATTGTCCAATTTGGGAGATTTCGAATAATCCATTTCCCAATTTAGGGAGATTTCCCTGCTCTTTAGATCTCCATATACAACCCGATTTTCAATTTAGGAGTTTTCAAACCTTTTCCTTAGTTGAGAGATTTTTTAGAATAAAATTCCGTATTCAAAAGGAATTCCGTAGTCCTTTCCCATAGTCCATTTCCCAATTGGAATGTTTCTCCCACTTTTCCGCCGCAGGTGTCGCAGGCGAACGGCGGCAGCGGCGATCCGCCGGGCGGTGGCAGGGCGGCCGGGTCAGCAGCGGCGGCGGGCGGCGGCCAGGAGAAAGTGCTGACGCAGGAAATGCGCGACCAGTACATTGAGAAGCAGAAACGGTTCTTCAAGAGTGAGTTGGCCTACTGATTTGAGTAGTATTGCCTGCGTTTTTAACAGCTGCAATCCCGGTTGGGCAGGCAGGTTGTAATGGTTGTGGGATCTGAAAGCTGTCACTCCCCGCTGCAACTCCCAGCATTCTCCATACGCAACGGTCTGATGCGGCGTCACCATTCCACTGGCAATGTGACCAGCAAGCAGCAACAGCCGCAGCAGCAGCCGCAACAGCAGCCAGAAGCCGCCGCTGCAGTGCCAGCCGCTGGCCTGCAGCCGTCCAGCTCAATGCGCGGCCTGAAGCAGCAGCAACAGCAGCTGACTAAAAAGCAGAAGAAAGCCAACAGGCCAAAATCTGAAGGCTTCTTTGACGGCGTGGACTATGGCGCCGGTGGCGGCGCCGGCAGCAGCATCGGCGGTGTCGGCCAGGCCATGCGGCAGGGCCTGTCGTTTGGCAGGTCGGCCTCCTACCAAAAGCTGGAGGCGCTGGGCGAGGGCAGCTACGCTACGGTGTACAAGGGCTTCTCACAGTGAGTTTGTGGGGCCTGGTGGCTTCTCACAGTGAGTTTGTGGGGCCTGGTGGCTTCTCACAATAAGTTTGTGGGGCTTGGTGTTTTCTCACAGTGAGTTTGTAGGGCCTGGTGGCTTCTCACAGTGAGTTTGTGGGGCCTGATGGCTTCTCACAGTGAGTGCTTGGGCCAAGTGGCTTCTCACAGTGAGTTTGTGGGGCCTGGTGGCTTCTCACAATGAGTTTGTGGGGCCTGGTGGCTTCTCAAGTCTTGGGAGCGCAGCTTTTCCTAGCAGCACACCCGATATGATTGACAACCCCCAGGCGCAGTGTGCACTTGACTGACTGAGAATGAGAAAGGTGCTCAGAGGTCAGCGGCACGACTCTTTGCAGCTTATCAGGCTTCATATTTGCTGGCCATTCTCTAAGCCTAAAATCTAACTTGATAGGCTCATAAAAGCTGGCTTCCAGCCTGCCATGCAGCTCCCTCTGCTAACGAATTTCAAACCCCCTCCACCGCGCAGCGTCACCAACTCCATTGTGGCGCTGAAGGACATTCGGCTGCAGCACGAGGAGGGCACGCCGTTCACCGCAATCAGAGAGGGTGAGCGCTGCAGCCTTCATTGTAGCTTTACTGTTAGCAACTGTATGCGATGCCATTCCAAACCCTGCCTCTGCAGCCTCGCTTCTCAAGGGCCTGAAGCATGCCAACATTGTGACCCTGCACGATATTATTCACACCGAGAACAGCCTTACCTTTGTCTTTGAATATGTGGTGAGTACAAGCTACCTGATAGGACTCTATAGAACTCAGAGTTTTTTATGACTTGCTTGTAGTTTTTTGTATTGCCTTCCAACTATGGTTACAGCCTCTGGATTTGAGCAAGTACTTGGAGAAGCATCCGGGAGGCCTGCGTTCTCACAATGTCAAGGTAGGGCTGCTGGTAGATTGGTTTGATTATTTTATTTACGTAACTAAATTCAGACAGCCTCCCCAGCCAATCGGATTCCTTCACTGCTACCAATCCCAGCCTCCCCAGCCAATCGGATTCCTTTACTCCCACAGCCTCCCCAGCCAATCGGATTCCTTCACTGCTACCAACCCCAGCCTTCCCAGCCAATCGGATTCCTTCACTGCTACCAACCCCAGCCTCCCCAGCCAATCGGATTCCTTTACTCCCACAGCCTCCCCAGCCAATTGGATTCCTTTACTACTCGTACCACAGCCTCCCCAGCCAATCGGATTCCTTCACTGCTACCAACCCCAGCCTCCCCAGCCAATCGGATTCCTTTACTCCCACAGTCTCCCCAGCCAATCGGATTCCTTCACTGCTACCAACCCCAGCCTTCCCAGCCAATCGGATTCCTTTACTCCCACAGTCTCCCCAGCCAATCGGATTCCTTCACTGCTACCAACCCCAGCCTTCCCAGCCAATCGGATTCCTTCACTGCTACCAACCCCAGCCTCCCCAGCCAATCGGATTCCTTTACTGCCACAGCCTCCCCAGCCAATCGGATTCCTTCACTGCTACCACCCCAGCCTTCCCAGCCAATCGGATTCCTTCACTGCCACCTACCCCAGCCTCCCCAACCAATCGGATTATTTCGCTGCTACCAACCCCAGCCTTCCCAGCCAATCGGATTCCTTCGATGCCACCGACCCAAGCTCACTGGCTCATATTACTCCTCATTCCCCCACAGCTGTTTCTATTCCAACTGCTCCGAGGCCTGGAGTTCTGTCATAAGCAGAAAATCCTTCACCGAGACCTGAAGCCGCAGAACCTGCTGATCTCGGCCATCGGCGAGCTCAAGCTGGCAGACTTCGGCCTGGCCCGCGCCCAGACCGTGCCCAGCAAGACCTACAGCTCCGAGATCGTCACGCTGTGGTACCGGCCGCCGGAAGTCCTGCTCGGCAGCACCAAGTACTCCTCGACTCTGGACGTGTGGGCTGTGGGCTGCATCCACGCCGAGATGATCAGCGGGACGCCGCTGTTTCCCGGAGTCCGCGATGCCGAGGATCAACTGGACCGCATCTTCAGGGTAAGTCTGTGCTTGCTCAGCCAGTCCCATAGTCTGTCAGCCAGTCCCATAGTCTGTCAGTCAGTCCCATAGTCTGTCAGCCAGTCCCATAGTCTGTCAGCCAGTCCCATAGTCTGTCAGCCAGTCCCATAGTCTGTCAGCCAGTCCCATAGTCTGTCAGCCAGTCCCATAGTCTGTCAGCCAGTCCCAGCACAGCCGCCCCGCCCGCCCGCAGATCATGGGCACCCCTGGCGAGTCTGTGTGGCCCGGCGTGTCGAAGCTGCCGAATTTCTCGCCGGCGCTGCCCCGCTACCGCGGCTGCCGGCTGCACAAGCTGCTGCCCCGCCTGCTGGCCATCCTGCACGCCGAGGACCTCGTGCTGGCCTGCCTGCGGCTGTTCCCGGAGGAGCGGCTGACAGCCGCCGAGGCCCTGGCGCATCCGTACTTCGATGGCCTGCCAGCGCCGCTGAAGGACCTGCCGCCCAGTGAGTTTCCCGCAGATTTAGCGCCTCTCTTTGCCAATATGTATTGATGTTAATAACAGTAATACTCTCTGAGGCTCAGCTTTGAGAAGCTCATCCCCATCCTGGCCACTCCCGCCCGCAGCCCTCTCCATCTTCTCCGTGCCCGGCGTCCGCATGCTGCCCGAGGGCGCCCAGCGGCAGCGGCTGCCTGCCGGCCAGTCAGCGGCTGCCCAGCAGCACCAGCACAGCCGCTCCACCACCGCCCTGGCGCTGAAGTGACGGCTGGTGCGACATGGTCCCGGACTCGAGTCCCCGCCCCGCCTGTCCAGCTGTTCTAGTCAAACTTGAAGTTTTTATTATTTTATTTTTGTTTTTCTTGTTTTTAGTTTTTCGCTGATAAAATCTGGATCGCTTCTGCTCGCTTCATCTTTTTTTAATGCTCCTGCTTGTAGTGAGTCTAGTCCTGTCGCTTGTGCTGTCAATTGCCCCGCTTTATTCCCCACCCCTTATCCCCGCTAGTCACCGCGCCGACGACTCTTTCTTTGATCTTGCCGCCGTGCGTTTTTGTATCTTTATAGAAATTGGCAATGCTAAAATGTTTATAATGATGTTGTGTAAAGTCCAACTAGGCTTGCTGTGGTTGCTCTCTGGGCCTCTGCTCTCATTCAACCTTTGCCTGCTCTCTGGTCATTTATTGAGCGCATTGAAAATACTTGCTTCTTCTGTGAAGCAGTGCCCTTTTCATTTGCATCTGTGTGACCAATTATTTGAGTTGCGCTTCTCGATTCGTTCTGGCTCCTCAGTTTCTCCTCTCTGCAGGGTCCGCCCGTCCTGGTTTTGCTGAGTGACGGGTCTGAGCAATGTTCAGTCAGCACTTGTGTACACTGAGCAATGTTCAGTCAGCACCTGTGTACACTGAGCAATGTTCAGTCAGCACCTGTGTACACTGAGCAATGTTCAGTCAGCACCTGTGTACACTGAGCAATGTTCAGTCAGCACCTGTGTACACTGAGCAATGTTCAGTCAGCACCTGTGTACACTGAGCAATGTTCAGTCAGCACCTGTGTACACTGAGCAATGTTCAGTCAGCACCTGTGTACACTGAGCAATGTTCAGTCAGCACTTGTGTACACTGAGCAATGTTCAGTCAGCACCTGTGTACACTGAGCAATGTTCAGTCAGCACCTGTGTACACTGAGCAATGTTCAGTCAGCACCTGTGTACACTGAGCAATGTTCAGTCAGCACTTGTGTACACTGAGAAATGTTCAGTCAGCACCTGTGTACACTGAGCAATGTTCAGTCAGCACCTGTGTACACTGAGCAATGTTCAGTCAGCACCTGTGTACACTGAGCAATGTTCAGTCAGCACCTGTGTACACTGAGCAATGTTCAGTCAGCACCTGTGTACACTGAGCAATGTTCAGTCAGCACTTGTGTACACTGAGCAATGTTCAGTCAGCACCTGTGTACACTGAGCAATGTTCAGCACCTGTGTACACTGAGCAATGTTCAGTCAGCACCTGTGTACACTGAGCAATGTTCAGTCAGCACCAGTGTACACTGAGCAATGTTCAGTCAGCACCTGTGTACACTGAGCAATGTTCAGCACCTGTGTACACTGAGCAATGTTCAGTCAGCACCTGTGTACACTGAGCAATGTTCAGCTAGGGCTTATGCACAGAGCAATTTAGCCCTATCAGTTCGCTACTGGCCAGAGCAAGACAGGAAACGTATTTTAAAAATCAGCGGGCAGCAAAACCAGGCTGGGGATAAAAATCCCACACGGGCGCCGTTCGTTCAATTCCTGCTTTTTATTGGTAGCCAGAAGTTTTACATTACATGTAACATGCTGAATATTAATCTACTGGTCAAATATTTTAACGTGTCTGCATTTTGAACTGAATCTCTTTCTCATTGTGTTTTACTGTTTACTCACTCCGCTCTAGTCTGGTCCCAGGCACTGCCTGCTTATCACTGAGGCTCCAGAAGACTTTGCTGAACTGCCTTCATGCTGATAAATAATTGTATTACTGGTTCTGTATGGACTGCGCACATTTATCATTTTGTCTCGAGTTCCGCAAATTTTATTCCGTTATCAGTTTCGCTGTGTCGGCTGTTCTCACTGCTCATGTCCGTTAAATCCGATGCATATCAGATGTGAGGATTCTTGATGCAGCCGATTGCCCTGTACTCGAATTCAATCGCAGTGAGTCCGCAGCCCACATGCCGCACAGTCAACGATTAACAGTTTGAGTTGGCCTGCTCCGAAGCCTCTAGCTCTATTTGTCTTGTACTGCCTATTGCACTTTTGCTGATGTTTTTACAATTGCCGCTGGTGACAGGCTGACTTTCGCGCCATAGGTATCTACATGTATATGCCAGCTAAGAATACCCAACTTTGATTATAAGAATTTATGCTAACTGCGGTACAGATAAGTTTGCAACACAAATATTGTTTTGATTGTAAAATTAAACAGACAGTGTAACTGTGTAAGTCATAGTCAAAGTGCAATAATGAATTTTGTTTTGCTCCTACAATTTGAATTCAAACATATTGAACCAACTTCACGTTAGGGAAACGTTTCGTGTATTTAATGACTGGTATGTAGTGATATTAAACAAAATGGTATTTGTACATAGGTATAAGTAGATATAAGTAGGTATAAGTAGATTATACATAGGTACAAATTTTGTACATAGCTGCAAGACAAGAAAAGTGACGACTAAAGTCGTCATTAAGTAAAAGTAAGTAAAAGTAACATGCATATTAAGGACTACTAAAGTATCCTACTATCCTACTATTTCTTTAATTTTGTTTAGTACATGCAGATCTTCTATCTCTTACTCGGATCTTCACTCTTCAGGCAAAAAGGGTGCCGACCTCTGCCTTAGTAATATATAGTGAAGTCTAGGGCTTACCCTATCACTATCAGCCGACAAAAAATGATGGCGATTGGCGCCTGAACAAACGTGTTAAGAAGAGAACAAGATAGGCAGGGGAAAATATAGTTGAGTCTATTCAGACTGTCAATAAGTGTCACAGTTCAATAGTGGACACCGGATTGGTAGTAATGCCAGAGCTAGACTGGCCCGTCACGTCGGAACTTCTTCTTCGCAATGTCTTCAGGAAGTCGGTTGACAATGGCCATCTCCGCAGCCTTTCGCTTGATCACCGCCTCAGTGATTCGCTCCGCCTCTTGCTCCCTTCGCTTGCGAATGCGCTCCTGCTCCTTGCGAAGGACTTCGAGCTCTCTGTCCCTCTCTTCAGTCTTCCGCCTAACCTCGTCAAGCAGTTGGAGCGCTGCAGCCTTCTCCTTGATTTTTTGTTCAATCTCCTTCTCCTTGACGTCTGTCTCGTTCTGCAGGTGCTCAGCTCCTTGCTTGCCTTCTTCTCGGCTGCGACTTCGGAAAACACCATCCCGACAGCTTCTGGGACCGCTCCCGTTCCTCGGCAGCCAACTCGTCCCTTAGCCGCTGACGGTATGCCGCATGTGCGCTGGCACACATGTTCTGAAGCGCCGGAGTGACGGGCAACGTCGCAGCAGTCCACTGCTGAACATCCAGGCACGATCGGTGACAGTAAGAGCTTTGACCGTGAACGGCGCTTAAGCTCTGCCGCTTCTTTCGTGATGGTGTCTCTCAGTTGGCTGAACACCCGCTCAACTTCAGCGTTCCCATGGCAAAACAAGGAGTGCTCGTACTAGTCTCATCAGCAGAGACGATTTCAGCGTTCAAAACGGACTCCCAGAAGCCGACGACGTCGCGCGACGGGCAGAGGTAGACACATCCTCCTGGTGAAGACGCGCCTCCACCTCCAGGCTGCGATCTCGGAGTCGGCGAAAACGCGAGGCAGACGTCGGCCAGAGTTCCTACCCAGGTCACGTAGGAGCTGTGACCCTGCTGCTTGGGGTCCAGCATCTGGCACGCAGCGAGAACCTTGTTGCCGAGCGGAAGATATTCCTTAAGCTTCTGAGTGCCAACTTGCAGAAGGCCTTCATGCCAGCAAGGCACACTTGCTGGTCCTCAGCGGAGAGGTCACGAAACTCGCTTTCGCTGGCTCACCCATGCCAATGCTGAAGGGCGCGAGCCAAACAGTGGCGTCTGTGCTCTCAAATCTACCTTCCATGGTCGGTGAGGCAGCTTCGTTGGCTGCACGAAGCGGAGCAGCCAGCGCTTCAACTAGGTCCATCAGCTGGGAATGAAGGCAATGAATCTGAGTTCCTTCCTGCTGAAAGAGGAGCTCAAACCGCTGGAGAGGCTGCAAAACTTCGGCCAGAAAGTTCAGAAAAAACTCCGTCTTGGGGGTCGCGCAGAATCTTCTTGATCTCCGCAGCATGGCTTCCGGCTGTCTTCACGTTGACCTCCGAGAAGTACGACACAAGTGGCTGGTACAAATGAAGCAACCGCTCCACGACGGGAAGCACCTGGAGCCAGCGAGTGTCCACGGGTCGGACAAATGCCAGCTTCTTGATCTGGGTGAAGCTCTCAGCAAGGGAGTCAAACCGAGCTTGCTCAGAATGGCACGACTTGAAGTGGCTGTAGACATCCCGGACCAACCGTTCAGCAGTCACTCCAAGGTCAGAGGCTCCACAGGCGTACTTCGCCACATTCGCCACGTGATGCAGGGAGCAGCCACCCAAATCGACCAAGTTTGGAAAGCCGTCGTTGCACAGCCGAACAATGGTGCCACTCTTGGCACCTCGCATTGCATTGCAGCTGTCGGACATGACAGCGATGCATTTGCTCTTCTCAAGTCCACACTCCGAAGTTGTCTGGCAGACGGCAGATGCCATGTGCTCAGCAGTCGTTGAAGTCAGCTCGGGGAGGTCAATGCAAACGATCTTTACTCCCAGTGACGATCTTGGCAAAAAGCGAGCGACAATGCCTAGATACTTTGCTCCCTTGTTAGCCTCGTCGATTTGAAGCGAGTACCAGTCGGAAGTACGAAGCTCTTGGAGCACTGTTTCTCGGACATAGGGAAACAGCGCGTCCGTCAGCATGTAACGGATCTTGCTGCCGTGCAGCTGCATCTTGGCTGGGATCTTAGAGTCCGGACAAATTGCGGCGAGGTCCTCAGCCAGGTCGGATTCCGACTCAAAGCTCCGTGCCTTGAGCACGACTCTAGTGACGCACCGTATCTCGGCCACCCTCACAGCGCTGCTTGCCGCGATGTTCGAAGTCGAGTTGGCTTCTTCGACCTGCTCCTTGCTCACGACCAGCAGAGGAGCGCAATTCCTCCAAGCAGAGGATATTTTCTTATGCTTGGTGGAGTCTCCGTGGCTTTTTAGGTTAGTCAGGCCACTGTGAACTACAAAGTCTTTGTTGCACCATGTGCAGTTCACTTTGTTGCTACCAGCCTCAAGAACTTTTGCCCACATGCCGATTTTGTCGCCATTTTTATCGGCGTGTTGAAGCCAATCATCATTCCACGGAACTCTCTTGCTCATGTCAGGGATAAAAGTGCAGGTGCAGCTGATGTCGCTGTCGCTGGAAAAGTGAGAAGAAATAGTATTGTGATGTAGCTGTATAGCCTGTGGTAGAAAATAGAGAGTGCAATAATAACAGGATTCCATTCCATAGCTATGACCACCAGCACAGGATTAATGATTACATCTACGACATAACTAGCAATAACTAGAGATACATGATAATGATATCAACATATGGGCCTCTTGACAAACCAAGCCAAATAATGCTAACGCTAATGCTTAGAATGCCAAAGCTAATGCTTAAAGTGATAATGCTAATGCTATTGATAACGCTAATTTTAATGCTACTGGTAGTTTCATGGGGAAATGGAACTGTAATGCTACGCTACCGGTAATTCCCCAGGGAACTCACGCCTTCTTTCGTCATCTCCTACAAGGCGCAAACATTCAAAACAAAAAGCTATTTTTTTTAAACTACAGCTTCTATTCTTGGGTGGTCTTACAGGCTAATGGGCTTCTATGCTAGTTTACTAGCTAATACAAAAGAAGCTCCAGAGTCTAGCCAGTGCTGCGTTGTCTCATGCATGTACAGTAATTCGTGGGCAGGAAATAAGTTTAAAATCACAACCATGCAAAGTTCAATGGAACGGAAATCTTTAGCATTAAATGTATTTTTAAAACCTATTCAGTAACAATAAATTCAGACATTCACATGCGACTATGAAGGTAAAAATAGTTATGGAGGTACAGAACACCACGAAGCATAACTATTCCAATGGGTGCCTGGAGTTTAAATGTTCTAAACAAAAAAAACTGGCGAAAAAGGGGGATCTTTTCCCTAAATTTTCGCGCCATTAGCCATCCGAATTTTTCGCGCCAGCCTCGAAAAATTCGCGTATTCGCGCCATTTTCGCGTCGGCGCGAATTCGCGCCACCGCCACGACCACTGAGTCTAACCAGCTGAATTACGAGCTAAGATGTTCTAATAAATTATAATACACTGCCGAACCTTTCTGAGAGGGGTTCGTTTTGTTTTGGTTCTGTGAATTTTTGTGCAATAATTCGATGGGAAATGTGCTGAATATATTGTGTTATTCATTTTCATTCTCGAATTTTAATAAAAGCTAAGCTCATTGTCTCAATGGCTTCAAGGTAATCATACATGTAAATTTTCATGTTGCGAGCCAACTCAAATAAATTCAAACCACTTAAATCATGTACACAAAATACACACAATACATAGCAGCTAGAAACATATTTTTAACTCAAATGAATCTTCTCAGCAGAAGGGCCTGTCAACTTCAGCTCATAAAGTGGAGCCCGAGTAACCTATTGTACACAATGATAGATGTACGCCATTCCGCTAACAGTGAAACAAGGAAGCTGGATTTGGCAAAGTGACAAAAATTAGACCTGGGATAGGAGAGAACAAGCAAGGGATAATTAGGGACTCCACCTTATGAGCTTAAGTTTACATAATTGTCCCTAATTGTCCCTCATCACGACTTGCATTGGACTTATTTAAATACAATTATTACGTTTGCAAATTACGAAGATTTTTGGTGTGTTGGTAACGAAGTACTGGAAATTCTTTTAGAAACCCTAATTTACGAATCGTCTAAATCATGAATTAACTACACTAAAAAGCACAGCAAGTTAGATTTAAAGAGTAACATTGGGTAGTTTTTTCGAATGGGAAACGTGTTGTGATCTCCGGAAATCTTTTTAGTAAAACAAAATATTTTTAACTGTATAATACTAGACAAAGTAGAATCTTTAAAAAAGAAAATACCATTTTAAAACTGCACTTCTACAACAAAATCTAACGGAATTTTATGAACTAAAAATACTTGATTGCTACAGTCAATTGTTCGTTTAATTTAGTTTCTGAAAACTAATTTTTTACATTGAAGATTTGTATCTATTTTGAAATTATAAATTAAATGATTCTAATTTAGGTCATACAGAAAATATTATAATAATGCTAATGCTACTATTAGGATTATCTGTTTGTTGCTTTTTCGTCTTGTATTTATTCGATCGTAACATATTTTTATGACTTGGTCCATTAAAAATATCTCTATACGACTATAGTCATAGAGAATCTACTTTAACTTAGGCATTAAAATTCCATAATATAGTACTAAAATAGGTTTCCGTCCAACAAAAATAGGCCTTCGTTCATATCAATTTAATTATAATCAAATTTGATTCTTCAGATTTTAGATTGAAGTAGATTTATAAAATTTTAATAAGTAGTCAATTCGATTGCACTGACAGCTTAACCATTTACATACATATTACTAAATAAAAATGTATAAATGTATTGTTGCTGATCTCAACTCTCATATAAATATAATGCACTAATCAGTCACTCTTAAATTTAAAAGGCTTTAAGTTTTCCTTTTATAATTTTTCTATGAATAAAATTTTGAATAGCACAAAAACCTTAAGAACTGTTTTTTCAAATATATATTTTTTTCACATATTAACCAATGAAGTTCTTTTTAATGGTAGATCCACTAGCTTAAAAATTAAAGCTAGTGGATCTCTTGATATCTGTTGCACTGAAAAATAGAGAGAGTAATTTTGTGCAATAATATTGGTTTGTTTTATGGTATGTGGAAAGAAGGTTTTGGAAAATTTGGTTGATATTTAATAGATATCGTTAAAAAATTATTGCTCTTATCTCATTCCATGGCCATTTCCTATGAATAAGAAATATAGAAAATAGAATATTATGAAATAAATATTAGAATAAAATATTAACTAGTTAATTATTAATTCTAAACTCAGTCACCCAGTCATTAATTAAAATTTTAAATACTTAAACTGATTGTGGGTCTCCGACTTCCGGATCTTCTGCCGCAGCATCAGCAAGACACCTGAGGCTCCATCGAGTTGCTAAGTCAAAAACTTCCCTTCGAACAGCCGCTCAGCCCCGCATGTTCGCCCAGGTTCAGCAGCACTCGCGGCTGCCCCACATCGGCGACTCCTCGCTGAGCTCTCGTGGCAGCGGCGGCGGTGTCGGGGGCAGCGGCGGGCCGCAAATCCAGCAGCTGTACGGCAACCACGACGCGCCTGCGTTCGGCCGGGCGAGGGCGGGGCAGCCGGCGCAGCGAGAGGAGTCGGTCTTGGCGCTGCCATCGGTGTCCGCCGCTGCTGGCAGGCACCCGGCATCGTCGGCCGCGGCGACGGGCTCGGCGGACTCGGCCAAGAGCACCGCGGGGGCGGCAGGCGGCGGCGGCCGGGGCGCGCAGCCCATGGGACCCGACAGCGCGATGAAGCTGTACATGCAGAAGCTGAGCGAGTTTGAACAGCAGGAGATTTTCAGGTGAAGTTTTAAAGGCGGATGCCAGAAAGTGCAGCAAACCTTGATTTATTAGTGAATAAACTGGCGCAATTCGGCTGCCTTCCCTTGTTCTGCTCAGCTGGAATCTGTCAGCGCCAAGACAGCAGACTGCTTCAGTTTACTGCGAGCTGTGACTTGAGTGAATAAGTTGGGTTTGAGGACTGTAGGATTCGGGTTAGGGTTGGGGGGTAGGGCACGCAGCATGGGTTACAGAGCCAGCAAATTAAGAGATGAAGGTCACACTGCCAGCAAAAGAGGGTCAAACAGCCAGCAGATGAGGGTCACACAGCCAGCAGATGAGGGTCACACAGCCAGTAAAAGAGGGTCACACAGCCAGCAAATGAGGGTCACACAGCCAGAAGATGAGGGTCACACAGCCAGCAGATGAGGGTCACACAGCCAGAAGATGAGGGTCACACAGCCAGCAGATGAGGGTCACACAGCCAGTAAAAGAGGGTCACACAGCCAGCAGATGAGGGTCACACAGCCAGAAGATGAGGGTCACACAGCCAGCAGATGAGGGTCACACAGCTAGCAGATGAGGGTCACGCAGTCATTGTGCAGGCAGGTTTAATCACGCAAGAATCTCGTCCCCGTCTCCAGCTACCAGCAGATCTACTTTGTCGGGCCGAGTGCCAAGAAGCGGCAGGCGGTGGCGGGCGGAGCCAACAACTCGGGATTTGACGATGAGCATGGGTCCTACCTGCACACCCCGCATGATCACATTGCCTACCGGTACGAGGTGCTCAGAGTCATCGGTGAGTTTCCATCTAGCGTGTAACACTGTGCTTTCACTATTTAGTTCGTGTATTCGTGCTGTAGCTGCAGTTGAGTGCATATGTACTTTAGCTGTCATTAATAGATGCAGGACAAGTGAAGGTGAAGCTGCAGTTGAGTACACGTGTACTGTAGCTGTGTTTGAGTGCACGTGTACTGTAGCTGTGTTTGAGTGCACGTGTACTGTAGCTGTGATTGAGTGCACGTGTACTGTAGCTGTGACTGAGTGAACGTGTACTGTAGCTGTGACTGAGTGCACGTGTACTGTAGCTGTGACTGAGTGCACGTGTACTGAAGCTGTGACTGAGTGCACGTGTACTGTAGCTGTGACTGGGTTCAAGTGTACTGTAGCTGCGGTTGACGTGTACTGTAGCTGCGGTTGTCGTGTACTGTAGCTGTGACTGAGTGCACGTGTACTGAAGCTGTGAGCTATGAATTCTCAAGTACCGCAGTTTCAGTGCAATCGTTGATGACGCAAGGCTGACGCAATCCGCAGGCAAGGGCAGCTTCGGCCAGGTGGTGAAGTGCCACGACCACAAGACCAACGCGCAGGTGGCGCTGAAGATGGTCCGCAACGAGAAGCGGTTCACGCGCCAGGCAGCCGAGGAGATCCGCATCCTCGAGCAGCTGCGGCGGCAGGACCGCGGCAACACCAACAACATTGTGCACATTTTGGAGCACTTCAATTTCAGGAATCACGTGTGCATCACATTCGAGCTGCTGTCAATTAACCTGTACGAGTTGATCAAGAAGAACAAGTTCCAGGGCTTCTCGCTGCAGCTGGTGCGAAAGTTCGCCCACTCCATCCTGCAGTGCCTGGACCTGCTCAACAGGAACAAGGCAAGGCTTGGAGTTCTGAACTTTTCCACTAGCTAAATCTTGCTGGACTGCCTGAGTCTTTCTTGAGTGGCTGTTGGGCTGACTGGGTCTTTGTTGGGCTGATCGGGTCTTTGTTGTGCTAATCGGGTCTTGTCGCGACTTTCCTAGTCATTTCTTAGTTCACCTTCACTTGTCTCTGTTTACTCTGTTTTCTCTCTTTCTCTCTCTCTCTGTCTAGCTCAATCTTGTTATTCTTATCTCTCTCTCCCTTGCTGCCTTCTGATTGGCTCTCCTTTCTCGCCTCTCTTGTTAATTACGAACTTCAATTAAGCGTTTTCAACTCTACTTTATTTGCATTAAAAGTCACAACAGGTCTTTGTTGCACTGATCGGGTCTTTGTTGGGCTGATCGGGTGTTTGTTGCACTGATCGGGTCTTTCTTGGGCTATTCGGGTCTTTGTTGGGCTGATCGGGTGTTTCTGGGCTGATCGGGTCTTTATTGGGCTGATTGTGTCTTTGTTGGGCTGATTGGGTCTTTGTTGGGCTGACCGGGTCTTTGTTGGGCTGATTGGGTCTTTGTTGGGCTGACCGGGTGTTTTTGGATGGCTGTTTACCTGACGATTCGTCGTTTGAAGTAAACATTTGGTGTCCGGCGTCCCCTGCAGATCATCCACTGCGACCTGAAGCCGGAGAACATCCTTCTGAAGTGCCAGGGCCGCAGCGGCCTGAAGGTGATCGACTTCGGCAGCTCCTGCTATGAGCACCAGCGCATCTACACCTACATTCAGTCCCGCTTCTACAGGGCGCCCGAGGTCATCATGGGGCGAAGTACGGCATGCCCATCGACATGTGGAGCTTCGGCTGCATCCTCGCTGAGCTGTACACCGGTGAGCTGGGGCTCGGACTCGCTGCTTACTCACCTGCCCACTCACCTGATCACTCCTCCACTCACTACTCTACTCACTCACCTGCTCACTCACCCGCTCACTCACCTGCTCACTCACCTGCTCACTCACCTGATCACTCAGCTGCTGACTCACCTGCTCACTCACCTGCTCACTCACCTGCTCACTCACCCGCTCACTCACCTGCTCACTCACCTGCTCACTCACCTGCTCACTCACCTGATCACTCACCTGCTCACTCACCTGCTCACTCACCTGCTCACTCACCTGCTCACTCACCTACTCACTCACCTGATCACTCACCTGCTCACTCACCTGATCACTCACCTGCTCACTCACCTGCTCACTCACCTGCTCACTCACCTGCTCACTCACCTGATCACTCACCTGCTCACTCACCTGCTCACTCACCTGATCACTCACCTGATGACTCACCCGCTCACTCACCCGCTCACTCACCCGCTCACTCACCTGCTCACTCACCTGCTCACCCCGCTGTCTGCACCCGTTCCCTTCCCAGGCGTCCCGATCTTCCCAGGCGAGGACGAGGCGGACCAGCTGGCCTGCATCATGGAGATCTTCGGGCAGCCGCCGGCCCGCCTGCTGGAGGCCTCCAAGCGCGCCAAGCTGTTCTTCTCGTCGCGCGGGCTGCCCCGCTACTGCCACTGCGACCTGGACGGCGAGGGCCGCCCGCAGCTGAAGGGCGGCCGCTCCAAGCGCGGCAAATTCCGGGGGCCACCGGGCAGCCGCAGCCTCGCCGCCGGCGCCCTCAACGGCTGTCCAGACGCCGCCTTCGTGGACTTCCTGGCCCGCTGCTTCGCCTGGCAGCCGGAGGAGCGGCTCACCCCGAGGGAGGCCGTGCGGCACGACTGGCTGAAGCGCCGCCTGCTGCCCCAGCCACCGTCGGGGAAGTCGGCAGCCTCGGCCGCTGCTGTTGCCGCCGCCGCAGCCGCGGCCGCAGCAACCGCAGGCAGGTGAAACCTGGAGGCGAGCTCTGTGGTTCGTCTCGACAAAACTCATCGAAAAATCGATTTCCTTATGAAGCACCGGTATTGAAGCACTGGAGAGGCCGCTCAGTATCCATGCACTGCGAAGACCAAATTTCACAGCCTACTTTCCAGTAGGACATCCAGTGGGACATCCAGTGGGACATCCAGTGGGACATCCAGTGGACCATCCAGTGGACCATCCAGTGGGACATCCAGTGGACCATCCAGTGGACCATCCAGTGGGACATCCAGTGGGACATCCAGTGGACCATCCAGTGGGACATCCAGTGGGACATCCAGTGGGACATCCAGTGGACCATCCAGTGGGACATCCAGTGGACCATCCAGTGGGACATCCAGTGGGACATCCAGTGGGACATCCAGTGGACCATCCAGTGGGACATCCAGTGGGACATCCAGTGGACCATTTAGTGGGACATCCAGTGGGACATCCGGTGGGACATCCAGTGGACCATTTAGTGGGACATCCAGTGGGACATCCAGTGGACCATCCAGTGGGACATCCAGTGGGACATCCAGTGGACCATCCAGTGGGACATCCAGTGGGACATCCAGTGGGACATCCAGTGGACCATCCAGTGGGACATCCAGTGGGACATCCAGTGGACCATCCAGTGGGACATCCAGTGGGACATCCAGTGGGACATCCAGTGGACCATCCAGTGGGACATCCAGTGGGACATCCAGTGGACCATCCAGTGGGACATCCAGTGGGACATCCGGTGGGACATCCAGTGGACCATTTAGTGGGACATCCAGTGGGACATCCAGTGGGACATCCAGTGGGACATCCAGTGGGACATCCAGTGGACCATTTAGTGGGACATCCAGTGGGACATCCAGTGGGACATCCAGTGGGACATCCAGTGGGACATCCAGTGGGACATCCAGTGGGACATCCAGTGGGACATCCAGTGGACCATCCAGTGCTTCAGTGCCTCTGCCGCAGACCAAGCGAACCAAGTCAGCGAATTTCTACCGTATCCTTTGTTAGTCGGCTGCAGAGAAACATTCCGTCCTGATTGATCGTTTTTATTTTTGTACATTCCTTGCTTTTTTACCTGAGATTTTTCAGAGATGCATCGTTTCTCGAGATGCGCATCATGCCAGCTGTGTTCCTGTCACTGTGTTCTTTTCTCGCGCTCTTTTAATTGCCTTTGTAACCAAGGTAACGATGACGCAGCAGTCCCGTTCGACTGCGAATGACGGCTCAGGTCCGGGTGTGGACCGCAGATTATCAATCGATCTTATCAATCATTTGCTGATCTTTTAGTCACGCTGTACTTTGCCAGTGCCTTAGAGCTGATTCGTGATTTTATATTTTATTCATCACTTTGGACTGCTAAACTCATCCCTGATCCTGATCCCTGATCCTGATCCCTGATCCTGATCCCTGATCCTGATCCCTGATCCTGATCCCTGATCCTGATCCCTGATCCTGATCCCTGATCCTGATCCCTGATCCTGATCCCTGATCCTGATCCCTGATCCTGATCCCTGATCCTGATCCCTGATCCTGATCCCTGATCCTGATCCCTGATCCTGATCCCTGATCCTGATCCCTGATCCTGATCCCTGATCCTGATCCCTGATCCTGATCCCTGATCCTGATCCCTGATCCTGATCCCTGATCCTGATCCCTGATCCTGATCCCTGATCCTGATCCCTGATCCTGATCCCTGATCCTGATCCCTGATCCTGATCCCTGATCCTGATCCCTGATCCTGATCCCTGATCCTGATCCCTGATCCTGATCCCTGATCCTGATCCCTGATCCTGATCCCTGATCCTGATCCCTGATCCTGATCCCTGATCCTGATCCCTGATCCTGATCCCTGATCCTGATCCCTGATCCTGATCCCTGATCCTGATCCCTGATCCCTGATCCTGATCCCTGATCCTGATCCCTGATCCTGATCCCTGATCCTGATCCCTGATCCTGATCCCTGATCCTGCTTACTATGAGTAGCCAGTTCATGTTTCTTCTAGACGTGTTTCTGTCTGTCACCGCGTGCCTTCCGCCACTCATTCCGGCGCTTTTGCCCCCTTTTCAGAAGAAGCGCCGATGTTGTGGATAATTTTTTTCTGAACTTTGCTGCTCTGAAACACCCAGTCAGAATTTTGAATATAAAGTACATCAGGCACTCTAAACTGCAAATCGAGTCTGCTCAGTCTTTGCAGACCAGTCAGTCTGTAGAAAAATCAATAAATTCTACTACCGAATGTATGCTTCTAATTTGAAATTTAGTGGGAGTTCGAGTTCGATTTTCTTCCTGCCTGCAGCTGGGGAATCTGGCAGCTCACTCGGTTTGTTGCGGCGGGGGCATTTTTGGTTGTGTCGCAAATCAGATTGAAGAAGACAAACAGTCAGGCCCATCCCGCTGCCCCTGAGCATACGGATACGCACGCAGACAGGTATCTTGCTTAGTGAGCTGGTCCTGATTCAGTTTAAATAAATTTGAGTTGAATGCTTTTGAACTTAATACATGTGGTGTATGTGCGTGTACAGTACATATATCAGTAGAAGCTACGATATAATTTAGCACAGTTTTTAAAGTACTTTTATATTTAAAGCGTTAAAGCGAATTGCATGAAAAGTTAAAAAATAAGCAGCAAAGGAAGATTGGCGTTGCAAGTTTCGTAAGAGATTGGTTTCATTTTTTAGCCTCACCGTCCTGGAAAGGGGAGGAAAGGAGAATTCATTCACTAGATATACGATTTTAATTTCGATATCGAAAGGTGAATAAAACAGTAGTAGGGCCATTATTCAATGCAATTCTTTTTATTCTAGTATTTTTACGAGCGCAATGACATGTCAGATCTGTCAGCTTTGGCCATAGACAAAGCTCTGAACCAATGAAATTTGGCTTGACGTACTGGGCCTGCAATCAATTTTCTTGGTAATGTACGCTTTAATTGATGCAAAAATACCAAACAAATATAAGCATCGGCGCCCTCTGATTTTCCCATTAACGCCCTTAAAGCATGGGTATTACTATTATTGTGCCATAGACATTTGTGTCCTTGACAAAGTGGGACAGAATAATCGGGCGTTAAATGTCATTAACTGCCCGCTAATTTGCATTAAAGTAAGTTTGACATAGACAATCGGGCGTTGAATGTCATTAACTGCCCGCTAATTTGCATTAAAGTAAGTTTGACATAGACAATCGGGCGTTGAATGTCATTAACTGCCCGCTAATTTGCATTAAAGTAAGTTTGACATAGACAATCGGGCGTTGAATGTCATTAACTGCCCGCTAATTTCGATATTTCTTTCCTGCAAGCGGGCTTAAATGTAGTCTATGTCATTAAAAGGCAAGGATAAGTGCCCAGCGGGCACAAAGGTCATGGTACAATAAGGATTTTTGGCCACAGACAATTTCTTAGATTTTCGGCGGAATTTGTTTTTGGCGAACCCCCATTTAGCGCTCTGGGTTCTCCAGAGTATTGCTAGTGCTTTTCGGGTCAGTGTGTTTGGCGACAAGTTAGCTCAACTTCCGTGAGAAGTTGATTGTACTCATGCTCGAGTACAGAAGCTGCAAGAGTATGAGGCAACCCAGCTGGACAATTGTGTGCGAGAAGCCAAACTACTGGGCACTAACTTCGAAGTTGCTTCAGTCTCACAGATAGAGACAACAGACCTTGCCAACTCGACTCAGCAGACGCCAATCCGGCCAAGTCTCTATGCAAGTATTCAGCCCGGAGGTGACAAGTTACACGTCGAGTTTAAGTTTGGCTCTCAACTGGTGAGGGATAATTGGATAGATTTTGGGTTATGTTTGGCTACGCTCTTGTGTGCCTCAAAAATATTAATTCAAAACACCGTTACCTATTTTAGTTTGTGGGTGATTTAAACTGCATGACATCTAATTCAAGCGTGTCTAAGTGAGTGGGACATTTATTGTATTGGATTTCTCATACAATCTTAGGTCTATTGTTCGCAAAAAATGAGAAAGTGGTAAAAACTTTCCAATCGATCAGACCGTGTTCTTAGCAGTATATAAATACAAGTGAAATTACAAGCAAATTAATCAGATTCTGGAGTGATCTAAGAACTCTCTCTAAGGAACTCTTTTTTTTCTGCGACGCTTGCATAATCGACTTCTGGTGCTAGATTATTCGGCGAATCTACGAGTATTTGCGACAAATTGTGACTATTTTAGACTCATACGGAACTGGTGAAGTCCGAAGCTAAGTGGACATCTCTGTATTGATTTTGGTCACGGTTCTGGAACTGATTCTAGAAACGGAACCGTCGAAATGAAAAGTTCCGAACCGATTTTGGTTTTTGAATCGGTGTAATGAAAGGCCTTCCTTGTAGCTAACAAAACGCGGCCATACTAGTAGAATATCTAATTGCCGAAATAGAATGAGAGTTTTGTTGAAATTATGAACGGAAAGGTGTACGAGTGTATTAAAAACTTCATCCAGTTTGTAAGCGAACAGTTTTATCAGTTTTATTCGGTTTATTAGTAATAAAAGGCTTTCAGGACCTCAATGTGGGTAAAATTGCATTACCCATTAATACGAGCGTAATAAGATGCTTAACAATCCGTTTATTCTCAAACACATAAAATCTTCAGATGTTGATCAAGAGCAAAAATGAGATTGGCAAGGGATCTGATCGGGACTCTGATGAAGTGAACTGGCAGGAAAGTGCTGCGTCAAAAAAGGCTTTTCAAAGAAACCGTTTAACAAATACTCAAGTATCAGAGAGACGATACAGAAAAGCCGGCTGCTCCTGAAAACACGTTTGAAAGAGTCTTTAAAAAATTCGACTCTGAGCTGAGCGCATGCAGGGTCAGTATGCTTTGCCTTAAGACCGCCTGTGGTGCTGGGGCTCCTTGGCTCCTATTGTTAAGCGTATGCACAGTTTGGAGTAGGAGTGTTGCAACTGCAACCTTTGAGTCTCTTCCATAAAAATAGAAACCCTTTATAGACTGCAGTTTAACGGGGTTCGGAGAATGCAGTGGGGCTTTTTGTGACCTAAGAGTGGCAGCGAGAAGGTAGAGAGACATGCATGAGAGAGAAGAATTAATAGTAAATTTCCATGGCAAATGAAAGCAATTGACGGAAAGACACAAGAATAGATATTCAGTTTTGAGTGCGTAGTTGTCTTCGCTACGAGCGCTAAGACTGAAATTGTAAAATTGTTTAATTTCATTTCGTACAATAATCCAAGGAACGATTCCTGGAACGGACTTCTTAAAGATTAGGAACAGCCGACCATTAAAAAATGTAAAAAAAAGAATAGCGAGAGCGAGAATAGTGCACTCAAGTCACAATAACACATTCATGACATTATTATTCTTGTTGTTGCTATCCTTGCTACTTCCTCGTTGCTTCCACACTTTAGAAACGCATAGGAATCCCGTAATTTCTGGGTATTTCTTCGTTCCTTGTTAAACTTTAACACCTTGTTCATCTTTTGGTGAAAAAAAATTAGACATAGATCGGCTATGCTATTGTTTCTGTTTGCGTTGCTACAATCGTATGTTTTCGTAATTCTGTCTATGTGCTAAAGTATTGCAGCGATTGAAAGTACCCAAGTTAGTAGACAGGAGTGTGAGACAACTTTTTGGCTTTATTGAAATAAATCTGAATTCTGGGCTCGTTCCTGGCCTCACCGCATGTAATTGCTTCAAGCGAGTCATCACAATGGCGTCGCGGCTCGACACCTTAAACCTCGCGGAGGCAGACCGCGCCTTAACCTGGCTGAAAGCTTTCAAAGCTCTTGCTCGCTCGAAGAAGTGGGAAGATTCAGAATCGTCTAAAACGATTGCCGACAACTTTCTGGCCTTGTGTGGACTGGACACACTTGAGAAGCTAACTCATATTGTTGCGCCGAAGGAAATCGAGACGCTGCTATTCCAAGAGATTGAAACTGCGATCATCAACTATTTAAAGCCCAAGAAGTCTTTTATAATAGCTGAGCGCACGATGTTTTTGGCCTTCGCCAGGCAGCTGGTGAGTTCATCACGGATTTTCTATCCCTCCTGCGCAAGGCAGCCTCTCGATGCGCCTTTGACAACCTGAAGACTTACACAAGCCCGGAGGACGAGATGGTGAGATTGGCGCTCATCGCGGGAATCAGCGATCCAGAAGTTCAGAGGCGCGTGCTGGGTGCAATTCAGACCTCGACTGGCGTGTCTGGCGGAGAAGGACAAAGGCAAACGAAGGAACTGCCAATCTCGGATATTGGGAACCCGACCGCTACATGCCATAGAATCGGACACGTCCCAACGAACCAGTTTAATAACTCACTATGTTGTATCACAGACTACTCTAAGCTCAGATTAGAGCCACGTGTTCAGGCTCCCAGACGCTTTCCCCAGTTTATAATCGTTGTTACATGTATAATCTAAGAAGGCTTTCTCCGGAGGGGGGCATGACATAGATCGGCTATGCTATTGGTTTTATTGAAACACTTGAAAAGTTGAGACAACTTTTTGGCTTTATTGAAATAAATCTGAATTCTGGGCTCGTTCCTGGCCTCACCGCATGTAATTGCTTCAAGCGAGTCATCACATAGGAATCCCGTAATTTCTGGGTATTTCTTCGTTCCTTGTTAAACTTTCACACCTTGTTCATCTTTTGGTGAAAATAAAAATAATTATTATGAACACGTACATAAAAGGCTGTATTCACTAGACTTTAATTTCTATTCATGTATTATCCAGATTGCTTCAGAAGAAAAAAGGCCACTAAAACCATAGACACACATTCAAAGCGGCCTTTTAGAATTCTGCCAGTATTTGCAAGTGTAACATCCTGTGTTGTTAGGTAGTCCATGTATAGAATCTGTGCTCCCAGACGTGCTTCAGTGCCTCATTTTCATATGGTCTAGCGAACAAGTGAGATGAAATAATTAATTTTCTACCCTGGACAAAACAGTTATCACGCACGCTGACCAGGACACACGTTGGTGCCGTGACCAGGACACAATGTTGGTGCCGTGACCAGGACACACGTTGGTGCCGTGACCAGCACACAATGTTGGTGCCGTGACCAGGACACACTGTTGGTGCCGTGACCAGGACACACGTTGGTGCCGTGACCAGGAGACAACAGTCTAAAGTCGAAGATCAGCTGCTTCAACTGCCGAGGACCTCACAAGAAGGTGCAGTGCCCTAACAAAGCAGGAGGTGTTCATCTGGCATCAGAAGAGGAAGGGGCATCGGCTGCTGGGAGAACCCGATTATTGATGGGCAGGCAAATGGCAGGAGTTTGAAAAAGCCATTAATGAGGATTTATTTTTCAGCATATCTTCAATTTTTTTAAAAATTCTTACAGAACCCGAGCGCAACGTCGCACGCGAAGGCGTATTCAGCATGCCAGTGAAGTATGAGACAGACTAGGCCCATGGGCTAAGGTCTGCGATGCTTCACGCCTGCCCCTATCTTCAGCAGGTCAAGGCTGGTGGGAGGTCTGCACCCTCTATTTGCCTCTGGCAGCCGCAGACCCCCCCCCCCACGCTGTCTCGCAAGTCGACCCAGGGTACTCGTCCCCGCGTGTGTTCAAGGCAGTCCCTAGGGCTGCTGGACAGACTGGGCTCCGGCGCTGGCGACCCTATCCAGTGGCTTCGGCCGAATTTGGGTATGCGGGTCTGGCTCGCCAACCTGCAGGCCGTGGTACTGCTCAACGTACTCTCTAATGCCTAAGGTGTTGACCGTGCCGATGGGCTGGAAGGCCGGGGAGTAGTCCGGTCGCAAGCGGTCCCCCTCCTGGTGTCGGGCCAGCCTTGAGGGTGCTATTGGCCTACTGCCCGGTCAGGTGGAGCGGCCGGGTGGGTACCGCGCCCCTTTGAGGGTAGCCCACCAACCTTTTATCATGGCCTTCGAGCCGACTATGGATAAACAAGCTATTTCTAGGGACGGGGACCCTTCTAAACCCCAACCTCAGTCCGAAGGACCGGCCGGCCCTGCTGGCAGATCCCAACCGACTGATTCAACTGTGGCAAAGGAAGGACCGGCTGGCTCTGCTGGCAGATCCGACCAGAGCTACCAAACTCAAAATACCCTAAGACCTGCCAGCTCCGCTGGTGGATCTAAGGGAACCGCGAGCTCTGAGCCTAAAGGACCGGCCAAATCTGGCAGATCTGATGAAGCTCAGCGGGCTCGGCTTGAGCGCAAACGCGCTAAACAACGCGCCAAAAGGCAGGCCAAGAAGGGAGCTGCGGGGGCCAAAGCGGCGGCGTCCACCATGGATGCTGAAGCGACTGGAGTCCCAAGGCAACCAGGCGGGCCGGCCGGTGGAAGCTCCAGTAGTTCAGCGGCGGCGCTCCCTGGAGCTGCTGCCGCGGCTGCTGAGGCCGAAACCACGGCGCAACAAATGGCCACTGCCAACAAGGAGGTTCCTTCGGGAGCTACCTTTGCGGCGAAGGCCAAGGCCAAAATCCCGGGAGTGATCATCCAAGGTCGCGACCAGGACTGGACCACTGATCAGCTTCAAAAAGTGTGGAGTGCTGTTGACTCCTATCTGATTGAGCTGACTGTCGAGGAGGGAATCTCCATCGGCGTTGAGCGGATGGTGCTGCGAAGCACATTCGTTCTTATTGCTCCTAGCAGCGAGGAGGACGCTCGGCGGCTGCTCCAGCGGCTACCGACGGTCTCCTTGGATGCTGACCTTGGTGGAGCTCTTTTTCTTCGCGAGGGCCAGCGTCCAAAGACGATACCCTATGTGGTTTTCGTCCCTGCTAAGAGCACCGCAGCTGGACCAGACGTTATTCGCCGGGTCCTACTGCGTCTGAACCCCGACCTCCCTGCTAGTGGACTGGTGTATCACCGCAAAGTCCGCAGGGGGGAGACGGGCAACTCAATTGTCCTCGGCCTTTCCAGCACTTGGGCGAGTCGGTACCCTAATGGATCCTCTTTCCAGCTGGGTGCCCTCAAGCTCAAGTTGCGCCGAGGAAAGTCTGCCAAAGGGAAGGCTACTGCCAACCCCGGCATCTCCGGCAAGAGCGGGGCGCAGTCTAAGGCCCAAGGAAAGGCGCAAGCCGATCCCAAAGCCAAAGCTGCATCTCGCCCCTCTGCTAGCAGCAGTTCGGACCGCGGTAACGGCTCCGGCCGAGCCCCGGGAACCAAACCTGCCAGTCGGAGAAGGAGTTGAGGACGAGGCCGGGTCTTCGGAATCCGAGCTCTCCTCGGCCACCTTGGTGGGGTCTGAAGGTAAAGATGCAGGTGAGGAAGCTTCCTCCATCCTGTCATCGGAGCCTGAGGACTCTGCTGGGGGGCCGGTGGGGGTGAGGAGGCCATGGACGTCGACCAACTCCCATCTCCCAGTCAAGCCCCAGCGGCCTGGGACGAGGACGATCTGTTGTCCAAGTCTCCTTGATGGCCCTGGGCTCTAGCCAGATATTGCATTTAATACAGTATGACTAAGCTCCACGCTGCCAAAGGAGCGACATTCTGTCTGCAAATAAATTTACAGCATTGCGTATCTGCGTCAGTAAATCTGATGAAGATTGCTGAGCTGTACAGGCCAGGCCTCATCCTGATCCAGGAACCCTGGATGCGCAACGGTACGTTGCCCAACATTCCCTCTGGCTACTCTGATTTTTATGTGTGTGGCCCGGGGAACAGCCGCCCTAGAGCGGCTATCCTCGCTGCTAGCCATCTCCAGGCTTGGCTGAGGACTGATCTCTCTGATGGAGACCTTTGCGTCATCCAATCTAATCATTTCTCTCCGCGTACGTGTCTTGTTGCCTCGGTTTATATCCCAGGCGACAGAGACCCTGCTCCCGAGAGTTTACTGCGCCTTGCGCAGTACTGCGAGTCCCAGAACGCTGAGCTGTGCTTAGGGGGCGACCTCAACGCGCACCACAAGCACTGGGGCAGCAAAGATACCAACACTAGAGGAGAGGAGCTTCTGGCCCTCATCTCTAACACAAACCTCATGCTCTGCAACCGCGGCTGCACTCCTACCTTTAATAATGGCAGATGGACCGAGGTCCTCGACGCCACACTCGTTACCCCAAGACTCTTTGACAGAGTCAAGGAGTGGAGAGTCTGGTCTGAGGAGCCCTCCCTGTCTGACCACTGCTTTATCGCCTTTAATATCGCGGACACTAAAACCCAGTCTCCGATCACTTGGAGACGCAATATCCGCAACACTGATTGGGCGGCCTACAAGGCTGCCCTTGATCTGCACCTGCAGGAACTCACGGACTTACGTCCGATTGAGACCTGCGAGGATGTGGATCATATGGCTGAGACGCTGACAGGTTGCATTATTGCAGCCTACGAAGCGGCTTGTCCTGCTCGCGCCTACAGAGGCAAGACCTCGGCGCCGTGGTGGAACCCGGAGCTGGGGAAACTCAGGCGGAAGGCCAAAAGCCTTCATCGCCGTGCCATGAAGACCGGAAACCCGGAGGACATGGAGCTTTTCCGGCAAGCCTCCCGCAATTTCAAATCTGAAGTGCGCAAGGCCAAGGAATGTAAGTGGCGCCAATTCTGCAATGAATTGGATCAAGACAGACCTACTTCTAGGCTTGTCAAGGCCCTTACAATGGACAAAATGTCCAAATTAGCCATGATCAAAAAAGATGATGGCTCTCTTACTAAAGACCCTGAAGAAGTGCTTCAGCATATGCTTAGCACATTCTTCCCGAGGGTACCTACTGCTAGACCGGAGCCCAACCATTCGATGGATGGAGCCACCCTAGCGGCGGGCATTGTCACTGAAGACCTAATCGCTCGTGCGGTCAGAACCTTCAAACCCTTCAAATCTCCTGGACCTGATGGTATCTACCCTGTTCTCCTTCGTGAAGCAGCCAAGATACCCTCGTTCCTGAGACTCACCCGCAATCTTATGCGGGCCTCTATCCAGCTGGGATACGTTCCCAAAAGCTGGACTGAAGCTCGAGTAGTCTTTATTCCCAAACCTGGGAAGGGTGACTACCAAAGCGTCAAGGCCTTCCGGCCAATTAGCTTAACGTCAGCAATGCTTAAGCTCACTGAGAGGCTTATTCTCTGGCGGCTGCTCTCCTGCGAGCTGACAGCGATGCCCCTCAGCAATAATCAGCACGCCTTCCGTACCGGGAGGTCGACTGACAGCGCCCTGCATGCGATTGTCGAAAAGATTGAACGGGCGGTACTGGGTGACGGTTACGCCCTGGCTCTCTTTCTTGACATTGTTGGCGCCTTCGACAACGTTATCTTTGAAGCGTTTCAGAGGGCCCTTCAAAATCGCAAAGCTCATGCTACCCTCATACGGTGGATCATGTACATGATCTCCAACCGTACGGTCACTGCCCAACTTCTTGGGCAAACTGCCTCCACCAGAGTCTGTAAGGGTGGACCCCAAGGCGGAGTCCTCACCCCGACGCTCTGGAACCTGGTCATGGACGCTCTTCTGAGTGACTCCCGACCTGACCCCGTCTTCAAAGTCGGGTATGCTGATGACGTCACGGCCATTGTGGCAGGACCGTCTCCCAGCACGCTCAGGGATCTGATGCAGAGCTTTATCCGCAAAGCAGAATCCTGGGCCAATGACAATGGTTTGGAACTCTCTGAGCCCAAAACCGTTGCCATTATGTTTACCAGCAGACTACGCTGGAACATACGTCCTCTGCAGCTCTACGGCAGAGATATTGCCTTCGCGCACCAGACCAGATGTCTCGGGGTCACACTTGACCACCGGCTCAACTGGTCCTTCCACGTGAAAGCAAAAGCTAAGCGTGCCTCAGCCATCCTGGCCCAGCTCCGACGAGCACTTGGCACTTCTTGGGGTCTATCCCCAAAGCGGCTTTGGTGGATCTATACTTCCGTAGTTAGACCTGCCATTACGTACGCCTCTGTTGTCTGGGTTAGCGCTACCCAGGTCAAAAGCCATGCAGACCTGCTCAACACGATCCAAGGCAGAGCGTGTAGGCTCATCTGCAACGCCACCAGGTCCACGCCCTTTGCTGGCATGGGGGCCTTTCTTAATCTTCCGCCTCTTGACCTCTTCATCAGGGGTGAGGCGGCTAGAACGACGCGGCGTCTAATTGATGCCGGCGTCAAATTCATTTACATGAGAGCACCTGCTAAGCGGAACCTTGTCCCGCATAGCGATCTGTGCCTCAACTTTCTCAACGAGTGTCAGGCCAATCGCGTCTTCACCGATGGCATTGCCTCAACGCTCAACCTGAGACAGCGCTACTCCGTAGCTATCGACTCGCGCGATAACATCAATGACCATTGGAACCCTGGTGAGCTTCATTGCTACACCGACGGTTCTAAGCAGTCAGCCAACACCGGCTTTGGTGTTGGAATCTTTCTGAACGGGAGGGTCATCGCTACCCACGCTCAATACACTGGGGTCAACTCCAGTGTTTTCCAAAATGAAGTTCTGGCCATCAGCTCCTGCACTGCAGAGCTTCTCGCCACTGGCGTTACTGGTAAGAACATCATTTTCCATTCGGACAGCCAAGCTGCCTTGCACGCCATCAGTGGCTGCAGCACCAACTCTGCTACAGTCCTTGACTGTATCAAACTCCTCAATGTGTTGGGTTCCGCCAACAAAATTACCCTTAAGTGGGTTCCGGGGCATGTGGGGATCCGAGGAAATGAGTTGGCTGACACCCTTGCAAAAGTTGGTGCCTCCGGCTCCTCTCTCGGCCCCGAACCTCTTGTCCCGATTCCTGGCTGTGTCATCGACTCGCGCATCAAAGCGTGGATCAGGACTCAGCACCGCTCGACTTGGGCGAACCGCACGAACTGCAGGCAATCCAGAGGCGCTGTCCCTCAGCCCTCTCACCAGCTCCGGAAGCTCCTCTTGCGCCTCTCGCGCAGAGACATCCGGGCTGCCACCATGACCCTCTCTGGTCACGGCTGCTTCTCCAGGCACCAGTACCTGCAGGGCAACGCCACCAACGCCACCTGTAGTTTCTGCAACTCAGGTGACGAAACCGCTGAGCATTTCGTCAGCATCTGTCCCGCCTTCACGCGGGCCAGACTCACTTACCTCGGGCCACACACATCTATTACTGAAGCGTGCAAACCCGAAAACTTTAATCAGCTCATGCGCTACCTTCGGGCCACCCGCAGGGCTGAACTCTCCTTTCCAGAGAGCACCATAGCTGCTGGCGACACTGGGGGACCTCCCTGGGCGGCGCCAACCCTCCGTCCATAGCGACGCGTCGGCCGTTCAGGGACTAGCGGAATGGGCGCCCGCGCCTTCCCGCTGTGTCCCCTCCGGGACAGCCCTGCAGCTAAGTCAAGAGCGCAACGTCAAGATATTGACTACTCGGACATTTAACCAATAGTCAGTGTGAATTGCTGGTGTAAATTATTTAAGTTTTCCTCAGCTCGGATGGCTGACGGCAGATTCGGGACTGTGAGAGGTTGCATCAGAGGCAGCATGGATAGGAGCAACAGATACATTACATACATTAAATAGTTAGATTAAATGTAATTTAAATAGTTAGATACATTAAATAGTTCTGAGTTTTGCCATGGATGAATAAAACCATGGATTGCTCGTCTGCCTTAAATTTAGGGGTGCAATTTTGCCTCGCGAAGCCCCCGTTCGCACCGATTGGCTGCTGAAGATTTCTTGGTTGTCTATGCTAAAAACGTTGTAAAATGCAGTGCTTATGCACGGAATTACGAAAGTCTCCTATATAACAATGTATGATTATCGAGAGGTCACGCTTCACACACAACTGCCATAGCGTCGAGGCCGGTAGGCTACCTCCGGGCCCTAACTTTCCTTTCCAGAGAGCACTATAGCTGCTGGCGACACTGGGGGACTTCCCTGGGCGGTGCCAACCCTTCGTTCATAGCGACGCGTCGGCCGTTCAAGGATTAGCGGAATGGGCGTTCGCGCCTTCCCACTGTGTCCCCCGGACAGCCCTGCAGCTTAATCAAGTAAGTCAAGTCTACCTGTGACGAGTTTTCGACGCTGCTGTCCCAGAAGAAGCCGCCATCGGCTGTGCGTCTTTGCTACGCTACAGCGGAAGGATTTATTGGCATATCTGAGAGAATCGGCGCCATTCCAAAGGTGTGGTTTGGCGCCCCTCACGCCTCTATCCTCGGAATTTCCGTGATTTCGCTGAGAAGAACTCGGACTGTTCCGGACAAACGGCTTCCCATAAGTATTGGGTAAAACAGAAAGTTCTCACGGTTTGTGAAGATAAGACTACAGAATTTCTGGAAGCCACGTGTGCAGAGGTATAAAAAGGCCATTGACTGATGTAGAGCAACCCGAATTCAAGTTTCAGCTACAGTGCTAAAGTACCATTACATATACTCGTACTTCAAGTACTTCACTTCATAGAAGGCTTCAAAAACCGCGAGAACTTTCTTTTTTACCCAATAAAAAGATCCTTTACCCGTGTGGAACGTGCGGAAGAAGCAGAAAGAGCATCAAAAGAAGAAAGAAGAACCAAAGAGGAAAGAGGATCCAAAGAAGAAAAGTGATATAAAGAAGAAAGAGAAACCAAAGAGGAAAGAGAAACCAAAGCAGAAATGGGACCCAAAGCAGAATGTGGATCCAAAGAAGAAAAAGGATCCAAAGAAGAATGGTGATATAAATAAGAAAGAGGATTCAAAGAAGAAAGGGGATCCAAAGCAGAATGGGGAACCAAATCCGAAAAAATATCAAACGATGAAGGCCGAACAAGGAAAAACCGGAAGCCAGGAAAGAAAGAGAATCTAAATAAGAGTCCGGAGTGAAAGAAGAAATTTGATCTAAAAAGACCGAACTGCAACAGAAAAAACAGGACGGAGATGCAGCAAGTAAAAAACGAAGCCTAACCGAAATTCTTTAAGATTTGTCGTACGAGTGCCCTAATCATGTACTGAAGGTAACTTGATGAATTAATTTTCTTCTGAGAAATATTTCAGAACTATGATGCTCATTTTTGTTTTACTTCAATCAGTTGCACTGCGCACACGAAATATTGCTGGTTTCTATTGGGTTTTTGTCACTTCTACATGCCTACTTCTGCCTTGTTGTTTGGTCAATAGTAAATGAAAAATGAATAATTGCATAATGTAAGTAATAATTGATAATGGAATTGTTAATAAGTTGAAAATTGAACATTTAAAATTTCTAAGACAATCAGTGAACTTAAAAAAGTAACACTTATACACTTGAAAAGATATCAAAGGGTATCAATGAACCAAAGGGGGTAGTGCGTAAAGTATTTAAAATCGGACTTAGAGGAAACTTTTAAATGGCTGTAATTTTGTGGAGCCGCATGTCCTTGAATAAAACAGAAGTCAAACTGAATATAATTGTTGTGAAAGGCCGGATCGTAACCTGAACTAATTCAGCAAACGAGCACAGAAGATGGCGTTAGTCAACTGGCCGAACTGACTTCGGACTCCAAGCGTGGAATCGCGTCACGAGACTTTGTCAGCCGTCCCTATGGCGCAATTCGAACCCAGCCAAACCCGCAAATAAATAAGAGACGCGACTCACTCTTTGACTTGACACAGCAGTGACTGTGGCGGCGGTAGGGGCGGACTCTCCAATTTGGACAGTGAATGCTTTTGAGTACATACTGATTTTTTGCTCAGTTACTGGCGATAGTATGCAGAGTCTAGATCGGCACGGAGGGTGGTCTCCCATACCGCCGCACACGCCAATATATATATATATATATTTGCACTAGCTGGTTAAGTCCCAGGGTATTGCTACGCCAGGCCCAGCTAGCCAAAATTACAAAATTCACAACTTGCAGAACGCGACGGTCGTGATTGGAGAAAAATAGCAATCTAATTGATCGGCTGGGCCGCCAGCCAATCGCGGGGCAAGCGAGGGGAGGGCGCGCAGAGGGCGCAGCCAGCCAAAGCAGGCTGGCCCAGACAGGCAGTGGGTGGGTGGCGCGTACACAACTGTCTAAACAACTGAAGGGATAAAAGTGCAGTGACTGGTGCACTGACTGCAAGCCCGAGATGGCTAGGCAGTGCAGATGCACCCCGACACAAAATAATCAAGCACTTACTGAAATTCGTTAGTGTGCCGTTAAGCTGAAGCGCTGTCACTTTGGTAATAGTTTTTGAAGAAATCTGGCTTGCTCGTGTCGAATCTCCTGGCAGAGAGCTCCTCCGGATCTCGGGAAATCGGCACCAGAAAGGCGGGGCCCAACATGACGTCAGCGCTGGAGAAGGTGGCCCGTGCGATGACGCCCTCGATGCTGGTCACTCCGGAGGGCCCGATGGTCACGCGAAGCTCGGACCGACGCGCCAGTGGCTGAGTGCGGCTCATGTAGCTCTCCAGCTCCTGCGGCAGATGGCTGGGCAGTTTCTCCAAATGGCCGAGGTACTCGCAGGAATGCTCGTGCAGCTGCTCAGAAAAGACCGCTGTGCTTCTCTGGCTTTCTGAAAGCAATCTTCTGAATCTTCTGGATCTTCTGGAACTGCGCATTCTGAGCAGACATTCCTGAAGTCTCGCCAGCTCCGGCTTCTATCCGAGACATCATCAGATGCTTGGAACTCGAGGTTAAACTCAGCCTCTGCTGTCTTCATTAACTTCTCAAACTCCCGTCGTGATTTGTCAATACTCGGTAAAATAAAGTCGCAGTTAAGCTGAGTGGGCACTGTGTCCATTGCCCCCCGGATTTCTGCCTCGGCCGAGCGGCATTCTTTATCGAACTTCTGCCAATCCGGATCGGAGGCTTTGGTGCTCCCGTTCGTTCGCAGGCTGTGGCTGCATCAGAGTTGAAATCGATTGCAGCTGACTGTTGTTGGGGCTCGCAAAGGGCCCTAGTTCTTTCGGTACTCGAGAATACCTGAGCTCCATTCGTACTCAATGCTGCAGTTACTCAAGAGCTCGAGCTTACAATTGTTCTGGCCTCAACTTTGTTTTGGAAAGCTTGCGTTAATTTATCTCAGAGCTTATTGTCCGTTGCGCTGCAAAACGTACCATTGTTTGTGTATTCCTGTAGCGCAATTGTACCATTGTTTGCTATCAAAGAAATCGGCTTGATGGACGTCAGGCTGTTGCTGATGCTGATTGATGAGGCAGATAGGGTTAGGCCGAACACCAGAGCAAGTTCAGTGCTACGAATATCCAATTCGAGTTTAGTGCTCAGCCAGAGGAGCTCTCTTACGCACTGTAAGTTCGATTCACTGAGAAAGCAAATCAAGTTTTTTGTATTCAAATTCGAACAATCTATTTTTAGTTGCTCAAACTTGCAGCTTTTTGCACGCTGAAAAGTTGGAATGATTTCGGAGCGCATGAGAAAATTTTTAGCTGTGACTCCGGAGTTCACTGAGATTTGGCCTTTGGCACAGGCTGTCAGTTGTGAGCCCACAGTCGTGTCCTCCAAGTGCAGGCCGTCAGAGCATTCTATTCGAAGCGACTCGCTGACTGAAGTATGACTGTCGATTCTGACGCATCTTGATGCTATTTGCAGGTTTCCGCCAATCTGGCATCGACTAAGGTGCGCATTGCTGGCCGCGCTTATCGAGGATGTCGAGGATCCGTCCTGTACGTCTGCGCCATCAGCGTCAGTCGATGGCTCTCCAACTTGAACCGGCCAAGCCTTGGGCTCACGAGTTCCAGCGTTGCTTGCTTTCCGAACGACTGAAGACACTCGGTGAACTGACAATCGGCAATTCGCAATGAGCCAGACACAAATAAATCGCAGCTCTTGGACACCTTCGCCTTCTCGATGAATCCGGTGCAGCAGCGTAGTGTCAAGGATGCACATAACACTGGATCTTTCCATTCGCAAGACTCACAGTCAATAGTCACATCTAAGTCAAATCGGCTGAACTCCGTTGCTTTGAATGTACGGCACTTTAGTATTGATTCGCCATTGAATATGCAATAATTGCCGAGTAAAATATCCCGAAAGTCTAATATTTGAAAGGTAGATTCCGTTACGACACTTTGAATCTTTGCGATAGCTGTGCAATTGTTTTCGTATGGGACTTCTGGCGAAATAAAAACTGACCCAAATTTAGAGTCTGAGATCCGCACGTCCCTTACTTCAGCTATCAGCTCCTGCTGAACGTCTGTTCCATCAGCTAGGACCAGAGTGTCGCATGAAATTCGGACTCGATTCAATGAAGATTTCAGCACGGACAGATTTCGCACAGAGCCAATAAGAACATGGATGGATCCTGAATTGATCGCACAGTTCAGAGGATCTGCGTCCAATAATAGCTCCGGGGCGACAAAATTATCTAGCTCAATCTCATTGGCGGGCAAGACAACGGCTTTCTCAACCGTCACCCGAGCAAGTTTTAAGGTCTTGGGTTTCTTGATCACTTGCAATCGAACGATTCGGATATCACTTACACAAACCGATGCTGCTTCACCGCACGTACTCGAGTCAGAGATCACCATAAGCTCTTTAGAGTATCCTTCATTCTTCTTGTCTGGATCTCTGCCATCCAGCTGAAGCCTCCTCGCTTGTACTTGCAAGCGATTTTGAACCATTACACCGCGTATTTCCACCTTGATGGCTTTGAGCAGGAGGTTCTCGATGAACGCGCAACCAGTAACTCGTGCCGTACCAGTGACTTCCGCTTGCAATTCCTGAAGACAGCAGTCCAAAAGCTTCAGTTCCCAAGTCTTCGTCCAGATCTGCGCGTGTTTTACCTCCTTGAATTCACAGAATTCTGAGTCACTAATTCGGATTTTATCAGAACTTGTGTCGGACACGCTCACGATGGGGCTCTGAATATCGACATTCGCTTTGACCATGCAGCCCTCCAATCGGACACGTGCGTGAGTCCGAATGATGCCGAGGTTAAAGACGCATTCCATCAGGCGAATTTCTCTTCCGGCAGCATCTATCAAGTTGATTCTCGATATTGTGTCCAGTAAAACAGTGGGTCCGGGCTCTGTTTCCGCAGCTCGAATGAAGAAGTTTTTCTGGAGTCCGCACGTGGTGGAGATGCAGCAGCGCCGACACTGGGATGTAATCTGACCAACTTCAGAGTTACTGACTGCCAAAATGCCTTCTGTCTGCACCTGTAAATTATGCACACTGCAGTTTGACTTGATTCGTACATCACCCAAAATGTTTTTAAAGACGGCATTTTCCAAAACTTCTATGGAACTAACTACCACGAAGAGGGAATTCAAAATGGTCAGCTCTTCTGCCTGTAGTTCCATTAGCCCTACTCTCAGCAGCCCGCATTCGCGCCCCGAATAACGACAGAGCATGTGGCGAAGCACTGAGAAACTCGGGCTGAGAACACAGCTGTCAGCTGCAGATCCGACAGACACTGGCATCCGGACACGCACAATCTCCCCGACTTCAAATGACTCAGGCCGGCAGAATTGAGGTCAGAAACGAACAGACGGAAGTTCCTCGTGTCTATATTTAGACTTCCCACCATGATTTGTCGAAGTGCTGCATCGCCTTTGGCAGCAATGCAAGCACCGCCATTAACGATAAGTTTACTGACTTGCAGTGAGGAATCAGTCAGCAGATTTAGTTGCCCCAGCTGACAATCTTTCAAGGTAGTTGAGCCTACAATGGCAGCATCACAGGAATTCGTAATCATCAGCCTCTCCAATTTGGTATTTCCTCCTGACAGGATCATGAGAGAATTTGCGCTGGAATCGGACATTTTGAGCATGCGACAGAGAATCTCCATGTTCCCCTCCACTTCGCACGTTCTCACTGTAGATCCCACTGAGCAGTGGCGAAGTTTCATTGAGCCCAGGTAACTTAAAAATGAATGCGCAGCTTCGGACCAAGCGATGAGATTTTCTGAGACACTTGACTTTGACAGGCGGAAGCATTCGTCAGCATCTGCATAAATCTGCTTTGCCTCTGTCTGGAACACGCTTAACTGCTTGCCCCTGAAGAACAACCGAACAAATTTGCTTTGCTTTGAGGCAAGTTTCCGGCACAGAGCCACGAAATCATTACGACCATCGAGCTCTCAATGACGATTTCACCTTTGCCCGGACAAATTACTCGAGCTCCGAAAGCATGGTGCCTCTAATGCTAACGCAATTGGAACATACGACCAGCTTTTCAGTAGCGTAAGCATTTATTATTGCGAGAGATTTTCCGCTCACGCAGATTGCAGTTCCGAGGTCTGTCTTAGCCGTATTGCCTGAAATCTCCAAATTGTTGCCTGAGCGAGCCGTCAGGTCCATAATACTGGAGTCGCTTATTGTAATGGTTTCTGTAGCAACAACCTCTAATGTTCTCGCCGATAAAAAGGAAGCCTTGAAATCTGAGCAAGCCACAGATATATCTTGTGCTTTGAGTTGGTCAATGCTCAGTGTCTGGTGTACTCTGCATTGTAATTTCTCAAGGTGGCAACCGGCAGTAATAGTAAGCTCATTGCAAACATTAGCTACGAAAATATTATGCACTTTCGATGATCTGAGTAACAGGTCGCGTGTAATCAGACAATGCCAATCGACAAAAGAGCACTTCAGCGTCTGGCAAAAGTCGCTCGAAACAATGCAGACTTTTATTTTAGAAGACTCCAACTTTATCCTTCCCATGCCGGATTTCTCAGAGGCAAGCAGGTGCGCATGCTTTGTAAAAATTAGCTTTGCATTAAATTCTTCTGAACAACTTACCTCCAGTGCTTTGGTAATTATACTGTTTTCTATACTTCCTGATTCAGACAGAAGGTGCATTTTCCAGGCAGCTGCGTTAGTCACCGTGGCATCCACAGCCGAAATCCAGACACCAGTCTCACCAAGGAGTTCGTCAATCACCAGACTCTGATCAGTCGACATCAACATGGTCTCTGCAGACCAGATTCCGTGTGCTTCGATTACCCACCCCTCAGAGTGACTGAGCCCTCGCTTGATGTCAAGAATCGAACTCTCAATTTTTCATCCGCTAAAATGTGCACATCTGCAGTGCACACAAGCCAAGTTGTTGGCTGTTCGGACCACAGCTGCACGTGGACAGCCTTGATGAGGACTCCGTCCTTTACGGATATGGACCCATCGCAACGCCAGAATTTGCACTCGTGAATTATTTTCGCCGCTTCTATTCGAGTTGGCCCCACCAGACACAGCAGTGGCTGCGTTCGAAAATCCTTGAAGCTTTAGCGGAAGCCAGTCGCTGTGGCATAATTCTTCCCAGAAGGCGATTAGTTCTTCTCTGGCTCAGGCGAGCCTTCTCTGACCGCATTAGTGAGCTTCGCGACTAAACAAACGAATTCATCCATTGAATTTTGCTCAGGGCTAGAAGTCCGGATTCGTTTTAGCGTCTCTGCCAACCATTTAGTGGCAGTGAAGACGAGCTGTGCACACCGCTGTGATCTTCTAAAAACATTTTTACCGATTCAAGCACCATGAATTCAAATAGATTTTGCATCTCGCTGTTTGGCTGGGGACAACTGTAGAGTTGGCACCCAGGAATTTTTCAACTTCTTCACGACTCGCGCTTTGTTGCCCAACTTTAGATTCGCCTGTTGTGCACACGTGCTCAGCAAAGCCAAAGTGAGCAATGTTCTTGACTGCTATTGTGGGGCTGCGTAGTTCGGCATATATAGACAACATGATGTAGCTATTCAGCTGCAGTGAGCTTTTTGCCGAAATTATCGCTGGGTAGAACTGATCCTCGCTGCTCGAGCACATGTGCAGCTTAGCGGTAGCATCGAGTCTGACATCTTTTGCACTCAACGTTCCCTGATTGTGCAGCAGCTGAGATGCAGCAATGGACAGCGATCTAAAGCAATCCACCCTCCCAGTCACTACGATACTTTCCGCTTGACAATCAATGCCACCCGTATCGTGTACGGACGCCTGAAAGTAAATGAATCTGCTTCTTAGATAAAAGTTATTGCAAAATTGTACTTTGCTGCCTAGTTCAAAACGGGCGCATTTCCAGGCGTGAATTTCAAGTGTATCAATGTTGCGAATCTCGGAACCAGTTTCCAGGGTGAACTTTTGAGCACAGATTTTTACTTTAGCTGTGCTCACTTCATAGCTTCCCACTAGTGACTCGTCAAGCACAACACCTTGAGGGCAGATGATTTCAGTTTTTTTAAGAGCGACCTGCTCAACGTTTTTTACAATGAAGCGTGCCTGGTTCAGCTTGACTTTGCTGGTCTCCCAGGACAACCGGCGCACAGATTTTATAGCCATTAACTCAGACACTGAAAGGGTTGCAGACTTAAAATTGCATGTACCTTCGCATCCCCCAATTAGCAGAAGTTTCCCTAAATCAATTTCGCTCTCCGGCAGAACCGTGGCACTTTTGGAGAATTCAATCAGCATCAGCGATGGCTGATTGCCGTGAACGATGCGACCGCTTATTGTGCATTCGTTGACATGCAAAATGAGATTTGTCGAGCTTTCACTTCCAAACTGAATCAATCCATGACAATAAAACTCATCCGCATGTATCACTATCGCGGCACGGTCTTTATCTTTTAAAGAAGCGAAAAAAATACCTTTAGTCACGACTTCCTTTGCCAGAATAGTCACGTGTGTCAGACGCAAGAGGCGAAGTACGGCCGCATCACAGAGTAACAGTCTGCGAGCTCTCACAAGACAGCTGCTTGCCCCAACGAACTCCGCATTGCCACTAATCTTCAGTTCAGTTTCGCAGCTGACTAGAAATTCTCCGCACACGCCTTGCTGGCTTTGAACGGTCAAGTCCTGTGAAATAAACAGCTGCTGTGCCATAATCTGGCTTGGCATATCCATTTCAGCGGCTATTTTCAGCTCAAGACTGATTTCAGACCCCATAAATTTGTTGCATTTTAATTTTGACCCTTGCTGGCCTTCAATTACAATTGCTTTAGCATTTTGGTTCTGCCGGTCGTTCACGTGGCTGATTAACAAACAGCCCACCGCTATTTTCTCCAGTTTCGATACTGTCAGCTTCATCTCCGAAGCAGACGCGGCCGGCTGAACGAGGAGTGTGTCGCAAGTGACGCTTCGCTGCAGTTCGATTAATTCGGAAGCTCTTAAATGAAGAAAAGTTTGCTCAGGCGAGCACACTTTTGAATGAAGTGCACGGATCCTGACAAGCATTGGAAGCTGGCGCCGTTCATTGGAATTTGCAGTTGCAATGGCTGGCTGTGAGATTTGGCGTGGATATGCAGCATATTAGAATTTGCTGCTGTGCACACGAGCTGCGAACCCGCTTGTACATGGCCCTCGAGGTAGCAGCTTTCCTGTGGCCCTAACCAGGCAATAAAGACGATTCCATGGTCTGATGCAATGCTCCCAGCTGAATTATCAATGTCTCCGGACTCGATGATCAAATCCGTGTGGCTGTGAACAGCACCAAAATTAGCTATGAAATTTGCACTGATCGCCAAGCTTCCGTTAGCGGACTTCAAGTTAGTATTTGACGATATTGTAAGATGCTTTCTTGTCAAAACTGAAATGGAGTCATGTACTTCAAGGTTTCTGTCTAGCTCACAATCACTGTCTAAATCAATGCATAAGGCCTTCATGCCACTTATCATTCCTTTGTTAACAAATCGGTTTCCCCTTATGTATACAGACGCTCCATGCTCTTCTCTTGTCTCAAGACCTGTTTCGCCTTTCTTGCAAAGCTTCAGGCTGCCTTGGTGAGTGAATTTAGTTCCGATGAAGATGCTCACTTCGCGAGTAAAGAACTCCCATACTGATCCGCTTTGTGTTTGAGCTTTGTTTAACACGATTTCGATGCTATTCGCGCAATATTCTGGACTACACTGTGGAGGACACAGCAACTGGCTATTAGGACCAAAGTTCACTGTTGCAGCAGGAATGACTATGCCCGCGCACTCTATGCTGCAGTTTAAATCTACGTCAGGTCCAAAGCCACAGGTTCGAAGCCAGGAATGTACAACAAGTGGTCCTTCGATTATTTTAATATTTCCTTGCAGCGAAATATGACCAGCTGGACTACAAATGACACCTACCAAAGACTCCATGGCCTCAACTTCAGCCTGAAGCGTAAGCCGAGCATATGCGCAGACGGTGACTCGGTAGCCACCCAGCCTGCCAAACACGGACTCACTTGGTCTCCTTGTGATAATTTGAAGCTCAGCTTTGTTCTCCTTCTCAGAATAAGCAGCTGCAACTACACTCTGTGAGAAACTTTCAACATCCATTGAGAGCTTCTTGAAGCTGTTGTATATGCATCCAATGTTTTCAAGACTACGTACTACTCTTAATGTACCGCCATTCACTAACCACAATTCTGCCCCTGCTTGGACTCTGCATTTTCCAACCTCGAATTTATTCAGCTCTTCTATCTTGACTTCTCCTTGGACATTGAGCCTACCGCGGCACCAACCGCTGATTGACCCACTTTTCCATACAGACCTTTCTTCGACAAACGCATCCCCACCAATTTCAAGATGAACTTTTGCACCCAGAAACTGGCTGAGGTTGGCAACATCCTCACTAACAAGACAGCAGATACTCTGTGACTGGTATTTTCCCTTACTGTTTGCCTCCCACTTCAGGAGTATCGCGTTCTTATTGAGTTTATTCTTTTCAGCGACACCTGGTGGATTCGGCGCAGTTCCCAGATCAGCAATCGCCTTTCTGAGCTTCGCAATGGCGCTTTCACCTTTTTTGTCTCTGAATGTAGGATCAGCCCCAGAAAATAGCAGCTTTTTCATTGCTGCAGAATCACCTGTGGACGAATCGATCAGTTGCTTGTCGGCGTCTCTCGCTTTCCTTTCAGCCTTGCTTTGCTTGCCAGCGTTACTGAGGTATTTTGACACACGAGCTGCAGACTCCTTGCTCGATACTGGAGAGCGAATCTGCTTTGCCGAGATTTCTATCTTGTGTTCAGCAAATACGACTCCAACATTTGTTATGCCATCAGTACTGATCAAACTTACTTCTTTGGCCTTTTTATGCCGGTCCGAATATCCGATTTTTGCATCCATTTTTACTACAATATTTCCATTAACTCGAATGGAAAGGCTGCCATCAGCTTCCTCAGTTGAACAGGGAAGCGGCAAGATGCTGCCAAACACAATCAGGCTGGATGACACCTCCCGGATCGTTGATTCGCATAGCAACTGCGAGCACTGAACAACTGAGCTTTCTGCCAACACAACTTCTGAAGAAAGAAGTTTTATTTTGGACCCTTGCATGCATCTAGATGAGATATTAATTCCCTTTGTGGACTCCAAGACCAATTGGTTAAATTCCTGCTTGCAGTCGGCCACCGTGATCTTTGTCGAACTAATTTTGATATTATCCAAGATTGTCATGCCTAATACTGCCAAAGACACTTCTCTTCTTTTTTTATTTACTTCGACATTGCAGCTCCATTGTTCCTTCCTCTGAAAGGAGTAGCAAAGGAAATAGGACGATTCTGAATTGAGATGACACAGCATACGCACTACACATTAATCTACAAGGGTATAGAGAGACGGTTAAATGCAGCACGAACTCACTGTTTACAAACTAAAACGCAAATCAAACACCCTTCTTCTACATCCCACGTGTAGATCTGATCTGGAGCGAGTGGGTATGGGGAGTAAAAAAACACAAAGAACTCGAGGTCTGCATTGACGAATTTTGATTGAACACAACCGCGTCATCTTATCATAAACTGGGAGCTATAGAGCGCCCGTTCCATAAAACAATGCAAGTTGAAACGCTCGGCGGAATTGCAGCACACAGGGCGATCAGGAGAATCGCAAGCAAAGAGAAAACTGCTCACTGTTCGAAGTAGTCCCAAACTTACCTCCAAGCCCGAACTTATTGTCCGCTCACAGCGGTTTGAGAATGATAGAATCGCATCTCAGTATTTGGTTACTCAAGCCATCTAGCGCGAGCTCATGTCTATTTTGGTGAAGGTGGAAGATGGCAGGGAACGAAAACATATTCTTGGTACAGATAATTTCTAGTATGGATAGCTAAGGACTCTTCATTTGCAACGGCGCACCGTGAGCCGAGAACTAAAAAATGGCGCATAAACTCCTATTTCCCGGGAAGAGAGGAATGACGTGTGTAGACAATAGACCAAAAAGCATGTCTAGCCACAGTATTGCACTTGATTCGCACCTAACTGTTCCTCAGTAGTTTTGTTTGAAAATTCACTTGGAACCTTAATGGAGAAAAAATGGAAGATAATTCGTTTTTTCATTAATTAGATGAGGAATGAGCGACTCCTGCCTCCCCCGCTGTCCTTGGACTGCAGCCTGCAGCTAGGAGCCTGCTTTACACTGCTTGCACTTGTTCAGGACGATTTGCAACGCCAACCACCACCAAATGCGCCAGTGCAACACGAGAGAGTAAAGTACGCTCGTACAATACAAGCCTTATGCATCTAGGCTAGCTAGCCTCTAGCCTCAAGCTTTAAGGAAAGGTACGAGTATGAATAAGCCGACTGGCATCACAGGATCCTATATACAAAAAATGAGTTGTCTGTATGTATGTGTGCTATAGATTTCAGAAAAATAATTGACTACAATTATTGTTCTGCATCTAGTGAGCTTGCTGATTACAGTGAGCTTTTGACCTAAAGTACAGGCGGCACCTTGAATTTGAAAATGATGTAAATCAAAATCTCTTCAAAAGTGGTCTTACCTCCTCATGGCTCCTCCTAAACTTGACAAACCATTTTTCGACTTCCGCGTGGTTTGTCTTTTGCTTCTTGCTCGCTTCTGTCCATCTACTGGACGAAAAAGAAGGAGGTCCTTCCAAATCAAAGACGAGCACACTTTCCAGGCTTCCATTCTGCCTTGTGGATCTTTTGTTTTTGACTAGAAAGCGAAAATGGTGCTTTAAGTCGTGCCCGTCGTCGTTCATTTGAAGTTTTTGAGAAAAATATGTCAGAAAATCTTATCTGACAGTAGATTCATGTACCTGTTAGGGAAGGAGGTTCTAGGAATCTAGACAACTTCACTTATTGTGGCTCAGCTAAGAGGCAGAGTGCATGCAAATTCACTATACGAAAAAATTATCCTTTCTTAAAAGGTGAGAAAGTTTCATCTGTACCTGCAGTCGGTCTACGCTCGTACTGTTCAACAGAAAGAGAAGTTCAGTTTTGTGTGCTCATGGACCCGAGGAGGCGGGCCATTTCTGCGTACATTTTGCAGTGTATTACACTATAATTGCGTACTTACAGTGCGCTAAATTTCTAACCCATGCTGTTTGTTTCTTGCAGTTACCTTCTACAAGGTACTAATTCTTGCACCATCGCAAATATGAGATAAAGTGGACTGGTAAGTAAGACATTTATAAATATAAAACATAATAAAAAAATTCTCGATTAATCACTGCTTAAAAATCTTGATCCTGGTTGCTATACACGTCACATGCCCAAAGGTAAGAAAGAAACGTTATTGCTTTGTGCAAGCATATAATGTACTCGCATGGGATTTGAATTTATAACTGAAGCTCCAATATGGAATCTGACTGCATACTCATAGCTCATAGGCTGTTGGTCACTGTGATTTTATTGCTTACAAAAAAACTACATTTTTTGATACATTAAGTTTCAATGCGGGGATTTGAACAAACTACTGCAATTGATAACTTGTCAGACCAGTTGACTAGAATTAAACCAGTTAATGTCGAGACTTCCCACCAAAGTCCCTTCCTTGGGGTCCCATTGGATAAAAAGGATAAAATAAGGATTTTCGTAAGCTAGAATGAACTGGCTCTAGAATGAAGCTCGAAGGTCAGCTCCAGACCAAAGCGCCTGCTATCGATGGCTTACCCTTCTCCAGTAGCGAATGTGGGCAGCAATCAGGGTGTGGAAGCAAACTTCTCGTTAACGAGGTACGAGCTCGTAGAACGTGGAACATACATTCTCCATTTTTTGCTGCTTTTAGTGTCCGTGCGTTTTTTGATTTGCTTCAATTTAATAACAACTGCATTAACTTTGCAGCATGGGCAACACCGGGAGCAAGCTCTGTAACGACACAGAAGAGGACTGGAGCGTGGCAGCGAAGTACAAGGTGATAGGAGTTGGTGCTGGATCCGAGCTCATCAATTTGCCATCTGGTAGATCAGTTCATTATGACTACGCAGGTCTACCGGTTAACATTTACTTCAAACACGGAATGCACGGTAAACACGAGACCATTCAAAACCCAAACATGCAGTCTTGGTGCAATGGGATCAGAAACAAAGAATGGAAGCTGGATTCACCGGCAGAGGGATTTATTCATCTGAGCTATGACGGCAAACAGGAGGCAGAATATAAATATGAAACGAAGTCTATGTTTGCTGACAGGAAACGCAGAGAGCGGGAGCAAAGAATGCAAACAGCTCGAGAGCAGCTGAAGCAGAGTGACAGAGAACGGACACTCTTTGACGAAAGAAAGATAAAAGAGCAGAAGGATCAGCAGGATAGGATCCGAGAAGAAAACAGAAAAAAATGGGAGGCGTGGAATTCAGAAAGAAGCAGGGCATTAAACGCATTCAGCCGCAGAGAAGATGAGTTCAAAAGAAGGTGCCAGGAGATGCAAAAAGACAGGTTAGGCAGGCAGGCTGAGAGTTCTTCCCAGCAGAATAAGAATCGAGAAAAGCTTTTCTCTCAACTGCAGAAGCAAAAGACAGACTGGAAATATAAAGGCCAACAGGATTTGCTGGAGGAACAAAAAGAGGTGGAAAAGATTCGAATGGAAAGACTGGAAAGCTTTCGGCACCAAAAGGAGCGGATTACGTCAGAGACAAGTGCAAGGTTTAACAGCCTCAATGCGGAAGCTGATCAACACAGAGCTCGTCTGCAAGCGCAGTTTAAAGAAAGGAAAGATCGCTTTCAGAGCGAGATGCAGAAGAAGCAGATTGAGATGGAAGAGCATAGCTTGGAGATGAAGAAGAGACTGCAGTCGCAGCAGGAGGAGCTTGAAAAAGGAAGAAGAGAGTTCGAAGCTGAACTAGCTGAAAGAGAGGCCGATATCTCAAGAAGAATTGAAGAGCAGCGAGCAAAGATAAGGAGAAATCAGCAAGCGTCTGAGAACCTACAGAAAACAGAGAAATTTGGACGGCAGGTGGCAACAGCAAGGGAAAACCATAGAGCAAAAGAAATGCAGAGATTGTTCAAAGGCTTGAGAGTCTCGATACAGCATGTGCGCGGCAAGTGTGCAAAAGACTATGCAAGCCTTGGAGTTTCCGATGCTACTGTTGCAGATATCAGGAGCCAAATAGATAAAAGCATTGAAAATGCTGTCGGAGATGTTTTTACCCGTCTCAAAGACGCAAGTCAGAATGCGAGTGGTCAAAATGCTTTGAGAACTGTAGAAGCCGTTTCAAGATCGCAATTCCTGAATCATTTTTATAGTCATTGGAAGTCACGAATTCCTCAGCCCAATAAAGAGAATCAAATGGCGACACACTTGTCGCTTCTGAAGCTGCTAGATGAAGAGTCGGCTGGCCAAGTGGTAGACGCTGCAAACAAGGTTCTCATAGAATTTTGCTTTCCGAAAACAGAAATCGACATGGTGTATTATGGCTTGCTGGTTTTGCTTTTATTTAAAGAGGAACCCGCTGAAGACCTTTCGAACGAAGATGAGATGGATGAACTTTATCGTCAGTTCCGTGACACAAATTGTGCCATAGAGCATCTGGATAAGCTGCTAATGGCAAAAAAGCAGAATGAGACAACTCCTGTCATAAAAATTCTGCTCAAGCTACTCTTAGTGGCTGAAGATATTACTCGACTCTGGCCTACCCAGAATACAGACACCGACTTGAAGAGACTCCGATCCGTCTTGATAGCAATGCTGAAAACTGCTGGCATCGCCGACTATCTTGATAACAAATCGGACACCGAATGTGTGGTTGAGCTCATTCTGTCAATGCATCACTGGGATTCGGCAAGCACGCTCAAGCTAATGGAGCTCATTCACTCTAGTGACTCGACACCTGATCAAGTAAGACAGGTCGTCCAGATGATGATTTTGAGCCGCTGCGATTTGAAAGGTCTTCTGGATTCCAGCGAGACTATTTCAAAGGCCACCATTGAGCGACTTGAAAAGGATCAGGCAGCGCAGAGGACTCTCGGCGAGCTTCTAGCTGAACTTAAGGAATCAGGAGGATTTGAAGACGATCAGCTTTCCGAGCTTGAAGATGTCGTCAGTAAAACCGCGAAATATTTTGATATGTCCGGATTTAGCAAAGCAAAAAAAACTATCACCGAAAAGCTTAGCAAAATCAAACTATGGGAGCGTGGAAAGGAACCACCATTGCACAAAATTTTGATTGATCTGTCAAAGGCAGTGAGAAAATGTAAAGGATATCTTCCGCGGAACACTCAACTTCTCAGTGCTGCTGCCTTGCTCAAAAGCTCTGCTAGCAAGAAATTTGGACAAATTTTGCAGATTCTGACTGGCGAAGGAAAATCGTGCATTGTGGCAATGACCGCCGTCGGACTTCTGCTTCTCGGGAGGACGTCAGTTGACGTCGTTGCACCCTCTGAAGTTCTGGCTGAAAGAGACTGCCAAGAATGGCACGATTTTTATCAAGAATGCAAAGTTACCGTTAGCTGCAACATTAATCATAAAAAACCAAAAGAGTGTTATGAGTCCAAAATAGTGTATGGCACGGTGTCTTCATTTGCAGGTGACGTTTTGCGGCACGAGTTCCAGTTTAAAGAAATTCGTGGCACAAGAAGCTTCGACGCAGTTATTGTGGATGAGGTCGATTCACTGCTGCTCGACCAGGGAGTGCAGCTAACGTATCTTTCTCAGGATGTGGGAGACATGAAAATGCTGGACCCAGTTTTTCCGACGATTTTCAGAGCCACATTCGGTTGTCAGGTTCTAAACACCGTGCATGGAGGTGAAATGGTTGCAGAGCAGGCAATGACATTTCTCTACTTCCTTAAAGAACTAACGTCCGATGAGGAATTCAATGAGTTAATTGAAACGCTACTTCAGAAAGAACTGATAAACTCAGAGGAAAAGAAGGACTTCTTGAATCAGACTGTAGATCCCGTTGATTTATCTCAATTCGATATCGGCAGAGTAAGAGAAATTCTAACCACTGCCGCAGATTCCTTGCTCCAGTTTCCCAGGTGCAACATCTACATCTACAGAAATGCGGAAATAGAACCACTGGAGCATTCAGAAGACTGTTCCACGCATCTTCTCGTGAACCAAGGCGGTGTCTGCAGATTGCTGTTCGCCAATATTGAGGACTTCATTTCGAAAAAAAGAGAGGATGTTCAATCCCAAATTAATTACAGCACATCCTTAAAGGATTCAACTGACGACTCTAAAACGGAAGTAACTAGCAAGGAAAAGCAACTGCCGATGCCAAAACACCTGAAAGGGTTCATCGACGATATGCTTGACGTCTGGATCAACAGTGCTCTCACCGCAGGAGTTCTGCAGCCCGGACGCGACTACCTCTTGCAGGACGGAGATGCTGTGCCTGTGGACTTCAAGCACACAGGTGTGGTTCAAGAAAACATGAGATGGAGCGATGGACTGCAGCAGTTCCTGCAGCTGAAGCATCGTCTACAAATGAGACCTCTTGGTTTAGAAACAAACTTTTTATCAAATTTATATTTTTTCCGTCGGTATGGCACCGCGGTGTTCGGCGTTTCTGGGACTCTCGGGGAGGAGCACGAGAAGGAGTTCATGCGCAAAACCTACAAAGTACAGCTAAACTATATTCCTCCGTTCAGGGAACGCCGGCTAGTAGAGAACCCGGGCATTGTCACCGAAACCAAATCTGAGTGCATCTCAAAGCTTTGCCAGCTAGTAAAGAAGGAAAGGCACCGGCCAACTCTGATTGTTTGTGAGGACATAAACAGTGCTGATCTCGTTCTCAACGAGGTAACTCGCCGATGTCACGGGGTTACGCCTAAAAGGTACATCAGGAACGAAGATACAAAGTCTGAGCTGATTGTTGGTCCAGGAGATGTGATTGTGGCCACGAATTTGGCAGGCAGAGGCACGGACGTGAAAGTAAACGATGAAGCAGAGGCAGCTGGAGGTCTGCACGTACTTGTCACATTTCTCCCCTTGAATCAGCGAGTCGAGGAGCAAGTGTGTGGTCGCAGTGGACGCAAGGGTCAGCGGGGTTCTGCGACATTAATTCTAAGCCAGGAGGGTCTTAGCGCTTGCTTTGCTGACTGCGACTCGGTAGAGGAGATGAAGCAAGTGAGGCGGGAGGCCAGTTTACAAGAGCTGCGAAATCATACGGAATTTTCTATGCCTGAAGTAGAATTCAAGGAAAGTCTGTTTCGTCGCTTCAGTCGCTCATTAACAAAGTACCGCCAGGCAAATAAGGATGATATAGACCTAAAGCTCAAATTAAACTGTCTGAAAGAAATCTGGGGAATGCATCTAAAGACAATTTTGTGCCACACTGCCGACTTTAGCAAACCAAACACAGACAAGTATATTAGAGAAGTCAAGGAAACTTTCAAGGACGCCACAAAAAATATTGAATCAGATTGTTTAATGAGTCCGTTTCAAACTCTAAAACTTGCGGACAAATGTTTACGACAAGAGGATTTCCAAAAAGCAATTGATTTATATACTACAGCTATTGCAATGAATTGCGCCTGGTCTTCAATAGCCTACTACAATAGAGCGTATGCGAAGATAATGAAAGGTGATAGCGGCATTGAAGATATCAAAAACGACTTGCAGGAAGCCAAAACAAGAATTAAGGAAACGTGGCTAGCCCACGCCTTGTGGACTCAGTTTTTTTCTGGAGCAAGATTAAAAGCGGATGAAACAGATCAAGTGGATCAAGCTGATCAAGTGGATCAGGCTGATCAAGAGGTTACATCCGATCAAACAGATCAAGTGGATCAGGCTGATCAAAAGGTTACATCCGATCAAACAGATCAAGTGGATCAGGCTGATCAAAAGGTTACATCCGATCAAACAGATCAAGTGGATCAGGCTGATCAAAAGGTTACATCCGATCAAACAGATCAAGTGGATCAGGCTGATCAAGAGGTTACATCCGATCAAACAGATCAAGTGGATCAGGCTGATCAAGAGGTTACATCCGATCAAGCATTCAAATTGGATGAAAAGTCTGATAAAAGTGCACTATTCGGCCAATGTACTACTAGGATTGATATTATCCTCAAGTACAAAGCTGGAATTGAACAAAGTTTAAAAAAGCTTGAAGAATTAAAAGATTGCCAAATCGTCGCTATCAGCACTTGTATAAAGGACATCGAGAAAGACCCAGACAGAATTACACTTGATGAGCTGAGGTCACTCTATTTATTGGGTCACGTGAGGCTATTCAGTGTGATGAAGAAACCCCAGTATCGATTCGCGATCGCGGTAATAATTTTAGGTCTAATCGAGATCGCCATTGGCTGCGTTATGAGTTCTGTTGGCGGTGTTAACTTAGTCTTCGAAGGCTTCAGTGACATATTGGCCGGTACCATGGGTTTACTTAAAGGAGAATTTGATTCTACGTCTTGGTTGAAAAGCAAGGCTCTAAACATTGGCTTATCCCTACTTACTTTCGGCTTTAGTAAAGTTATTGGGTACTTAAAATTATCGACAAAGTTCGGAGCAGTGGCGAAAAATATGAGTTCAGTCGGAAGTAAATACTATTCCAAAGCTGGATCTGTGGTCACAAAGTTGGTTGGAGAAAATACAGTAAAAGTGCTCAAAGGTATAGTAGACAATCCCGTGTTTAAGTTTTTAGCAGACTTTGCTGTAACTGATGCTCAAAGACGGCTCATTGACAGTTTAATTTCTAAGTTGAAGAAGAATGTTGAAGCCGATATCGAGGGAAAATGCGAGGAAGAAGCCCAGCGAGGAAGGCTGTACGACATTGTTGTTCGAATAGCAGCTCCCATGTGCGTGCAGAAAAATCAAGAGACGGAAAAAATGAATGTATTCGATTTCTCCATGCTTACTCCGGAGCTGCAAACCAGTGTATTGAAGGCACTTAAAGAAGCCACGGAAGAGGCAGCACACCAAGTTCTGCACGATGCAGAAGCGATGGAAAAGGTCATGGATACAATAAAGTCATATCTGAGCAATTTAAACTCTGAATTAGCAGAACACTTTAAAGGGCTCCTAGTTTTCCTCAGGCTGGCAGCCGTGGCGGTGGATGCAGCAGCCATCGGAGTGCACGTTGAGAACTTGAGAACTGTCGTTGGGAACATTGTAAAAAATATAGATGGCATTTTAATTGACGGAAGCGACGATTGGGAAATCGAGTACAACCCTAATCTCAAGCTAAAGGAAAAAAACATGAGAAATAAGGAGCATCTCAGCCAACTGACAAGCAAAGTCGGGCAGCAAATGCGGTCGCAAACCAGCGAAGTAGTCAGTGCTATACTAGAGGATTATTTAAGAAAGAGCATAGGAGACATGACAAGCCAAGCCGTAGATCAAGCCAAGAGAACTCTCTCGAAAACATTATCAACTGCTAATAAGCAAAACAAGATGAATCATTCCTCCATGCCAAGAAAATACAAACAGCAAGTAAAAAAACCGAAGAAGCCTAACGCACCAAAGGATACCAAAGTGGAGTTGTCTGGAGATGGCATCAAATTAAAAAGAAAGCAGTATCAGCTAAAAGTTAAAACAGCAGATGATGACTTCGGTTTATCGGTACAACGCAACGACACTCAATTAGGCATCACGCACGGATCCATGGGAACGGAAGCCAAAGTAAAAAAGGGAAAACATAAAATAGCAGCAAGAACCAATGAACAAGAAGTTGCATTAACCCTAGGCCACGGACAATACGAGGTCGAGGCCGGCGCAGGCGATCAAACAAAGCAAATCGGGATATACAAAAAGGAAAAAGAAACCAAAGAAGGAGCTCTAACTAAAACAAAGTCCACCTCAAGACAAGGAATACACCTATCTAAGGACGAATCAAAAACGAGTTTCGCCTTTAAAAAAGATAATCAAACTACATCAGAAAAACTATGCGTCACAGGCGAACAAGCTGGCGCCAGTGTCGAGCTCGCGCAGTCGGACGAGAAGCGACAGGCCGAGTCAACTAAAGACGGCGACAGCAAAGAGCGCTCGAGTAAGCAAGAATCTAGCGCCAAGCTCGGTCTTGGAAAAGCTGGCGCCAGTGTCGAGCTCGCGCAGTCGGACGAGAAGCGACAGGCCGAGTCAACTAAAGACGGCGACAGCAAAGAGCGCTCGAGTAAGCAAGAATCTAGCGCCAAGCTCGGTCTTGGAAAAGCTGGCGCCAGTGTCGAGCTCGCGCAGTCGGACGAGAAGCGACAGGCCGAGTCAACTAAAGACGGCGACAGCAAAGAGCGCTCGAGTAAGCAAGAATCTAGCGCCAAGCTCGGTCTTGGAAAAGCTGGCGCCAGTGTCGAGCTCGCGCAGTCGGACGAGAAGCGACAGGCCGAGTCAACTAAAGACGGCGACAGCAAAGAGCGCTCGAGTAAGCAAGAATCTAGCGCCAAGCTCGGTCTTGGACAAGCTGGCGCCAGTGTCGAGCTCGCGCAGTCGGACGAGAAGCGACAGGCCGAGTCAACTAAAGACGGCGACAGCAAAGAGCGCTCGAGTAAGCAAGAATCTAGCGCCAAGCTCGGTCTTGGACAAGCTGGCGCCAGTGTCGAGCTCGCGCAGTCGGACGAGAAGCGACAGGCCGAGTCAACTAAAGACGGCGACAGCAAAGAGCGCTCGAGTAAGCAAGAATCTAGCGCCAAGCTCGGTCTTGGAAAGCTGGCGCCAGTGTCGAGCTCGCGCAGTCGGACGAGAAGCGACAGGCCGAGTCAACTAAAGACGGCGACCGCAGAGAGCGCTCGAGTAAGCAAGAATCTAGCGCCAAGCTCGGTCTTGGAAAAGCTGGCGCCAGTGTCGAGCTCGCGCAGTCGGACGAGAAGCGACAGGCCGAGTCAACTAAAGACGGCGACAGCAAAGAGCGCTCGAGTAAGCAAGAATCTAGCGCCAAGCTCGGTCTTGGACAAGCTGGCGCCAGTGTCGAGCTCGCGCAGTCGGACGAGAAGCGACAGGCCGAGTCAACTAAAGACGGCGACGCAAAGAGCGCTCGAGTAAGCAAGAATCTAGCGCCAAGCTCGGTCTTGGACAAGCTGGCGCCAGTGTCGAGCTCGCGCAGTCGGACGAGAAGCGACAGGCCGAGTCAACTAAAGACGGCGACAGCAAAGAGCGCTCGAGTAAGCAAGAATCTAGCGCCAAGCTCGGTCTTGGACAAGCTGGCGCCAGTGTCGAGCTCGCGCAGTCGGACGAGAAGCGACAGGCCGAGTCAACTAAAGACGGCGACAGCAAAGAGCGCTCGAGTAAGCAAGAATCTAGCGCCAAGCTCGGTCTTGGACAAGCTGGCGCCAGTGTCGAGCTCGCGCAGTCGGACGAGAAGCGACAGGCCGAGTCAACTAAAGACGGCGACGCAAAGAGCGCTCGAGTAAGCAAGAATCTAGCGCCAAGCTCGGTCTTGGACAAGCTGGCGCCAGTGTCGAGCTCGCGCAGTCGGACGAGAAGCGACAGGCCGAGTCAACTAAAGACGGCGACAGCAAAGAGCGCTCGAGTAAGCAAGAATCTAGCGCCAAGCTCGGTCTTGGACAAGCTGGCGCCAGTGTCGAGCTCGCGCAGTCGGACGAGAAGCGACAGGCCGAGTCAACTAAAGACGGCGACAGCAAAGAGCGCTCGAGTAAGCAAGAATCTAGCGCCAAGCTCGGTCTTGGACAAGCTGGCGCCAGTGTCGAGCTCGCGCAGTCGGACGAGAAGCGACAGGCCGAGTCAACTAAAGACGGCGACAGCAAAGAGCGCTCGAGTAAGCAAGAATCTAGCGCCAAGCTCGGTCTTGGACAAGCTGGCGCCAGTGTCGAGCTCGCGCAGTCGGACGAGAAGCGACAGGCCGAGTCAACTAAAGACGGCGACAGCAAAGAGCGCTCGAGTAAGCAAGAATCTAGCGCCAAGCTCGGTCTTGGACAAGCTGGCGCCAGTGTCGAGCTCGCGCAGTCGGACGAGAAGCGACAGGCCGAGTCAACTAAAGACGGCGACAGCAAAGAGCGCTCGAGTAAGCAAGAATCTAGCGCCAAGCTCGGTCTTGGACAAGCTGGCGCCAGTGTCGAGCTCGCGCAGTCGGACGAGAAGCGACAGGCCGAGTCAACTAAAGACGGCGACAGCAAAGAGCGCTCGAGTAAGCAAGAATCTAGCGCCAAGCTCGGTCTTGGACAAGCTGGCGCCAGTGTCGAGCTCGCGCAGTCGGACGAGAAGCGACAGGCCGAGTCAACTAAAGACGGCGACAGCAAAGAGCGCTCGAGTAAGCAAGAATCTAGCGCCAAGCTCGGTCTTGGACAAGCTGGCGCCAGTGTCGAGCTCGCGCAGTCGGACGAGAAGCGACAGGCCGAGTCAACTAAAGACGGCGACAGCAAAGAGCGCTCGAGTAAGCAAGAATCTAGCGCCAAGCTCGGTCTTGGACAAGCTGGCGCCAGTGTCGAGCTCGCGCAGTCGGACGAGAAGCGACAGGCCGAGTCAACTAAAGACGGCGACAGCAAAGAGCGCTCGAGTAAGCAAGAATCTAGCGCCAAGCTCGGTCTTGGACAAGCTGGCGCCAGTGTCGAGCTCGCGCAGTCGGACGAGAAGCGACAGGCCGAGTCAACTAAAGACGGCGACGCAAAGAGCGCTCGAGTAAGCAAGAATCTAGCGCCAAGCTCGGTCTTGGACAAGCTGGCGCCAGTGTCGAGCTCGCGCAGTCGGACGAGAAGCGACAGGCCGAGTCAACTAAAGACGGCGACAGCAAAGAGCGCTCGAGTAAGCAAGAATCTAGCGCCAAGCTCGGTCTTGGACAAGCTGGCGCCAGTGTCGAGCTCGCGCAGTCGGACGAGAAGCGACAGGCCGAGTCAACTAAAGACGGCGACAGCAAAGAGCGCTCGAGTAAGCAAGAATCTAGCGCCAAGCTCGGTCTTGGACAAGCTGGCGCCAGTGTCGAGCTCGCGCAGTCGGACGAGAAGCGACAGGCCGAGTCAACTAAAGACGGCGACAGCAAAGAGCGCTCGAGTAAGCAAGAATCTAGCGCCAAGCTCGGTCTTGGACAAGCTGGCGCCAGTGTCGAGCTCGCGCAGTCGGACGAGAAGCGACAGGCCGAGTCAACTAAAGACGGCGACAGCAAAGAGCGCTCGAGTAAGCAAGAATCTAGCGCCAAGCTCGGTCTTGGACAAGCTGGCGCCAGTGTCGAGCTCGCGCAGTCGGACGAGAAGCGACAGGCCGAGTCAACTAAAGACGGCGACAGCAAAGAGCGCTCGAGTAAGCAAGAATCTAGCGCCAAGCTCGGTCTTGGACAAGCTGGCGCCAGTGTCGAGCTCGCGCAGTCGGACGAGAAGCGACAGGCCGAGTCAACTAAAGACGGCGACAGCAAAGAGCGCTCGAGTAAGCAAGAATCTAGCGCCAAGCTCGGTCTTGGACAAGCTGGCGCCAGTGTCGAGCTCGCGCAGTCGGACGAGAAGCGACAGGCCGAGTCAACTAAAGACGGCGACAGCAAAGAGCGCTCGAGTAAGCAAGAATCTAGCGCCAAGCTCGGTCTTGGACAAGCTGGCGCCAGTGTCGAGCTCGCGCAGTCGGACGAGAAGCGACAGGCCGAGTCAACTAAAGACGGCGACAGCAAAGAGCGCTCGAGTAAGCAAGAATCTAGCGCCAAGCTCGGTCTTGGACAAGCTGGCGCCAGTGTCGAGCTCGCGCAGTCGGACGAGAAGCGACAGGCCGAGTCAACTAAAGACGGCGACAGCAAAGAGCGCTCGAGTAAGCAAGAATCTAGCGCCAAGCTCGGTCTTGGACAAGCTGGCGCCAGTGTCGAGCTCGCGCAGTCGGACGAGAAGCGACAGGCCGAGTCAACTAAAGACGGCGACAGCAAAGAGCGCTCGAGTAAGCAAGAATCTAGCGCCAAGCTCGGTCTTGGACAAGCTGGCGCCAGTGTCGAGCTCGCGCAGTCGGACGAGAAGCGACAGGCCGAGTCAACTAAAGACGGCGACAGCAAAGAGCGCTCGAGTAAGCAAGAATCTAGCGCCAAGCTCGGTCTTGGACAAGCTGGCGCCAGTGTCGAGCTCGCGCAGTCGGACGAGAAGCGACAGGCCGAGTCAACTAAAGACGGCGACAGCAAAGAGCGCTCGAGTAAGCAAGAATCTAGCGCCAAGCTCGGTCTTGGACAAGCTGGCGCCAGTGTCGAGCTCGCGCAGTCGGACGAGAAGCGACAGGCCGAGTCAACTAAAGACGGCGACAGCAAAGAGCGCTCGAGTAAGCAAGAATCTAGCGCCAAGCTCGGTCTTGGACAAGCTGGCGCCAGTGTCGAGCTCGCGCAGTCGGACGAGAAGCGACAGGCCGAGTCAACTAAAGACGGCGACAGCAAAGAGCGCTCGAGTAAGCAAGAATCTAGCGCCAAGCTCGGTCTTGGACAAGCTGGCGCCAGTGTCGAGCTCGCGCAGTCGGACGAGAAGCGACAGGCCGAGTCAACTAAAGACGGCGACAGCAAAGAGCGCTCGAGTAAGCAAGAATCTAGCGCCAAGCTCGGTCTTGGACAAGCTGGCGCCAGTGTCGAGCTCGCGCAGTCGGACGAGAAGCGACAGGCCGAGTCAACTAAAGACGGCGACAGCAAAGAGCGCTCGAGTAAGCAAGAATCTAGCGCCAAGCTCGGTCTTGGACAAGCTGGCGCCAGTGTCGAGCTCGCGCAGTCGGACGAGAAGCGACAGGCCGAGTCAACTAAAGACGGCGACAGCAAAGAGCGCTCGAGTAAGCAAGAATCTAGCGCCAAGCTCGGTCTTGGACAAGCTGGCGCCAGTGTCGAGCTCGCGCAGTCGGACGAGAAGCGACAGGCCGAGTCAACTAAAGACGGCGACAGCAAAGAGCGCTCGAGTAAGCAAGAATCTAGCGCCAAGCTCGGTCTTGGACAAGCTGGCGCCAGTGTCGAGCTCGCGCAGTCGGACGAGAAGCGACAGGCCGAGTCAACTAAAGACGGCGACAGCAAAGAGCGCTCGAGTAAGCAAGAATCTAGCGCCAAGCTCGGTCTTGGACAAGCTGGCGCCAGTGTCGAGCTCGCGCAGTCGGACGAGAAGCGACAGGCCGAGTCAACTAAAGACGGCGACAGCAAAGAGCGCTCGAGTAAGCAAGAATCTAGCGCCAAGCTCGGTCTTGGACAAGCTGGCGCCAGTGTCGAGCTCGCGCAGTCGGACGAGAAGCGACAGGCCGAGTCAACTAAAGACGGCGACAGCAAAGAGCGCTCGAGTAAGCAAGAATCTAGCGCCAAGCTCGGTCTTGGACAAGCTGGCGCCAGTGTCGAGCTCGCGCAGTCGGACGAGAAGCGACAGGCCGAGTCAACTAAAGACGGCGACAGCAAAGAGCGCTCGAGTAAGCAAGAATCTAGCGCCAAGCTCGGTCTTGGACAAGCTGGCGCCAGTGTCGAGCTCGCGCAGTCGGACGAGAAGCGACAGGCCGAGTCAACTAAAGACGGCGACAGCAAAGAGCGCTCGAGTAAGCAAGAATCTAGCGCCAAGCTCGGTCTTGGACAAGCTGGCGCCAGTGTCGAGCTCGCGCAGTCGGACGAGAAGCGACAGGCCGAGTCAACTAAAGACGGCGACAGCAAAGAGCGCTCGAGTAAGCAAGAATCTAGCGCCAAGCTCGGTCTTGGACAAGCTGGCGCCAGTGTCGAGCTCGCGCAGTCGGACGAGAAGCGACAGGCCGAGTCAACTAAAGACGGCGACAGCAAAGAGCGCTCGAGTAAGCAAGAATCTAGCGCCAAGCTCGGTCTTGGACAAGCTGGCGCCAGTGTCGAGCTCGCGCAGTCGGACGAGAAGCGACAGGCCGAGTCAACTAAAGACGGCGACAGCAAAGAGCGCTCGAGTAAGCAAGAATCTAGCGCCAAGCTCGGTCTTGGACAAGCTGGCGCCAGTGTCGAGCTCGCGCAGTCGGACGAGAAGCGACAGGCCGAGTCAACTAAAGACGGCGACAGCAAAGAGCGCTCGAGTAAGCAAGAATCTAGCGCCAAGCTCGGTCTTGGACAAGCTGGCGCCAGTGTCGAGCTCGCGCAGTCGGACGAGAAGCGACAGGCCGAGTCAACTAAAGACGGCGACAGCAAAGAGCGCTCGAGTAAGCAAGAATCTAGCGCCAAGCTCGGTCTTGGACAAGCTGGCGCCAGTGTCGAGCTCGCGCAGTCGGACGAGAAGCGACAGGCCGAGTCAACTAAAGACGGCGACAGCAAAGAGCGCTCGAGTAAGCAAGAATCTAGCGCCAAGCTCGGTCTTGGACAAGCTGGCGCCAGTGTCGAGCTCGCGCAGTCGGACGAGAAGCGACAGGCCGAGTCAACTAAAGACGGCGACAGCAAAGAGCGCTCGAGTAAGCAAGAATCTAGCGCCAAGCTCGGTCTTGGACAAGCTGGCGCCAGTGTCGAGCTCGCGCAGTCGGACGAGAAGCGACAGGCCGAGTCAACTAAAGACGGCGACAGCAAAGAGCGCTCGAGTAAGCAAGAATCTAGCGCCAAGCTCGGTCTTGGACAAGCTGGCGCCAGTGTCGAGCTCGCGCAGTCGGACGAGAAGCGACAGGCCGAGTCAACTAAAGACGGCGACAGCAAAGAGCGCTCGAGTAAGCAAGAATCTAGCGCCAAGCTCGGTCTTGGACAAGCTGGCGCCAGTGTCGAGCTCGCGCAGTCGGACGAGAAGCGACAGGCCGAGTCAACTAAAGACGGCGACAGCAAAGAGCGCTCGAGTAAGCAAGAATCTAGCGCCAAGCTCGGTCTTGGACAAGCTGGCGCCAGTGTCGAGCTCGCGCAGTCGGACGAGAAGCGACAGGCCGAGTCAACTAAAGACGGCGACAGCAAAGAGCGCTCGAGTAAGCAAGAATCTAGCGCCAAGCTCGGTCTTGGACAAGCTGGCGCCAGTGTCGAGCTCGCGCAGTCGGACGAGAAGCGACAGGCCGAGTCAACTAAAGACGGCGACAGCAAAGAGCGCTCGAGTAAGCAAGAATCTAGCGCCAAGCTCGGTCTTGGACAAGCTGGCGCCAGTGTCGAGCTCGCGCAGTCGGACGAGAAGCGACAGGCCGAGTCAACTAAAGACGGCGACAGCAAAGAGCGCTCGAGTAAGCAAGAATCTAGCGCCAAGCTCGGTCTTGGACAAGCTGGCGCCAGTGTCGAGCTCGCGCAGTCGGACGAGAAGCGACAGGCCGAGTCAACTAAAGACGGCGACAGCAAAGAGCGCTCGAGTAAGCAAGAATCTAGCGCCAAGCTCGGTCTTGGACAAGCTGGCGCCAGTGTCGAGCTCGCGCAGTCGGACGAGAAGCGACAGGCCGAGTCAACTAAAGACGGCGACAGCAAAGAGCGCTCGAGTAAGCAAGAATCTAGCGCCAAGCTCGGTCTTGGACAAGCTGGCGCCAGTGTCGAGCTCGCGCAGTCGGACGAGAAGCGACAGGCCGAGTCAACTAAAGACGGCGACAGCAAAGAGCGCTCGAGTAAGCAAGAATCTAGCGCCAAGCTCGGTCTTGGACAAGCTGGCGCCAGTGTCGAGCTCGCGCAGTCGGACGAGAAGCGACAGGCCGAGTCAACTAAAGACGGCGACAGCAAAGAGCGCTCGAGTAAGCAAGAATCTAGCGCCAAGCTCGGTCTTGGACAAGCTGGCGCCAGTGTCGAGCTCGCGCAGTCGGACGAGAAGCGACAGGCCGAGTCAACTAAAGACGGCGACAGCAAAGAGCGCTCGAGTAAGCAAGAATCTAGCGCCAAGCTCGGTCTTGGACAAGCTGGCGCCAGTGTCGAGCTCGCGCAGTCGGACGAGAAGCGACAGGCCGAGTCAACTAAAGACGGCGACAGCAAAGAGCGCTCGAGTAAGCAAGAATCTAGCGCCAAGCTCGGTCTTGGAAAGCTGGCGCCAGTGTCGAGCTCGCGCAGTCGGACGAGAAGCGACAGGCCGAGTCAACTAAAGACGGCGACAGCAAAGAGCGCTCGAGTAAGCAAGAATCTAGCGCCAAGCTCGGTCTTGGACAAGCTGGCGCCAGTGTCGAGCTCGCGCAGTCGGACGAGAAGCGACAGGCCGAGTCAACTAAAGACGGCGACAGCAAAGAGCGCTCGAGTAAGCAAGAATCTAGCGCCAAGCTCGGTCTTGGACAAGCTGGCGCCAGTGTCGAGCTCGCGCAGTCGGACGAGAAGCGACAGGCCGAGTCAACTAAAGACGGCGACAGCAAAGAGCGCTCGAGTAAGCAAGAATCTAGCGCCAAGCTCGGTCTTGGACAAGCTGGCGCCAGTGTCGAGCTCGCGCAGTCGGACGAGAAGCGACAGGCCGAGTCAACTAAAGACGGCGACAGCAAAGAGCGCTCGAGTAAGCAAGAATCTAGCGCCAAGCTCGGTCTTGGAAAGCTGGCGCCAGTGTCGAGCTCGCGCAGTCGGACGAGAAGCGACAGGCCGAGTCAACTAAAGACGGCGACAGCAAAGAGCGCTCGAGTAAGCAAGAATCTAGCGCCAAGCTCGGTCTTGGACAAGCTGGCGCCAGTGTCGAGCTCGCGCAGTCGGACGAGAAGCGACAGGCCGAGTCAACTAAAGACGGCGACAGCAAAGAGCGCTCGAGTAAGCAAGAATCTAGCGCCAAGCTCGGTCTTGGACAAGCTGGCGCCAGTGTCGAGCTCGCGCAGTCGGACGAGAAGCGACAGGCCGAGTCAACTAAAGACGGCGACAGCAAAGAGCGCTCGAGTAAGCAAGAATCTAGCGCCAAGCTCGGTCTTGGACAAGCTGGCGCCAGTGTCGAGCTCGCGCAGTCGGACGAGAAGCGACAGGCCGAGTCAACTAAAGACGGCGACAGCAAAGAGCGCTCGAGTAAGCAAGAATCTAGCGCCAAGCTCGGTCTTGGACAAGCTGGCGCCAGTGTCGAGCTCGCGCAGTCGGACGAGAAGCGACAGGCCGAGTCAACTAAAGACGGCGACAGCAAAGAGCGCTCGAGTAAGCAAGAATCTAGCGCCAAGCTCGGTCTTGGACAAGCTGGCGCCAGTGTCGAGCTCGCGCAGTCGGACGAGAAGCGACAGGCCGAGTCAACTAAAGACGGCGACAGCAAAGAGCGCTCGAGTAAGCAAGAATCTAGCGCCAAGCTCGGTCTTGGACAAGCTGGCGCCAGTGTCGAGCTCGCGCAGTCGGACGAGAAGCGACAGGCCGAGTCAACTAAAGACGGCGACAGCAAAGAGCGCTCGAGTAAGCAAGAATCTAGCGCCAAGCTCGGTCTTGGACAAGCTGGCGCCAGTGTCGAGCTCGCGCAGTCGGACGAGAAGCGACAGGCCGAGTCAACTAAAGACGGCGACAGCAAAGAGCGCTCGAGTAAGCAAGAATCTAGCGCCAAGCTCGGTCTTGGACAAGCTGGCGCCAGTGTCGAGCTCGCGCAGTCGGACGAGAAGCGACAGGCCGAGTCAACTAAAGACGGCGACAGCAAAGAGCGCTCGAGTAAGCAAGAATCTAGCGCCAAGCTCGGTCTTGGACAAGCTGGCGCCAGTGTCGAGCTCGCGCAGTCGGACGAGAAGCGACAGGCCGAGTCAACTAAAGACGGCGACAGCAAAGAGCGCTCGAGTAAGCAAGAATCTAGCGCCAAGCTCGGTCTTGGACAAGCTGGCGCCAGTGTCGAGCTCGCGCAGTCGGACGAGAAGCGACAGGCCGAGTCAACTAAAGACGGCGACAGCAAAGAGCGCTCGAGTAAGCAAGAATCTAGCGCCAAGCTCGGTCTTGGAAAGCTGGCGCCAGTGTCGAGCTCGCGCAGTCGGACGAGAAGCGACAGGCCGAGTCAACTAAAGACGGCGACAGCAAAGAGCGCTCGAGTAAGCAAGAATCTAGCGCCAAGCTCGGTCTTGGACAAGCTGGCGCCAGTGTCGAGCTCGCGCAGTCGGACGAGAAGCGACAGGCCGAGTCAACTAAAGACGGCGACAGCAAAGAGCGCTCGAGTAAGCAAGAATCTAGCGCCAAGCTCGGTCTTGGACAAGCTGGCGCCAGTGTCGAGCTCGCGCAGTCGGACGAGAAGCGACAGGCCGAGTCAACTAAAGACGGCGACAGCAAAGAGCGCTCGAGTAAGCAAGAATCTAGCGCCAAGCTCGGTCTTGGAAAGCTGGCGCCAGTGTCGAGCTCGCGCAGTCGGACGAGAAGCGACAGGCCGAGTCAACTAAAGACGGCGACAGCAAAGAGCGCTCGAGTAAGCAAGAATCTAGCGCCAAGCTCGGTCTTGGACAAGCTGGCGCCAGTGTCGAGCTCGCGCAGTCGGACGAGAAGCGACAGGCCGAGTCAACTAAAGACGGCGACAGCAAAGAGCGCTCGAGTAAGCAAGAATCTAGCGCCAAGCTCGGTCTTGGACAAGCTGGCGCCAGTGTCGAGCTCGCGCAGTCGGACGAGAAGCGACAGGCCGAGTCAACTAAAGACGGCGACAGCAAAGAGCGCTCGAGTAAGCAAGAATCTAGCGCCAAGCTCGGTCTTGGACAAGCTGGCGCCAGTGTCGAGCTCGCGCAGTCGGACGAGAAGCGACAGGCCGAGTCAACTAAAGACGGCGACAGCAAAGAGCGCTCGAGTAAGCAAGAATCTAGCGCCAAGCTCGGTCTTGGAAAGCTGGCGCCAGTGTCGAGCTCGCGCAGTCGGACGAGAAGCGACAGGCCGAGTCAACTAAAGACGGCGACAGCAAAGAGCGCTCGAGTAAGCAAGAATCTAGCGCCAAGCTCGGTCTTGGAAAGCTGGCGCCAGTGTCGAGCTCGCGCAGTCGGACGAGAAGCGACAGGCCGAGTCAACTAAAGACGGCGACAGCAAAGAGCGCTCGAGTAAGCAAGAATCTAGCGCCAAGCTCGGTCTTGGAAAGCTGGCGCCAGTGTCGAGCTCGCGCAGTCGGACGAGAAGCGACAGGCCGAGTCAACTAAAGACGGCGACAGCAAAGAGCGCTCGAGTAAGCAAGAATCTAGCGCCAAGCTCGGTCTTGGACAAGCTGGCGCCAGTGTCGAGCTCGCGCAGTCGGACGAGAAGCGACAGGCCGAGTCAACTAAAGACGGCGACAGCAAAGAGCGCTCGAGTAAGCAAGAATCTAGCGCCAAGCTCGGTCTTGGACAAGCTGGCGCCAGTGTCGAGCTCGCGCAGTCGGACGAGAAGCGACAGGCCGAGTCAACTAAAGACGGCGACGCAAAGAGCGCTCGAGTAAGCAAGAATCTAGCGCCAAGCTCGGTCTTGGACAAGCTGGCGCCAGTGTCGAGCTCGCGCAGTCGGACGAGAAGCGACAGGCCGAGTCAACTAAAGACGGCGACCGCAGAGAGCGCTCGAGTAAGCAAGAATCTAGCGCCAAGCTCGGTCTTGGACAAGCTGGCGCCAGTGTCGAGCTCGCGCAGTCGGACGAGAAGCGACAGGCCGAGTCAACTAAAGACGGCGACCGCAGAGAGCGCTCGAGTAAGCAAGAATCTAGCGCCAAGCTCGGTCTTGGACAAGCTGGCGCCAGTGTCGAGCTCGCGCAGTCGGACGAGAAGCGACAGGCCGAGTCAACTAAAGACGGCGACAGCAAAGAGCGCTCGAGTAAGCAAGAATCTAGCGCCAAGCTCGGTCTTGGAAAGCTGGCGCCAGTGTCGAGCTCGCGCAGTCGGACGAGAAGCGACAGGCCGAGTCAACTAAAGACGGCGACAGCAAAGAGCGCTCGAGTAAGCAAGAATCTAGCGCCAAGCTCGGTCTTGGACAAGCTGGCGCCAGTGTCGAGCTCGCGCAGTCGGACGAGAAGCGACAGGCCGAGTCAACTAAAGACGGCGACAGCAAAGAGCGCTCGAGTAAGCAAGAATCTAGCGCCAAGCTCGGTCTTGGACAAGCTGGCGCCAGTGTCGAGCTCGCGCAGTCGGACGAGAAGCGACAGGCCGAGTCAACTAAAGACGGCGACAGCAAAGAGCGCTCGAGTAAGCAAGAATCTAGCGCCAAGCTCGGTCTTGGACAAGCTGGCGCCAGTGTCGAGCTCGCGCAGTCGGACGAGAAGCGACAGGCCGAGTCAACTAAAGACGGCGACAGCAAAGAGCGCTCGAGTAAGCAAGAATCTAGCGCCAAGCTCGGTCTTGGACAAGCTGGCGCCAGTGTCGAGCTCGCGCAGTCGGACGAGAAGCGACAGGCCGAGTCAACTAAAGACGGCGACAGCAAAGAGCGCTCGAGTAAGCAAGAATCTAGCGCCAAGCTCGGTCTTGGACAAGCTGGCGCCAGTGTCGAGCTCGCGCAGTCGGACGAGAAGCGACAGGCCGAGTCAACTAAAGACGGCGACAGCAAAGAGCGCTCGAGTAAGCAAGAATCTAGCGCCAAGCTCGGTCTTGGACAAGCTGGCGCCAGTGTCGAGCTCGCGCAGTCGGACGAGAAGCGACAGGCCGAGTCAACTAAAGACGGCGACAGCAAAGAGCGCTCGAGTAAGCAAGAATCTAGCGCCAAGCTCGGTCTTGGACAAGCTGGCGCCAGTGTCGAGCTCGCGCAGTCGGACGAGAAGCGACAGCCGAGTCACTAAAGACGGCGACAGCAAAGAGCGCTCGAGTAAGCAAGAATCTAGCGCCAAGCTCGGTCTTGGACAAGCTGGCGCCAGTGTCGAGCTCGCGCAGTCGGACGAGAAGCGACAGGCCGAGTCAACTAAAGACGGCGACAGCAAAGAGCACTCGAGTAAGCAAGAATCTAGCGCCAAGCTCGGTCTTGGACAAGCTGGCGCCAGTGTCGAGCTCGCGCAGTCGGACGAGAAGCGACAGGCCGAGTCAACTAAAGACGGCGACAGCAAAGAGCGCTCGAGTAAGCAAGAATCTAGCGCCAAGCTCGGTCTTGGACAAGCTGGCGCCAGTGTCGAGCTCGCGCAGTCGGACGAGAAGCGACAGGCCGAGTCAACTAAAGACGGCGACAGCAAAGAGCGCTCGAGTAAGCAAGAATCTAGCGCCAAGCTCGGTCTTGGACAAGCTGGCGCCAGTGTCGAGCTCGCGCAGTCGGACGAGAAACGACAGGCCGAGTCAAGTAATGACGGCTACTTCGGCGAATCTCGTTGAGGCCCTTTTTCCATTGATTATAAGGTCGTTCAATGTATTTCGGTGAACTGTCCTAGACCCGTTTGTCAAGTTATTTCGGTGATGGATTTGGGTTTTTTTCGGTACAATACGTTTATTAGTGTTTTTTAAGACTTCTATTATGTTTTTACCTGGGGTATTAAGTAAGCAATTGCATTGTTTTTAAAAATTGTGTTTTAATCGTAGGTGGAGTTTTTTGGAAGTTAACAAGCTTGTAGTCGGGGTTTCTGTGAAATAGATAAGTCATGTGCTAGTTACTTATGAAGAGATTTACGGTCAATCTGACATGCATGAGGTCCGGCCAAAATGGAACGAGAATTTAGCTAGAAAAAATTTCAGAACAAATTATGCAAATTCAGTCAACTGCAGCCTTCAAATTAATTGCGGCCACTTTCAACCCATCGCCTCAATCGCTGGTGCCAGCTCCTGATCCAGCCCTGGAAGCCCTCCTTCATGACGCCCCTCAGCACCCTTGTCACACTCTCCTTGATGGCATCCTAGTTTTGAAATCTGGATCCTTTGAGGACCTGCTTCCCCTTGTTAAAGAGCCAGGAATCACACAGCGCTATATCTGGTGAATAAGGTGGGTGGCTCAACTCTGTGACCTATCTTTTGGCCAAAAGCTGTCTCAATGTCTCGATGTTCAATTGCAGTTTTTGATCGTCAGTGAGGAACTTTGGCCCCATCTTTGACACTCTCCTATCCATCCCGGAATCGCTTGTGCCACTCATGCACCCTTGCCTGAGACTTAGCATCATCTCTATACACCTCGTGAAGCAGCTGGAGGCATTCCCATAGCTTCTTGCCGAGTTTCATCAAAAACTTGATGTTGATTAGTTGCTCATTGTTCAATTTGTGACATATGACAGCTATTTAGAAAAATAATTAAAAAATCATTAAAACCAAAACGCTTCGACACAATACTGCTTCCTATAAAAGCTGAGAAGCTGAGCTGCAAGAGACATCGATTAATTTTAGTAAAAGCTCGAATTTCCAGAGTTAAACAGCAATTCTCGCTACTTTTTGGCCTCGTAACTGGCTATTTGCGGGATGTACTCCACAGGTTCAATACTTCAATACTTAATAAAGCCTTAACAAGTCGACATGAGCCTCAAGATTTTTTTGGCACCCGGGATATGCTTACAGCCTGGATGCTTTTTTACTCATTTTGTTTATGTTCTCTGTTGTGAAGTGTTATAACTGAACCAACTTACCGCGTAATGTTGAATGATTGTAAGGAAAGAATTTAATTTTTAACATGTGTAACTTTCAGAGGAATTTATTTTGTGAAATTTTATTTAAAAAATATTACGATTTAAAAAATATAACTTGACGCTCATCGTGAATAAACTGAAAAACAATAGGCTCTACAGATACTTACCAGCATGTTTGTGTATTGAAAACATCATTCAACCATCAAAGAGGTTGTAATATTAAGCGAAAAGACAACAAACAACAAAAACAACGCTAAAGCATGCTGCTTAGACCCTAAAAAAGAAGAGAAAACCCTTATTGATCCTCCTCCAAACAGCTTCTACAGAAGGGATGAATGGGAAAATGAGGATTCCATTTTAACTTAGGGCTCTTAAATGGCAGCGGCGGCCGATCGAGCCGGTTTCTTTATCGGATCGCACAACTGGGCCACAGTTGCCAGTCGCCTGAATTATGACAACTGTTGGAGGAATGAAGGCTGACTGCCTTTTTGTTAAAGGCAGTTTTGAAAAGCGTCTATTTGCATGCACACCCATCTGCTGTCGGCTTCCATTTTTATTGCATGGTTTACCGAAGTGGAGAAATTTACGGTGAAAATGCTCTGTTTTTTAGGTCTTAAATAGCTTGAGAACAGCATCACCGTGTGCGACGAAGGGCTTTTGTGCGGACACCACTGACAAAACTGGTCAGCAACAAAGCGCCTTTCCTTGTCGGTAGGGAGACTACAGCGTCAGCACCCTCATACAGGCCAATCAGCCTCACATCCTGCCTAGGCAAATGGCTTGAAAGAGTTATCACCAACAGAATTAGTTACCACCTCGAGAGCAAAGGGCTCCTTAGCGACTGCCAGGCTGGGTTTAGGGCTGGCAGATCCACGGAGGACAAACTGCTCAGGCTCGCGCAGGACGCCGATGACGGCTTTCAGAAGAAAATCTGTACGCTTTTGCTGCTGGTGGATTTCGAGCGAGCGTTCGACAAAGTGCTCCGCACCGGCCTCATCTGGAAACTGATCAACAAAGGAGTGGGCAGGCTCTCGATCAGATGGATACAAGCGTGGCTGAGTCACAGATTAGCTAAAGTCAACTTCAATGGCAAGGACAGCAAGCTTAAAGTGCTCGAGCAAGGCCTGCCGCAAGGCTCCGTCCTGTCGCCGCTGCTGTTCCTGGTCTACATTGACGACCTCCTAGAAGGTCTCAGCGCGGTCGAGGGGGTCAAAGTTAGCGGCTTCGCTGATGACCTCGCCATCTGGACCTCTGGCAGGCAAGACCAGATGCGTGCGAGTATGGATAAAGCCATCCAGCTCACGGAGACTTGGAGCAATAACTGGCTTATGCCGATTGCAGTAAGCAAGTGTTCCCTCACGCTTCTGTCCACGACTAGCACTAGAACCAGCCTAGAAGACACCACCTTCACGATGTACGGCAGCACTATCAGCTGGGCCCCAACCGCGAAGTTCCTGGGGCTCACCTTCGACAGAACGCTGAAGTTCGAGACGCACGTTAACAACATCAAAGAGGCATGCCTTAAAAAAGTTAAAATATTAAGGAAACTGGCTGGCAGTGACTGGGGCTGGAGCCTGGAGCTAATTAAGATCACGTACGAAGCTCTTATTAAGAGCAAGATCCTGTACGGCGCTCCAGCATGGATGCCTTGGATCAGCGAAAGCAGCTGGCACAAGCTCGAAGTGATACAGCGCTCAGCTGAAAGGATCATGACTGGACTCATGGCTACTACCCCGGTTGAAGCGCTCAGTATGGAAAGCGGCCTTGAGCCCCTCAAAGTGTGCAGCAAGGCCAGATGGGCCGAGAAATTCGACCGCCTCAGACGACAGCCCCCGGTAGCATCAGAAGAGAGCTGGTTGGCGAAGGGCCAAAGCAGAGGCTTAAAAGAAAAGGCTGGAGAGCCCGAGCTAAAGAGTTGCTTGATGACCATGGTCTGCTCAACATCACAGTGGAGAAGGATGAACAACCTGCCACGCTGGCCCCATGGGAGGAAAGGAAATTCACGATTCACACGGAAGGCCGGCGCAAGCTTTGCGAAGCTGACAACAGGAACCTGGCCGAGAACATCATCCAAAGCTGCGCAGCCGACGCAGACCTCATCCTCTACACGGACGGATCAGTCAGCAGTGACGGTAAAGGTGGTGGCGGAGTCGTTGTGACAGCCAAAGGGATCGACGGCTGGGACACACAAACCCGTATTGAGGTCGACGCTGGCAAGCCCTGCAGCTCACTCCAGGCCGAGCTGCACGCACTGCAAGCAGCCACTGATTGGATCCGTCACCATGGCCGGGGAAAAAGCATTTGCATTGCCACGGACAGCCTCAGCAGCCTCCAGCTCCTCCACAGCAGAAGAAGTAATCCGATAGCCAACAGAATCACCAACAACTTGCAGGCAGCCAGTGAGACCAACGGCCGGCTCATCATTTGCTGGGTCCCGGCCCACTGTGGCCTCAGCGGGAACGAAGAGGCCGACACCACGGCCAAGGCCGCAGCCGGCAGACCAGCTGGAGGAGCCGGTGTGCTTGCCAACCCGGTTAAGAGATCCATCTACCGAGACCTGACCAGAGCGAAGGAATGGAGCCACCAACGCAGCAAAGAGACCTACAGCAAAGGCCCCAAAAGCAACTGGAAGAAGGACTATGCAGACCGCAGCGAAGCAGTGAGCTTCAGACGCTTCCGTACCGGACACTCTCTCGAACTGAACCAGTTCCGCAAGAGACTTGGCAACCAGGACAGTGACAGCTGCAGGCTATGTGGAGATGGCGAAGAATCCAACTCGCACTTAATGGATTGCCCGGCTACGTGGAAAAGGAGGCAGGAGTACAACATCACCGGCCTGTGCGATCTGTGGAACCAACCAGACGCCGCCTACAGGTTCTGGAACTGGATCAAAGAAAGATGGAAGCGCATGAGTTGAGCAGCACACACACACACAGCGTCAGCAGCAGCGCCTCCTGCACCGGCTGTGAGCAGTGCGGCTCGCTCGGATGCTGTGGCATTGCCAGCTGGAGTCGCGACGGAGTTCTGCATTCTTGAACTGCTCGTAGCTTCAACGCTTCAACCTTCTGTTCGAGCCAATCCGTCAGCCTTCTGTGTGGATTCTGTGCAGTAATAAAATACTAAGAAAACCAATCCTAACAGAAACAGAATTTTGTTTTGCCAACGCGTTCCGTCTCACACAGTGCCTAGCTTCTATCTTCCTTTCTACGTTCCTCTCTTTCTTTCTGTACGTTTGAATCTCTACCGGACTGAATCGACCCTACTCTGGACTTAGTACCCGCTGTTCTTTATACATTAAGTAATATACAATGTATTTTCTACAAACATATGTATATATTTGCCGTGGTGTTAAAAGACGCTGGTGACGTTTGTGTGACAGAAAAGTTTTAAGTTTCTGCGTGAAGAAACTTTATTCTTGCTATACTGATGAGAACAGGGAACTGATCTCACAGAACCGGGACTTCATCAGTAAGTACTTTTAACCGGTAGCAGCTAGGAAAAAGTTTACTGATACCATGTGTTTCGAACGGAGAGACTTTGAGTGTCTGTCGACTCATCTTGGTAATCTCCTAGAGCGTTTAGCATCCGAACACCATGCACCTATTGAAAACTGAAGGACTGGCTAAATCTTCTTACAAATCCTCTACATGGCACTCGAGCGATCAATCATTGCACCTTTATAGCTCGAATGTCGAAAGTTGAGTCATCAACACGCGCGTCTATGGCCTAAAAGCGCCAAACAGGGTCACGAGGCGCTGCCGAACCAAAAGCAGAAAAAAGCCTTTAGAAATGCGCACAGAAAGCAGGCTGATTCTATTCTAGTAGTCAAGCAGAACGATGGCAGAAAGCGGCGACAGCACGGAGCAGCAACTCTTTCAAACGGCTGCTCAGCTGGCAGCGCAGTTCGAGAAGGTCATTAACAAGATAAAAGAGCAAGAGCCCAGCCCCGCACCTGCGGTGACAGCGGGAGCAGCCAGCGGCAAGGCTGGCGGGCAGCAGCAGCAGCGAAAGAGGAAAACACAAAAAGCGGAAAGACACCACAAGCACGAGCAGCAGCAGCAGCAGCAGCAGCAGCAGCAGCAGCAGCAGTTGCAGCAGCAGGAAGTGCAGCAGCTCTTCAACCAGATTGCAATGTACATGAAGAACTGCCAGCAGCTTCAGCAGCCGCCGCAGCAGCAGCAGGAACAACAGCAACAGCAGCAGCCGCCGCAGCAAAAGCGGGAAAAGCTTCAAATGCTTCAGCGCTCGCTTGAGCCGCAGCCGGTGGCCACCAACGCCAGCAACCTGGCCGGCAGCGGGCGACGTGTCGTCACCGAGCCGAGCGAGCTGCGACTCGTCCTGCAGCTCGATTCCTGGATCGCCGAGAACGGCTCGCTGGTTGTGCGCCCCAGCGTGCAGCAGGACCGCGGCGGCAACTCTGTAGAGGCGGAGGACGCAGAGTTCAGTCTGCAGTTTGCCGGCGGCGCACCCACCGGAGGCTTCCCGGCGAGGCAGCAGCCGCAGCGACTTCGCAGCGGTCCGTTCGATGCGAGGCGCGCAACGCCGGGCTCTTCAGCCGCTGGCCGAAAGCTCGGACACGATTTTCCTCCGGCTGGCGACAACGGCTACCAGCTGAACAACCATCACGATGACGACTATTCTGACGACGGCATCTCTTTCTCTGACCGCGTGGGCAGCAGCAGCGGCTCCGAGAACGCTGGCGCCGCCTCTGCTGACGGCTCAGACGGTGATACGCACATGATGTAGAGACTGCTGCCTGCAGGGCTTGCTGAAGCCCTCGAAAGACTGAAGCTTTCTCGCCCATCTTGAACAAACTGCAGCTCAGTCCGTGCAATGCTGAGTTTTACAGACAGTAGGGCTTGCAGTCACCCACTTAGCTTACCTGCCTACCAAAATGCTCATACATGTATTTAGTTTACCAATGAAGTAATCCCCAACACTGCTCATTTATTTGTAAGACTGAACGGGGGCACTAAAGGACGACTTTAAATACAAAATGCCATCCCAGTGCTCAGAGCGCCTGCTGCGGCTGCATGGCCTGCAGAGCAATGGCTTGGATCTTCTGTTTCCAGTTGTTTGCCGGCATGTCAATCGGGTGCCGGCCTCTGCATGCGCGCTCAAAAGCGACCCGTGACGAGCTTCACTGGCTGTCAGCTGGTCATTGCCAGGACTTCGCCTGTGAACTCACGCGTGTTCCAGGCCAAGGACTACTTAACAACACAGGACGTTACACTTGCAAATATTGGCAGAATTCTAGTAGGCCGCTTTGAATGTACAGCTTGAGTTTTCGAAGTTTTCGAAGAAAATCAAGAGTGCATCCTTCCACTTCAGCTGTCCATAGTTGCACATCTATCAGCTTTAATTTAGGTAAAATGCAAATTTCTATATGAGCTGACAGCAGGGTTACAGAATTCTGTCAGATGCACTTTTTGATAGCGAGTGTTCTCGTCTCAGTTGACAGGTCCGCGACATTTGACTGCCACACATTGACTGTCAACTCAAACCCTACCCTAAATCCAAACCTTAAACCCAAACCTAAATCCATACGCTAAAAATTCCTAACCTTAAACCCTAACCTAAATCCTAACCAAAAACCCTAACCTAAGTCCTAACCTAAACCCTAACATATATCCTAACCAAAAACCCTAACCTAAATCCTAACCAAAAACCCTAACCTAAGTCCTAACCTAAACCCTAACATATATCCTAACCGAAAACCCTAACCTAAATCCTAACCGTTTATCCTAACCTAACCTAAATGCTTTCCTAAAATCCATACCTAAGTCTAACCTAAAAACCTAACCTAAATTCTAACCTAAAACCCAAACCTAAGTGACCAAAAAACCAAACCAAAGTCCTAACCGAAAACCCTAACCTAAATCCTAACCTAAACCGTAACCAAATTCGATTTGCTGCCGGTTCGATTTCAAGGCTCCCGTTCAAAATATATTAGCATTTTCCTCTGTGATTTTCCCGGCGAAGGCAGTGATCAGGGACTACTAAATACTACATACGCTCGTAGTATTTAGTAGTCCCTGGCACTGGGTTGATTTCATACCGTCTGCACTCGGCTGCCTTTCTCTACTATATTATATAATGGAGGAAAGCCTCTGATCTGCATGGCTGCCAGGCCGGGCCATAGACCAATAGCTGCAGTGCCTGACTGCCCCTTCGTCTTTCATATTGGGACCCCCGCCCCCATGGCTACCGCTTGTCAAACACAGCAGCTGCACTGAGAATTTGCCCGCGGGAGCTCACTTTGAGGATCAGCATTCGGCATCTGAAGTGTGTGAGTCATCTTTGATGCTGTTTTAGCCGAAATTCGGTATTTTATAATTGTTTTTTGCACCACCTTACTGGCTCACATCTCAGTCGCTGCCCCACAGTCTCATCTGTTACACAGATGTTCTCATGTCTCACTCTCCGATTCTCATACATGTCTATCTGTAACTCGGATTCTCATGTTTAACTGCTTCTGATTCTCATGCCTCACACTCTCTGATTCTCATGACTCACACTCTCTGATTCTCATGCTTCACACTCTCTGATTCTCATGCCTCACACTCTCTAATTCTCATGCCTCACACTCTCTGATTCTCATGCCTCACACTCTCTGATTCTCATGCCTCACACTCTCTGATTCTCATGCCTCACACTCTCTGATTCTTATGCCCCACACTCTCTGATTCTTATGCCCCACACTCTCTGATTCTCATGCCTCACACTCTCTGATTCTCATGCCTCACACTCTCTGATTCTCATGCCTCACACTCTCTGATTCTCATGCCTCACACTCTCTGATTCTCATGCCTCACACTCTCTGATGCTCATGCCTCACACTCTCTGATTCTCATGCCTCACACTCTCTGATTCTCATGCCTCACACTCTCTGATGCTCATGCCTCACACTCTCTGATTCTCATGCCTCACACTCTCTGATGCTCATGCCTCACACTCTCTGATTCTCATGCCTCACACTCTCTGATTCTCATGCCTCACACTCTCTGATGCTCATGCCTCACACTCTCTGATTCTCATGCCTCACACTCTCTGATTCTCATGCCTCACACTCTCTGATGCTCATGCCTCACACACTCTCTGATTCTCATGCCTCACACTCTGAATCTCATTCCTCAAAAGTCTTTAAGATGATTTCAGTCTCAGCCGCAAGCCCTGCTCTCCAAAGGCCGAACTCCTCACCGCAGTCAGCGAGCTCCTCAGTCAGCAGCAGCCCAACATGCAGCCCACCTTCGCCTGTCCGCTGGCCTCCCAGTCCCGCTTCTGCCTCAGCGGGCCGAGCGTACAGAGAAACTGCAACGCCACGGACCTCCACCTGCAGGACTACTGCGGAGACAGCCAGCTGGTGCGACTCTGGGAGGATTGAGAGATGGGCTAGCGGCTTTGGAGATTGGGGTTGGGGTAGCGGCTTTGGAGATTGGGGTTGGGCTAGCGGCTTTGGAGATTGGGGTTGGGCTAGCGGCTTTGGAGATTGGGGTTGGGTAGCGGCTTTGGAGATTGGGGTTGGGGTAGCGGCTTTGGAGATTGGGGTTGGGCTAGCGGCTTTGGAGATTGGGGTTGGGGTAGCGGCTTTGGAGATTGGGGTTGGGGTAGCGGCTTTGGAGATTGGGGTTGGGGTAGCGGCTTTAGAGATTGGGGTTGGGTAGCGGCTAGGGGTTAGGTAGCAACCGGACCCCTCACTCCGCACTCCTCACTCTGCACCCCTCACTCCTCACCCCTCACTCTGTACCCCTCATCCCGTTCCCTCCCCGCACCCTTCACTCCGCACTCTCTCACCCCTCACCCCGCACCACTCACTCCGCACTCTCTCACCCCTCACCTTGCAGCCGGCCAGTGAGAAGGACCAGCGCAGTTCGCACTATGCCGCGCGCTCGGAGCGCACAGCTGGAACTGACGGCGCCGGCGGGGGCGGCGGCGGGAGGCGGGTCGAGTTCGCTTCAGGTGAGGAAGAGGGATTCTGCGCTTGGGGTGCTGCAAAATCGGAGAAATGAAGAGAGGGGACGGGAACGCGGGGAAACCAAAATATAATCGGGTCAAATGTTTATTTTTTAAATCGTCTGTTCTGAGGCTCCCAGACTTTCTTCACCAGAAGCTTCACTAGCGACCACCTCGTGGGAGTTATAGAATTCTAGAACTTTCAAACCGGTACATTGGTCAAAAAAAGACGCGCGTCATCGACTCGCTTCCCCTCCTCATGAAGCAGCGCTTAAGACACAGAAAGTCTGCATGCTACCCTTAGGTTTTTCTAAGAATAATTTTTTGGCTTAATTACTTTATGCTTTTCCCGTGTTGCTTGCCTGAACTTCATTTGGGACGTGTGCCTTGTCCTTAGGTGTCCCCTGACATTATCCTTGTCAGCAGGAGTCAGTGCAAGGGGGTGCTCAAAACCTACTGCAAATCTTTGTTTATCTACTAATAGTAGAAATGTACGCACATACTCCTTCATGGACAAAAATTCAAAATCGCGCACCCCAAAATGCCGCTCACCTGACAGGGGCTGCGGCCCGCAGCCAATCAAGGCGGAGCCGCGGCAGCCGCGGTCAGCTGAAGCAGCCAGCGCAGCCGCTGTCACTGTCGGCCTTGCTGGTGCCGCTGTCCTGCAGCAACCAGTCCAACAAGCGCCACCCGCTGCCCGGCTGCTGGTCAGCCAGCAACGCGCAGGTGAGTCTCTCAGTGATGATGAATGAGACTGGGCAGCTCAAAGTACTGCTGGCAAAGTAGCTGCTCTGCAACACTGCCTCCCCCCACCGAACCTGCAGCTGAGCACCCAGACCGAGTCAGCGACTCCGAAGACGCAGCAGACTTCAAACAACCCGTGCGACGTTCCTGCGAGCAGCGGGGGCGGCGGTAGTGGCGGTGGCGGCCAGGAGCTGATGAAGAACTGCGGCGTGCCCTATTGGAATGTGTACGAGTACGAGGAGTTCCGGGAACTGCAGCACGGCAACTCGCATCTGTTTGATCCGCAAGTTGACATCAACCTGCATCGGGAGAATATAATTCTGGACAACTACAACCGCCTGCTGCGGAGCTGCTCCAACTTCCTGCCCCCGACATCCATGTATCACGTCAGGTGATCGCTGCGCAGGTGGGTAAGTTTTGCTTTTACTCCAGCCACTTATCTTAACTGTGCACTCTTAAGTGATTGCCCTCACCCACCCCAACTGCTGGCTTCCTTCCTCCGAGTACATTGGCGGTCTAAATCTCGTCCCCGTGATTGCCCTCACCCACCCCAACTGCTGGCTTCCTTCCTCCGAGTACATTGGCGGTCTAAATCTCGTCCCCGTGATTGCCCTCACCCTCCCCAACTGCTGGCTCCCTTCTGCGTACATTGGCGCTCTAAATCTTGTCCCTGAAATTGCCCTCAGCCACCCCAACTGCGGGCTCCCTTTCCCTTCGTGACCAAAAGCTGTTGAAAGAAAGAAAAAAATAAGTCGAAACTTCAAATTTCAGCTTGTCTCAACAGCTGAGAACAAAGTGGACGCAGCTGAGAATTCGAATCTGCTGAAGTAACTTAACTGAAAACCGTGGGACAAGCTAGACAGCGCAGCAATGGGCAAACTTCTCTCACCATTTTAATCTCTATGCTTAAGTGGAGTTTTTAATTTCTGCTCAACACTCATTGCTTTCCCAACCTCGGTACGAGCAAAGCTAATTCTTATGATATTCCTTATAGTCTGCGTGTTACTTTTGCTGCAGCAGCTGAGAGGCCCGCTGTGAATAGCGGGCTTGAGGCAGAGCTCGTTAGCCTGCAGCCCCATTCCCTCTGCAATCATTGACTTAGTTCACGTCATGCCGCAATATTCTTTAAGATTATAATTAAGCACTGCTGTGAATGCGCGCTTGAGACTAAGCGGTCCAGAAGCCGCTCCCCGAACTGATCCTCGAGGGTCACTTGAGGTCATTTGTCTAGATTTTATTTACCTTTAGCACCAAATTCAATCAAAATAGTTCACTGCTCATGTTTGAAGGCCTGCAAAGAGTAGCGATCGAATCAAACCCTACAGACAGACTGTAGTCAGCTCATGCTCGCCCCCGGTGCTCAAATACACGGAGTTGATGGCTTCCGTTCACCAGCACAAGCGCACCGCGGAGTTCCGTCAGCCGAAAGCTTTTTTGCACTTTAACCGTAGGGATCTCAGCTCAATACCCGATCGCCTGCTTCTTTCTTTTCCCATTTCCGGAAGCCGCCAACGCAGAAACAAATTTGCTGGGCATACGACATTTGACAGCCGAACCTAACCCTACCTAAAACTAACCTAGACCGTATCCTAAACTCAAATCCCTAAGCTCTAACCCTAACCCTAACCCATAATCTAACTCCAACCTAAAACCTAGCCCTAACCTAAAATATAACTCCAACCTAAAACCTAGCCCTAACCTAAAATCTAACTCCAACTTAAAACCTAGCCCTAACCTAAAATCTAACTCCAACTTAAAACCTAGCCCTAACCTAAAATCTAACTCCAACCTAAAACCTAGCCCTAACTAACTTATCTAACCTACTAAAAGTCCTCTGGATACTCTTCTAGAAACACCAAGCCAAGGGACCCGGGGACACCTGCATGCAAATGAATGGTGTTGCATGCACGCATAACATGTACACAGAGGTTCATAACATGTACACAGAAGCTCAAAACATGTACACAGAGGTTCATAGCATGTACACAGAGGTTCATAGCATGTACACAGAAGCTCAAAACATGTACACAGAGGTTCATAGCACACAGAGGTTCATAACATGTACACAAAGGTTCATAACATGTACACAGAGGTTCATAACATGTACACAAAGGTTCATAACATGTACACAGAGGTTCATAACATGTACACAGAGTCTCGTAACATGGGCACATTTTCTCGATTCTGCATGCGCATCGCGAAAATGAATGAAGAAAATCAATGAAAAACTTCGCGATACATGACTACTAAGCAAGGCGATCGAGATCCCAGGTGCCTGACTAGGCTAGGCGAAGAATAAGAGCCAGAGAGCAAGTCGTTCTTGAGAGAGCAACGTCGCTTATGGCTCTCAGCTTCTAGCCCGCGCCCAGCATGAGTTCACTGCTCAATGTGAGGAGATTGACGGCTCTGGGATTGCGAGCTCTCTGCAGCAGCGAGTTCATCGATGAGGTGGCACACTGTGGTGTATGGGAACAGCGAGCACTGGCGAGTGTCCGAGTCGAACTCGGCCACCTGCAGGCCGGGGAGCAGTGCTACCAGAATGAGGCCTGACATCGGCGTCTTTCTTGAGCCGAAAATTTTTCTCCAACGGAGGCTTCGTGCCGCCAGAGCAGTTGACTCAAATAGGCTCATTTTCTGCATAAAGCATTCCCAACAGCACATGATTTAGATCAGGCGACTCACGAATGCTGAACGGCCCGATGCAGGCGGTGCCCGTCAAAAACGGCACAATGACCGAGGCTGAGATCCGCAGCTTCTTTGATCTGGTGCGCTAAAATTCTGGTGAAAATTGGTACCTGACTCTGAACTATGAAGGCTATAGATAAATCCCAGTTGCTCTCATCATCGTTGATTTAATCCCAGTTGCTGTAATCCCAGTTGCTGTAATCCCAGTTTCTTTAATCCCAGTTGCTTTAATCCCAGTTGCTTTAATCCCAGTTGCTTTAATCCCAGTTGCTTTAATCCCAGTTGCTTTAATCCCAGTCGCTTTAATCCCAGTTGCTTTAATCCCAGTCGCTTTAATCCCAGTCGCTTTAATCCCAGTGGCTTTGCTGAGAAGTGCCGGAGTATACGCCAGTGAGCGGTCTCTTGGTGCGGTGTTGGTGCAGGCGGAGCACCCGGGCATGTACATGTCGAGAGCGCTCACTGAGGCTGAATCAAACTATTCAAATATCGAGAGAGAAGCCTTCGCTTGGCGAACGTCTGGGCGGTTGAAAGAGCTAGGAAAATGCTTCTCGGCAAGAGATGCACACTGTAGACTGACCAAGCACCTCAATTTGAAGTTCGGTCATATAATTAATTCTATGAAGAATCTACCGAAGACGGTCTTAGCCATAGGCTGACCCGGTGAGCGCTAAAACTGACAGAATTCAATTAAAAAGTGCAGTACTGGGAAGAATTGATGCTGGATGTGGATGCCAGCTTGCCAAGGAGGAGCTATGGAATCAAGGACAATAACGCTACTGAAATCATTCAATCCGACACTGTGGAAGTTTATAATTTTGGCTTGGTAGCTGATGGACGACTGGTGACGCTGGATGAACTCAAAGATGCCACTTGATCTGTTCCTTACTACCAAGAATTTCTTAGTAATCAAGGAACAATCACTTTTAGCTACTGCTAGGCAACCCAGTAATCAACTCGAGTTTTCTCTTACCTTGAAGGTAACGATTTCGGATGTGTCGTTCTCTTCCTGAGTGTCGTTCCTGATCTGACTGACTGACAATATTCAATATTCAATGCCTCTGCATCCCGGGATGATGTTTTAAAAAATAAAAAAAATTATATGTATTTGTAAAATTTAACAAATCGACTCGTTGCTATAACTTTATCCATATTCAGAGTAGCTTTAAGTAAAAATGGCGTCAATAAAGTCACATTTTTTGTTTTAAATTTGCTTTTTTGGCGCACAATAATTTAAAATTAGAACTTGCAGGATTTTTAAATAACAAAAATTAATTAAAAATTTTTATATAATAAAATTCTATAGTTTTAAAAACAAGATACAACAGGGTTGCCGACTGTATTCATAATAATAATTTTTGCATTTTCGATCGTGCTTAATACCACATACCAGTACCCGTTTCTGTTTCATTTTCTAGTAATTAAAGATTTTAGTTAAAAGAGGGATATTTAACTTCAATCAATACATTATCTGTCTGATGAACAGGCTACTCTTGTACAAAGCTATTTGCCTGAAGAAAATAAACCAGAGATCCGCCGTTCTAACATGGGATGTGGACAGGGCAGATATTTTTATATAGTCACTTTCTTATGTATATGTAACAAGTTGTCCTGACTCATTTCCCCCGTTCCCATACCGTACATACTTACCCTCTGCACTGTGCACCCTGCTGACTTAATTTTTTGCGCAGTCGCATTCTTTTCTCCGACTCGCTTAGTTTCCATATATGTGAATGTATTCTGGAATTGATTTTATTCCCGCGTGTGAATTACGCTTTTAAGCCTTGCACGCTGTCTGCAAAACATCGCCAATGGTTATAATTTATAAATAAAGTTATGGTTTGAGCAGGAATCTTTAAGACTTTCTCCCCTCGGCTAAGTGAGCATAGCTGGCAAGAATTGCCTGCACAACTTTGTCACTTGTATTTCAAATGGTGACTTGGGTATTTACATATATTAAATTAAAATTTATCAATTCATTCAATCATATAATAAAAAAAACTTAGTTTTGGCATCTTGCACAAATTTGATTTTTATAATATGAGTAAAGTAATAGCACTGCCTAATTATTTTATAGGCCTACTATAAGAAGAATTTATTAACTGTATATTATTAATTTGCTATATTATGTTTTTAGGTTACTTCAATATAATCAATATGCTAGTTCAATTTATTAGTGTCTATCCAATGCAGTCCTAGTTTTTGAGCCAAAATTTTAGAATTGCAGGTCATTGATATACCAGAGTCCACCATTATAGCAATACCCTTATTGTTTAGTTTTACATTGATCCAGATGCTTGATCAGTCCTAGTCATCGCATAGGCTAAAAAGCTCATTGTCCTTGGCTGGTTCATCCTCCTCAATTCTTGCACACTCTCACATTGACAGCTTTCTTTTAATGGAACTTGATGACATCCTTCCATATGAGCTAGCTAGCTTGTTAAGCTTATATGCAGCTCTAAAATGGTTCATTTTTCTATATTTTTGACATTTTGCTCCAAAAATAGGGCATGCCTTTGGCAAGTGTCTCTTTATATAGAAATTGCAAGCTTTGCTGAATGTGCATCCATGAGCTTAGGCCCTATTTTGTTGTACTCTGCCCTTAATTGCACTGACTGTTTCTACCTTTCTATTAGCACTTAAAGCATTTTTGCTTATTTGCTCTTTTGCCATGGCAGTCTCTACTGCTAGCTCCAGGGTTAGCTCAGCAAGCCTTTGATAAGCAGCTCTTTCATTACACTCACTGCATAGTCCTGCCACAAATCTGTCTTGCAAAGCTTCTTGTAGGAAATTTCCAAATTAACATTGGTCTGCTTGAATATTATAACCTGTTCTCGAAATCTGCCTCTGATTCATTTTCATCTTGCTTTAGTAAGTTAAACTTGTAGCACTTAGCTACAACCAGTTTCTTCTATGGCACGACATGCTTCTCAATTTCATCCTTCAATTCCTTGAAGGTCTTGTTCTCTGGCTTCACCGGAGCAACCAGGTTCCACAGCTTGTCATAGACAGTTTCCCTATAAGGCTTATGAAGAAGTCAGTCTTGGGCAAAAATCCTTCCTCCTTCTCATCCTTCATGCTGGGCTTTTTTGGCCATACAAGGTTTTTTGGCCCCTTGAAAATCTTATTGGCAACTGGATTTTTGGTATCAGAAGCCAATCTGGCAACTTCATTTTTCCTTGCCAGTTGCCAATTCCAAAAAATGATTTTGTAAATATAACAAAAGTGCCATATAAATAAATAGCAATCTAGAGTTGAGAGAACAAATTTCTGCTTTTCAAACTTAGCCTTGGAAATATCCATCCTTGAAAATTTGGCTAGTTGCCAATGGGCAACCAAAAATAGCCATTGGCAACTAGATTTTGGCCTTAAGGGCTAGTTGGCAACTGGATTTCCAATCTAAAAAAACCTGCCTTCATGCTGGATCTCTTATAGACAGTGTAGTAGTGCTTCAATACTTTACAAATTTTTAGCAATAAAGGTATGATTTCTTAGAAACCAAACTTGTGCGAAATACTAGATAAATATTTTGTTTTAATGCATTGAATGTATTTGTTTTACTGTACTAAATATTTTGTTTTACTGCACAAAATAAATTGGGGAATTCTTTTGTTTTAATTATATGAGGGGACCACTATATATAGGAGCCATTTGAGTTGAAATATAACCAACTGTCTCTGACTTGTGAGCAAAACATTGCAAACAAAATAGCAGTTCAACCTATACATTTCAAAGTCTTTTGAGTTTAATAGCGACTTATTCATTTACAAAAGCTGAGAGCAGTACCAAGAAACTTGCTAAGAGAGGGAATTGGGACTAATTCTTGGAGATATACTAAGAGAAGCGCCGTGACCCTCTAGTCTCGGTAAACGCTCAATTAGGACTATTTACTAATACAAGGACTAGTACTAGACTGCTTAGGCCATAAGCTACTAGAACGTTACCAGAAAGGCCATAAGCTACCAGAACACTACCAGAAATGCTACTAAGAACGCTACCCAGAAATATTCTAATGAAATTCTAAGAAACAGTTTGAAACAATAGGCACGATTTAGTGTCAGCAGTAGAAATATAATAGAGGAAATTATAAAACTAACTTTGGTGGCAGCTCGTAGGATATTTAATAAACACTAGCATCAATAGTTAGGAGTTTAGAAAGACAGAGCGAAAAGGCCTGTCACAGCTAGTAGCTTAATAGTGGGATTTCATATTGAACAGGAAACACCCCTGTCACAACAGCTTCAAACCATTTGATCCAGGCCTCAAATTTGTCTTCTGTCCAGGGAAGCTCTTGCAGGTTCTCAAGACAGCAATGCCATTATTATGTTTTCAGGTTATTTCAATATGCTTAAGGCGTTAATTATTACTTCTGATATCATAGTAGACTTTTATGCTGCTCCAAGGTTCTTAGTCTTGCTCTTATTTCTTTTTATTTCATAGTTCTCACAGTGGGCTTTTACCCAAGCCTGTTTTGCAGCTTCATTTAGTCCATAGATAAAACAAAATGTGTCAAACTGTATATTTGAACAATTATAAATAATATCTATATTAAAGTCATGTCATATCACAATGTTTATCAATTGATAAGTTTAGCAAAATATTGTGCTAATTATACATGCCCAACACCTAGCTAATTTTTCCATGTGATAAGAGGTCTGGCCAAAGTTATTTGCAACATGCTGACTTAAAAATCTATATATAGTACTACTTAGATGATAAGATATTTAGCCTTAGTAATACAGTCATAACTTTTGCCATTTACCCAAAATTATATTAATTTTGCTATAGGGTTTCTTTCATAAATAAGTCACATTTTTGGTTAAAAAGTAAGTTGCACAGCCAGGTGAACTTTCAAAGTTGGGCATGTATTGTGCTAATTATGATATTAAAGCAAAAATATTATATTTTTATGTCATAGCACATGTCATAACACATCAAATATCATTTTGGCATCTTCAATTCAGACCCAAATGCTAATTTGGCACCTTGTTTTTCTAAACTTAAAAAAATTGTAATTCATATTGAATTTGAAGTAAAAATCATTATAAAATTGTTGGGGTTCTTGGGATTTTCAAGACTTCTATTGACTATTGAATTTCTATGTCTGTTGGTCAGAGAGGCTTAGCACTATAAAGAGTTGGGTAAAGATGTTGGTGTTTCAGTCCTTGTCATTGTCATTGTTTAGGTTATATCTTAAACACAAAGGTGTTATGTTATTAATAATTTGATAAAAAATTCATTGCAGATTAAATCCAAGACTGGACTGCTTTTAAGGATAAAAAATTGCTCTTTTGTTTTGCTGCTTGGGGACCTATAAAAGAAAATATTTGAATTTTGCTGGCCTGCATTTGCTGATTTGCCAAACCATGACCTCACTTGGGCAGAGGTCACGGACTGACTCTCGGTAAGCAGCCCATGCTTTGCTTTGTGTGTTCTGTTGTCAAGAATCTTGTGCAAAAGAAAGGTCAAACAATCTTTTAAATAGTAGGGGGTAAATAGATTTAATGAATTGATATCATGACTCATAGAATAGACTGAGTAACCTTATTTCCAATAATTAATAGCCTTGTTTCCAAGAACCAATATCCTTATTTCTAATAATCAATGTGTTCGTTTCTAAGAATCAGTATTCTTGTTTCTATTTCATTTCTAAGAATTTCTAACCCTCGTGTCCAAGAACTATTATCCTCATTTTCAAGGATTTGCATCCCCATTTCCTAGAATTTACACCAATTTTCTGAGAATTATAATCCTCATTTCCAAGAATCGGTGAGGTTATTTCTAGCAATCGATATCCTCACAAAAAGCTAGAAATTGCCGCCCCCGATTTCGCAGAGCCACAGCCGCCGCCTCCAGCGGGCCCCGCCAGCTGGACTTCTACGAGGCGATGTCGGACTTCCAGACGATGTTCCCCAGCCTGGACCCGCAGCTCATCGAGTGCGTGCTTCGCGACAACAACGGCGTGGTGCACACCACCGTGGACAGCCTGCTGCGCCTCAGCGAGTCCGCGCCCGGCTCCGCGGCCCTGGCGATGTCCAAGAGGCGCCAGGCGGCCGTGGACAGCAAGGCGGAGCCCGCCATCGTCGGCTCCCCGGTGGCGGCTGCCGCCAAGCCGGACGACCTGCCGCCGTCCTATGAGCAGGTGAGCCTCGCTGTTTGGCAAGCGTCTGCCTGTCTGTTGTATTTTTTGCACAATTCATAGAGCTGCTGTCGGTATAAAATTGGTTGAGTTTTATTTATTAATAGACTGTTTTTATTGCTCAGTAAAGTTTGTCCTAATTTGGATCGCCAGCTAGAGGCTGAATACTCAACGCCTCACTGCTGCATTCATGTCCGTCTTCTCTGATCCCTCCGCCAGGCTCTGCGAGCGAGTCAGCGGCCTGCCGGCAGCGGCCAGCAGGACAGGCCGGACAAACAGGACCGGCCGGACAGGCACCACACGCACCCGCCCAAGCACTCCAGGCAGGGCGGCAGCGGCAGGCATGGCGGCGGAATTCGTCACGGCCTGTCGTCACTGCAGCCGCAACAGCAGGCGCCTCCGCCGCCTTCACCGCCGCCTCCGCCAGCCTCAGCGGCAGCGCCAATAACAGCGGCAGCGCCAGCAGCAGGCGGGCATCACCGGTCGCACTCGCAGCCTTCGGCGACAACATTCAGCAGCTACAACTTCCGAGCCTCCGCTGCCTGCGCCTCGTCCGCTGCCGCAGTTCCAGCGGCTGCCTCATCCGGCGGCTCCTCCGGCTACCGGCGCTGGAACCCCCCGCTGCTTGGCGCCCTGCCCGACGATTTCCTGCGCATCTCGACGCCCGCCAGCGGCTCGGCCGGCGCCACCGCCTCCACCGCCTCTTCGGCCGCGTCTGTCGCCGCCACCGCGGGCTCCGCCGGACGGCAGGGCGGCGGGCGTAGCGGCGGCGCCTCCGGTCGCAGTCGCAGCCACCACCACAAGTGCAGCAACTGCGGCCGCTACCATCATCACCACAGGACCGGCGGCGGGGGCAGCGGCGGAGGCCACAGAAGCGCTGGCAGCGGCAGCGGGAGGCCCCGCGACCCCACCGACCAGCTGCCGGAGACGCCGCCTCAGCAGCTTCCGCGTCAAAGGCCGAGCGGAGTCTCCTGGCAGCAGCAGCAGCTTCTTCAGCAGCCGCAGGCGATTTCTCCATCATCTAGTTACCATAGCAACGGACTCTCGCACCAGCAGCCGCAGAGCCACAGCGCGGTGTACAATCAGATTCTGGCAGACGAGCGGCTGGCCATCGCCCTGCAGAACGAAGAGTTTCTGTCCCTGCTGCGCAACGACAGCGACTTCATGCGCACCCTGCAGCGGGACAGCAGCCGCCGCACCCGCCGCCTCATGCTGACGCAGCCGGCCGGGCACTGGCAGCAGCAGCCGCAGCCGCATGCACGCTCCTACTCGCAGCCCGCCCCCGCCGCCGCGGTGCCGTCACCTCCGGCCTACCCGATGCAGCCGCCGCCGCAGCCGGCCTTCCCACCGCCGCCGTTCCTGCCGCCGCCGCCTCGACCGTCGATGCCGGTGACCTCCATAGTTGAAACTGGCCAGCTGGTGCCGGGCGGCCTGGCGCCAACGGGTAAGCAGTCAGAGACCGAAATCTCATCTCGGGCAGAGAGCTTTCCTTGTCTCAGTGAAAATCTCTAATCTCACCCTCTTTGCCGCGCAGATGGCTGCGGCGCCGACCAGTCGCCCATGGAGTCGTCGGGCAAGTCAGATGTCGGCGGCGCTGCCTCCCAGACAGGAGCTGCTGGCGGCGACGACCTCAATAGCCAGCTGCGGCACATGGGGAAAAGTGAGTTGGGCGAGCTCGATGCGTGAATTTTGGTAGCGTGTGCGGGCTGGAATCGGGTTCCAAGGTCGGAAGCTGGTATTGCGGGTGTAGAAGCTTTATTTAGAGTGTGGAAGCGGGCAGTAGTTAGTGTGGAGGCGGGCATTGGTGAGTGTGGAAGCGGGCAGTGGCGAGTATGGAAGCGGGCAGTGGCGAGTGTGGAAGCGGGCAGTGGCGAGTGTGGAAGCGGGCATTGGTGAGTGTGGAGGCGGGCATTGGTGAGTGTGGAAGCGGGCAGTGGCGAGTATGGAAGCGGGCAGTGGCGAGTATGGAAGCGGGCAGTGGCGAGTATGGAAGCGGGCAGTGGCGAGTGTGGAAGCGGGCAGTGGCGAGTGTGGAAGCGAGCAATATGATTGTGAGTGTGGAAGCGGGCAGTAGTTAGTGTGGAGGCGGGCATTGGTGAGTGTGGAAGCAAGCAATATGATTGTGAGTGTGGAGGCGGGCATTGGTGAGTGTGGAAGCGGGCAGTAGTTTGTGTGGAGGCGGGCATTGGTGAGTGTGGAAGCGGGCAGTGGCGAGTGTGGAAGCGGGCAGTGGCGAGTGTGGAAGCGGGCAGTGGTGAGTGTGGAAGCGGGCAGTGGCGAGTGTGGAAGCGAGCAATATGATTGTGAGTGTGGAAGCGGGCAGTAGTTTGTGTGGAAGCGGGCAGTGGTGAGTGTGGAAGCGGGCAGTGGCGAGTGTGGAAGCAAGCAATATAATTGTGAGTGTGGAAGCGGGCAGTGGCGAGTGTGGAAGCGGGCAGTGGCGAGTGTGGAAGCGGGCAGTGGCGAGTGTGGAAATGGGCAGTGGTGAGTGTGGAAGCGGGCAGTGGTGAGTGTGGAAGCGGGCAGTGGTGAGTGTGGAAGCAAGCAGTGGTGAGTGTGGAAGCGGGCAGTGGTGAGTGTGGAGGCGGGCATTGGTGAGTGTGGAAGCGGGCAGTGGTGAGTGTGGAAGCGGGCAGTGGTGAGTGTGGAAGCGGGCAGTGGCGAGTGTGGAAGCAAGCAATATAATTGTGAGTGTGGAAGCGGGCAGTGGCGAGTGTGGAAGCAAGCAATATAATTGTGAGTGTGGAAGCGGGCAGTGGTGAGTGTGGAAGCGGGCAGTGGCGAGTGTGGAAGCGGGCAGGGGTGAGTGTGGAAGCGGGCAGTGGTGAGTGTGGAAGCGGGCAGTGGCGAGTGTGGAAGCGGGCAGTGGCGAGTGGAAGCGGGCAGTGGTGAGTGTGGAAGCGGGCAGTGGTGAGTGTGGAAGCGGGCAGTGGTGAGTGTGGAAGCGGGCAGTGGTGAGTGTGGAGGCGGGCAGTGGTTTGCAGAGGCGGCCATCGAATTCTCGCCATCCCCCACCGCAGTGTCGGGCCGCCGGTTCGCCGAGATGGCTCGCAAGTTCTTTGGCATGGCCCGGCAGTACAAGCAGCGCCGCCAGCAGCACCTGCTGCTCCATCAGCCGCAGCTGCTAACGATGAGCGCCCAGACGGAGAGCACGCTGAACCTGCTGGAGAACGGCGACTTCGAAGCCGAGGACGACGGTGAAGTCAACCCGGTTGTCGGAACCTGCGGCGGCGGCTTCGGTGGCGAGCCGCTGGAGGAGGAGACGGCCGGGGAGGCGGAGGCGGCAGGCGGCATCGACCGGGTCTGAGCGGGCGGTCAAAAGCGGCCAGAATTGCCCAGCTGCAGTGCATGGATGATGCGGAACACGGCTATTTATGCATATTTATTGAACTGTAAATTTATCAGCACCGACTGTACTCTGCACATGTGCCCTGCTGTCAGATAAATGTAGCTCTATGAATAAATTATATGCGTGCCTCCTTAGTTTGCGGCGTTCGAGTCCCGGACTTGATATAATTGCCCCCCCCCCGCAGTGTAAAACAGTCCCCCCCCAACTGTCGAACAATCATTTTTAGCAAAGCTTGTGATACTGTTTTTATATAGAGAGTTCATTTTATCCCCATGGGATGCGAACTAACTGCACTCTGCTATGACAAATTCAACTGTGTAGGCACTCTTACCCACTATTTAATTGCAAGCGAAGGCGTTCGGGCCAGCCGCGCAGTGCCTTCGCTTTGTCTATGCAGCACCTGGCTATTAGTGTGTACATTGTGACGCTTTATTAATTAGTCAGTCATGACCTCCTGTCATCTCCTACCTCAGCAGCTGTTTTATTCGCTTGTCTGTTTTATCGCGTCCTAGTCGCCCGCCTGTGACCCGGATGTTTTTATGGCACTCATCTGTCTCCGCTCATCATCCGCCACCCACTGAGATCAGATTTGATGAGATTTCTTTCAGGTTTTTAACTTAACACTTCTGTTCGCTTTTGGTCTCAGCTCGGCCCCAGTTTTGCAGCTTTTTATCTTTGAAGAGTCAATACTTTACCTGTGTTTTCCTGCAAATTTTACCCCTGTGTACAGTCCGAAGTGCAGCCTGTGTGTACAGACTGAAGTGCAGCCTGTGTGTACAGACTGAAGTGCAGCCTGTGTGTACAGACTGAAGTGCAGCCTGTGTGTACAGACTGAAGTGCATGCAGCCTGTGTGTACAGACTGAAGTACATGCAGCCTGTGTGTACAGACTGAAGTGCAGCCTGTGTACAGATTACGAGTACAGCCTATGCACAGACTAATACAGACTGAGTCTACCAGTCTGTGTGCAAAGCTGCACCCTGCTGCGGTGCGGTTCAGTGCAAATATGTATGAATATCGCTACACAGCAAATATACACGATGCTGTCCGCCTCATGCTGCCCTGCATCCCCCTTCGCTCCATCGCTGTTTTGAGTGATAAGCAAATGCCCGTCTGGCTTAACTCCTTTATAATTCTTGAAAAGCCGCGCTGACCTCATCAATCAGGCTATGCAAATTTTGGTTTGATTCGTCATAAAACAGCCAAGTCCGAACCGAGTGCTCGGGCCGGTGCTGGCCGGAGGGCTCGGTTGAATTTCAAGCAGTAAACACGAGAGAGCAGCTGCTCACAGCAGTGTATTTGGAATCTGTTATCATCATCATGTGCATCAAATCAATGAGGCACTTGGAGCAGTGACTATTATTATTATATTATATGGAAAATGCAGCGAATAATAGCCAGATGAATAAAGCAAATCAGGAGCACGCGGCATTGCATTCACAGCTGTGAATCTGGCAAGCGTAATTTAGATTTGGATTGACTATTAAGTCTGGTTATAGTGATATTACATAAAAATTCTGCTCATTAAGGACTTGAACAATAAATTGCGATCACAGTGATACTTATACAATATACATGCATATTCGGATCAATATAGGAATATTATAATCCAATCTGGGCATACTCGAATAAGGGCATTATTGCCAGCGTGCTTTATAATTTTTTCTGGTCATAGCGGCCGTATTAGGAATTCTAGTCAAAGCGGTCATATCATGATATCAGGAATTCTGGTCATAGCGGTCATATCAGGAATTCCGGTCATAGCGGTCATATCAGGAATTCCGGTCATAGCGGTCATATCAGGAATTCCGGTCATAGCGGAACTAAATCACAAATTCTGGTCATAATGGGAGTGAATCACAAACTCCGGTTACATTAAGATGAACTGATGAATTCTGGTCATAATGAGCTCTGATAGCAGCAGGTGAGACAGCAACGCTCGCCGGGCCGTCAGCCGGACGCGGGCAGCTCGACCTGGAAGGCGGCCAGCAGGAAGCGGTAGCGCGGCAGCCGCAGCCTCTCCGGCGCCATCGCCACCCGCAGCAGGCAGCCGCGCTCCGGCTGCAGGCCCGACAGCCGGTGGACGCTGCCGGCCCGGCCGCCGCCCGGCCACTTCGGCATCGGCGTCAGCGCGTCGACGCCGCTGCTGTTGAGCTCGGCGAAGGCGACGCAGGGCCACAGGCGGATCAGCGGTGCGGGGTAGCCAGTGTAACCCACCAGGCAAGTCGCCAGCACCAGCAGCTGCTGGGAGCCGCCCGGAGCCCCGTCTGCGGCCGGAACGGCATCCAGGCAGAGGTCCACTGCGACGCGGTCGGGCTCCACTAGCACGGGACCGCGCGGGTGCTGGCCGGACAGCAGGTAGCGGAGGACGCGCAGACGGGGAATTGCGCGCCTGAGCTCGGCGACGCAGGCGGCCAGGTGCTGCGCTGACCAGTCCAGTAGCGCCTGCGGCTGCGGCCAGGTAGGGCAGCTCAGGCCGAAGCTGGGCGACTGGAAATTCGAAATTGGGCGGCAGGGATTGTCACTCCGCCAATCAGACTGTCACTCGGGCAACCAGACTGTCACTCGGCAAATATCAGACTGTCACTCCGCCAATCAGACTGTCACTCGGGCAACCAGACTGTCACTGCAGTTACGAGCTCAATGGAAGGCCATTTCCAACGCAACCCACTCGCAGCCTTTCAGAATCCTCACCAGTCCAGATGCGCTGAAAGGCGCCCCTGCGCGCAGCAGCAGCAGGACGGTTGCTTGGCAACCGGACGCCAGCGCCAGACGCAGCGCAGGCTGACGCGGACGAACGCCGTGGCCCAGCAAGACGGCGCAGCTCACGACGGCGCCGGCCTCCGCAGCCGCCATCAGCGCAGCTTCGCGCCCCTCCTCGGTGGGCGGCGGCGTCAGCGACAGCAGCAGCTGGTGGCAGACTCCGGCCAGGCCGCGGCCGGCCGCCTCAGCCAGCAGGGCGTCCGCCTCCTTCGAGTCGGCTGCGACCGCGCCTTCCAGCAGAAGGCGGCTGAGTAGCGCCGCATCATCGGCGGCAACGGCCTCCGACAGCGACTTAATCGACTGCGACGTCGTTGGCGGCAGCGGCGGTGGTGGCAGTTGGCGGCAGGCACCCGGCCAGGTGCGGCAGTGCAGGTCGGCCACCGCCCACTCGCAGAGGCCCTCGACGGAGACCGCCATTGGCGACGTCCCGGCGCGCCGCAGAACGTCGGCGCAGCAGCAGGCCCGGCTGGCGTCATCGACAGACTCGTCGGCGGGTGACTGGGACTGCGGAGAGAGCGGCGGAGTCTTTGTTCTGGTTTGGGCCTGGGCACTGGTGAATATGTGACTGGTGCACTGCGGTCTTTGTTCTGGTGTGAGCCTGGGCACTGGTGAATATGTGACTGGTGCACTGCGGTCTTTGTTCTGGTGTGAGCCTGGGCACTGGTGAATAAGTGACTGGTGCACTGTGGTCTTTGTTCTGGTGTAATCTTGGGCACTGGTGAATATGTGACTGGTGCACTGCGGTCTTTGTTCTGGTGTGAGCCTGGGCACAGGTGAATATGTGACTGGTGCACTGCGGTCTTTGTTCTGGTGTGAGCCTGGGCACTGGTGAATATGTGACTGGTGCACTGCGGTCTTTGTTCTGGTGTGAGCCTGGGCACTGGTGAATAAGTGACTGGTGCACTGCGGTCTTTGTTCTGGTGTGAGCCTGGGCACTGGTGAATAAGTGACTGGTGCACTGCGGTCTTTGTTCTGGAGGACTTACTGAATAAGCAACTGATTAGAATTGGATTGAAAAACTAAATTGAACAAGTTGGTCTAAGTTGATGGTATATTTTTTCTACTAAAATTAAGAAGGTGAAAATGAAAAATTGAAGGTGAACCGCATTTATAAAAATTGGAACCAGCTCCGGTCTTATCGATATTAAACAGTCCAGAAAACTCAACTCACAAAGAAGCCATGTAGGAGACAGGACTCAAATTTAATATCAAATCTCCGAGTGAATTTAAGCAGTGCGCATTGGGCCAATCATTCTAAAGCATTTCTCAGAACACAATTTTAAAGAAAACGTCAAAAACTTAAATGGAATCATCCTGACGATATAGAAACTCCAAACTGCCAGATCTCACCCCAATCAGATGGGAACTTCAAAATCTCACCCTAATTAGATGGTAACTTCAAAATCTCACCCCAATCGGATGGGAACTTCAAAATCTCACCCCAATCAGATGGGAACTTCAAAATCTCACCCTTTTAAGAGAGTTGACTTGAAGATCTCATCAAAATCTCCATCCCCAGATAAATCAAGCATCAAAATCAAAGCCCGATCAGGATAAGAATCGTGTAAATCTACGCGGACACAGAAGTCTTGTCAGTGGAAGGTCGGCAGCCTAGAACAGGCGCGGCACCAGCAGGGGAGTCCGGCTCTCGTACTCCTGGTAGGCGGGGTCGGAGCCCCATCGCTTCCTGGCCGCGGCCTCCAGCAGCGGCAGGCCGGACACGAACAGCACCAGGCAGGAGTTCAGCACCGGCCCGGCCAGGCTCGCCCAGTGCAGCGGCCGGCTGAAGCTTGCGGAGGCGGCGATGGCGAGGCCCGCCCACAGGCACAGCTCGCCAAAGTAGTTGGGGTGCCGGCTGCAAGCCCACAGCCCGCTGGAGATGAAGCGCCTGGCGTTGTCCGGGTCGGACCTGAACGCCAGCTTCTGCCAGTCGGCCACGGCCTCGATGGTCAGGCCGAAGCAGAACAGCGCCCAGCCCAGCTGCTCGCGCAGGCACACCGGACGGCGGGCCGCTGCGGCACCGGCGGCCGACATGCAGGCCAGAGCGGTGAGGGTTGGCGCCAGGTTGCCCAGCGCCCACGCGCCCTGCATGGTCCAGGCGGCTAGGAAGGCGCCCGGCTGAGTCTGGCGATGGGGAGATGCCGGTTGGGGATAATTAGAGCTGGGGATAATTAAGGATGGGATTAGGGTTCGGGATGATTAGATTTGGGGATAATTAAGGATAGGATTAGGGTTTGGGATAATTAGATTTGGGGATAATTAAGGATGGGATTAGGGTTCGAGATGATTAGAGTTGAGGATAATTAAGGATGGGATTAGGGTTTGGGATCATTAGATTTGGGGATAATTAAGGATAGGATTAGGGTTCGAGATGATTAGAATGAGGATAATTAAGGATGGGAATAGAGTTCGAGATGATTAGAGTTGGGGATAATTAAGGAAGGGATTAGGGCTGGGGATGATTAGAGTTCGGGAGATTAGGGTTAGGGATAATTAGGGTTGGGGAGATTAGGGTTAGGGATAATTAGGGTTGGGGATGATTAGGGTTAGGGATAATTAGGGTTGGGGAGATTAGGGTTAGGGATAATTAGGGTTGGGGAGATTAGGGTTAGGGATAATTAGGGTTGGGGAGATTAGGGTTAGGGATAATTAGGGTTGGGGAGATTAGGGTTAGGGATAATTAGGGTTGGGGATGATTAGGAACCCAATTAAGCTGGGGCTTGATTTGATTAGTTTGAGATCATTGGAATTCAGGTAGATAATATTACGTTTAAGCGAAATTAGGAAACAGGTAGTTAATATACACCACCTGAACTATGCCCTCACCTTGATCCGGTTGAATCGGCGGTCACCGGAGCGCAGGCCCCGGTAGCCCAGGAAGCATCCCAGCCGCAGGGTCCACAGGCCGGCCATGCAGACGGGCGCCCAGCCGCGCAGCCCAACTGGAGGGAACAGCCGCTTGGTGGCGAATCCCAGCAGGGCCAGGTGGGTGACAGCTCCGGCGATGTCGTAGAATTTCTCGGTGCCCAGGTAGTAGGCCACGGGAAAGCAGGCCCACTGGATGCCCATGCTGAGGCCTGTCAGCTTGATAACTGCGTTACCCATTGCGGAGCTCAGGTGGGACAGCTGGAGGTGGGAAGGGAAAGTTTTATGGCTGACAGTGGCGAGTGTACATTGGGAGAGGGGCTGAGTGGCTGATAGTGGCGAGTGTACATTGGGGGAGGGGCTGAGTGGCTGATAGTGGCGAGTGTACATTGGGGGAGGGGCTGAGTGGCTGATAGTGGCGAGTGTACATTGGGGGAGGGGCTGAGTGGCTGATAGTGGCGAGTGTACATTGGGGGAGGGGCTGAGTGGATCGGACTGGCAGAATAAAAGCAACACAGATAAGGTGGCGAAATCCGATAAGGAAGCGATGCTGGAGTCGGCGCGAGACGCCACATCGTGGATCCGTTTATTTGAGATTCTTGCCGACCTGTGTATACGAGTAAAAGGCAAAAATAAAAATACACTGTAGGCTGGGAATCACACAGTGCCTTGAATCTGTCTGGCTGCTAATGTCTGATAGTGCAAAGTACATTATGAATGAGATAAGTATATTGTATAAGTACAAAGACTCACGCACAGTCAGTCTTGTTCACAGGTAGTTTTAGCGAATTTATACTATTGTCAGTATTGAATGCCGCAAGAATGCAAAACTACTGACGCGACAGCTGCTAATGACACCGTAGTGTAAAAATTGGTAAACTACTGACAGTAGACGCGTCGCATTTTAACAATAATATACGACAGAAACAACTGAATTTTTTACGAAAAAATTTAGATCTGAGCGATTCGCGTCGCTTCAACTTGACTTCATGGTCCTTCACTCCCTGAGCCGCACCCTCACCACCAACCCCATGGTCCTTTACTCCCTGAGCCGCACCCTCACCACCAACCCCATGATCCCTCTCAGGGCAACGGACCAGCCCCTAGAAGTAAGCAATTGTTCAGAGCAGCAGAAGCAAGCAGAGCCGGCAAGCAGGGGCAGTTCAGCTGGAAGTGAAGCGGTTAGCCAGGAAGTTGCGGCCCATGGAGTAGGGCATGCAGCTCATCTGCTTGGCGTACTTGCCCCAGGAGCCGAACGGCAGGATCACCGCCGTGGTGTTGTCCTCGCTGCCGAACTGCATCGCCTGGTCAACGATGATCTCGGCGGCCTCCTGCGGCGTGGCGCAGGTCGACGCGATGTCCACCATCTCCTTGACGCTCATCACGAAGGCCACTCCGTCTGTCACCAGCAGCAGGAAGGCGTCGCGGCCGTGCCGAACCTCCAGACAGCGCAGGTGGGGCTGCGCCGTCACGCCGAAGGGCTTCATCTCGCAGTCTCCGATGGACCTGCGGATGGAGCAAAGTCGGAGGGGCGGATCAGATCAACATGTAAATGGGGGCGGATCAGATCTACATGTAAATGGGGGCGGATCAGACACAGGAAAGGCGGATCAGACACAGTGAGAGGCGGATCAGACACAGGGAGAGGCGGATCAGACACAGGGAGAGGCGGATCAGACACAGGGAGAGGCGGATCAGACACAGGTAGAGGCGGATCAGACACAGTGAGAGGCGGATCAGACAGTGAGAGGCGGATCAGACACAGTGAGAGGTGGATCAGACACATAGAAAGGCGGATCAGACACAGTGAGATGCGGATCAGACACAGTGAGAGGCGGATCAGACACAGGGAGAGGCGGATCAGACACAGGGAGAGGCGGATCAGACACAGGGAGAGGCGGATCAGACACAGTGAGAGGCGGATCAGACACAGTGAGAGGCGGATCAGACAGTGAGAGGCGGATCAGACACAGGTAGAGGCGGATCAGACAGTGAGAGGCGGATCAGACAGTGAGAGGCGGATCAGACACAGGTAGAGGCGGATCAGACAGGGAGAGGCGGATCAGACACAGGAAAGGCGGATCAGACACAGGTAGAGGCGGATCAGACACAGGGAGAGGCGGATCAGACACAGGAAAGGCGGATCAGACACAGGGAGAGGCGGATCAGACACAGGAAAGGCGGATCAGACACAGGGAGAGGCGGATCAGACACAGGTAGAGGCGGATCAGACACAGGTAGAGGCGGATCAGACACAGGGAGAGGCGGATCAGACACAGGATCAGACACGGGGAGAGGTGGATCAGACACAGGGAGAGGCGGATCAGACACAGGATCAGACACGGGGAGAGGTGGATCAGACACAGGGAGAGGCGGATCAGACACAGGATCAGACACGGGGAGAGGTGGATCAGACACAGGGAGAGGCGGATCAGACACAGGGAGAGGCGGATCAGACACAGGAGATCAGACATGGTCAAAGGCGAATCAGAATGCCCCAACCTCACCTGGTCATGCTAAGGCGGCCGTTGACCACGGGGTTGCCTAGACTGTTGGAGGTGACGACCCCGCCGCGGGCGTGAATGCGGGCCTGCTCCTCCTCCAGGGCGGGGTCGTGGTCCACCGACAGCAGCTCAGGCCGGCCGGAGCGGCACAGCACCGCTTTGGAGTCGCCGACGTTGGCCACAGCCAGTTCGGTGGAGTTGCGCAGCAGGCAGACGGTGGCGGTGGAGCCGCTGGCGAAACGACCGGCCTGGCCGCTGCTGAGCCGCTGCAGGTGACGCTGGAACAGGTTGTTGGCCTCCACGAAGGAGCGGCGGAGCGCCACGTCCAAGCGCGGCTGCTGGCGGCACCAGAAGTGCGCGAGGTCCGGCAGGCGCTCCACCAGGAAGTCGGCGGCCGCAGCGTCGCCGTGACCGTCGAATATCCCGATGAACAGCAGGTTCTCCTGGGTGCGGCAGGGAGATTATCTGTAGCGATCTCCCACATTGCAAGCTGAAGTATCCGAACACTTCAATACGGGCTGAGGGACCTCAAGACAGGGAGGTTACGGGCTGGGGGGACCTGAAGAAAGGGAGGTAACGGGATGGGGGAACCTGAAGACAGGGAGGTTACGGGCTGGGGGGACCTGAAGAAAGGGAGGTAACGGGTTGGGGGAACCTGAAGACAGGGAGGTTACGGGCTGGGGGAACCTGAAGACAGGGTGGTTACGGGCTGGGGGAACCTGAAGACAGGGAGGTTACGGGCTGGGGGAACCTGAAGACAGGGAGGTTACGGGAAGCTGAAAGACCCGAATAGAACAGCGCACCTGCAGGTCTTTGTACACCAGCCGGTCCTCCTGGTACTGGCGCCGGCCCTAGGAGGTGCAGCTGCCGACATACTGGCAGGTGATGCGCGGCACCAGCTTGCCCTGCCGCATGCTCTGCTGCTCCAGGATGGGATAGTTGATCCGCGTCTTCCAGCTGCCCAGCCCCATCAGCGAGTTGGTGAGCAGCCGAGTCGACCGGACGCCGTCAGGCGAGGCGGCAGCGCCGACCGCTGCGGCTGCTGCGTCCGAGGCGGCGGCTGCGGCGGCCGCCGGCGACTGTCGGCGGGGGCGGCGCTGAGGCTCGGCCGGGGCGGGGGTGGCAGCGGGCGCGGATGAGGATGACGAAGAGCTGCCAGCAAGTCGGCGCCGTGGAAGAAGGAAAGCCAGCTGGCGGAGAGCAGCGGCCAGCTGCTGCTGTTGAAGGGATTGCCGCTGCAAGAGTGAGGGGTGAGCTTCAGGTTGACGGCTTCTGAGGTAGAATCTGGGACTGATCAGGGATTGAGTGGACAGGCAGACTCAGGGACTGATCAGGGATTGAGTGGACACTGGACAGGCAGACTCAGGGACTGATCAGGGATTGAGTGGACAGACAGACTCTGGGACTGACCAGGGATTGAGTGGCAGTTTAAAATAAAAAAAAACAAATGAAAGCATTATTTCATAGTGTAAAATATTTACGGATGCATGAAGCATATATTTCAATAAAAATGCAAACAATTGCAAAAATTCGAGCATAATTAGAAAACCCAGGCACTAATCAATCTACTATTAAAACTCAAAACACCTGCTACGCTACTGACAGTAGGCAAAGCCGGTCGGGTCAGCCGGCCGGTCGGCATTCCACATCAAACACGAGATGCGCCACGCGGGGAGCGTACCATTTCACGAACTGGATGCGCGCCACTCTGACGCGCCAGCCAGGCGGCAGGTGGCGCCGAAGTTCGCGCGCCATCGAGGCGGCCATGGACAGCCAGGCCGGGTGCGGGCGCGACCGGCTGCAGACTGGTGGCGTCTCGGCCGCTTCCGCCAGCGGGTCCTCGTCGCAGTCAGCGGCGTCTGGTGGCGGCAGCTCCGCTGCAGGCGCATGCGGAGAGTTCAGGAAGGCCGCGTGTGCAGCGGCTGTTGCGGCGCGGTCTTTGTAGAAGCAATTAGAGGTGATTGCTAAGCCGCCAAAGGCGCCATCGCTGCTCCCGCGAACAGACAGGTCTTTGTCAGTTCTAGAAGCATCCTCGGAGTCTTTGTCGCTTCCATCAGCATTCGGATGGTCTTTGTTGCAGCCGGTCGCCTCCCTGGGCGAGTCGCAGTTCTCGTGCACGTGCAGCCAGCCGCCGGCGGGCCGCAGGCAGCGGCAGGCGGCTGGCCAGGACAGGCGGGAGCTGGGCACGAGGCCCAGGAGCACTCGGTCCGCCAGGCCGGCGGGCGCCACCAGCCGGTTGTCGCCCTGCAGGACGCGGCAGCGCGACTCGCCGATGCGATTGTTCTGCAGGTTGCGGCGCAGCCAGCGCAGGGCAGCCGGGTTCCAGTCGATGGCGATCACCTGGGCGATCCCGGTGCGGGCCAGCAGCGGCAGCGTGAAGTAACCGATGCCTGCCAGGGAGCCAGGGTGCGCAGGTGGTGCGGATACAAATGGAGGGATAACCTGAGGCTGTGGGAATGGGGATAACCTGAGGCTGTGGGAATGGGGATAACCTGAGGCTGTGGGAATGGGGATAACCTGAGGCTGTGGGAATGGGGATAACCTGAGGCTGTGGGAATGGGGATAACCTGAGGCTGTGGGAATGGGGATAACCTGAGGCTGTGGGAATGGGGATAACCTGAGGCTGTGGGAATGGGGATAACCTGAGGCTGTGGGAATGGGGATAAACTGAGGCTGTGGGAATGGGGATAACCTGAGGCTGTGGGAATGGGGATAACCTGAGGCTGTGGGAATGGGGATAACCTGAGGCTGTGGGAATGGGGATAACCTGAGGCTGTGGGAATGGGGATAACCTGAGGCTGTGGGAATGGGGATAACCTGAGGCTGTGGGAATGGGGATAACCTGAGGCTGTGGGAATGGGGATAACCTGAGGCTGTGGGAATGGGGATAACCTGAGGCTGTGGGAATGGGGATAACCTGAGGCAATGGGAATGGGGATAACCTAGTTAAGGCTGCGGGGATCGGGGCAACCTAAAGTTATAGCATAACTGAAGTCAGGAACGCCCTGATCTCACCGGCAAACAGATCAACAATGCAGGACTCGCTGCCATCAGCAGCGGCCGCTGCCACCAGCGGCACCAGGCGATGCCTCTCGGCCGCGTTGCCCCGGCTGAACATGCAGTCGGCAATGTCCCAGGATAACGAGACTCCGTGCTCAACGCAGGTGGCCACGGTGGCGCTGGCGGGGTCGCAGCCGGGCTCGGTGTACAGCAAGCGGCTGCGCGAGCTCCGGACTCCATCGCGGGCGACGCGGCGAACGACGGCCAGCCGGCGAACTTTCAGTAAGCCGCAGACGGTCGGCCACAGCCGGCCCGAGGCGGCCAGCTCGGCGAAGCTGGGGTGGTCCAGGGTGCCCTCTGGGAACAGCGCCAGGTCGCCGTAGCGGCTGTAGCTGCGGGGCAGCTGCGCCAGCCAAGCCGGCTGGGGGGCCGCGCAGCCAGTGGCCTCAGCTGCTGCCGCCAGCAAGCTGTGGGCGAGCTGCTCACGCCAGGACTGCAGCGGGGATTTGGACCTTTGAGTGGCTGCTTGGTTGTCAGGCAACAGGGACAGGAATAGGAGCAATAACAGTGACAGGGACAGGGACAGGAATAGGAGCAATAACAGTGACAGGGACAGGGACAGGAATAGGAGCAATAACAGTGACAGGGACAGGAATAGAAGCAATGACCGTGACAGGGACAGGGACAGGGATAGAAGCAATGATAGGGATAGGGATGGAGATATAAGCAATGACAGTGACAGGGACAGGGACAGGGATAGAAGCAATGATAGGGATAGGGATGGAGATATAAGCAATGACAGTGACAGGGACAGGAATAGAAGCAATGATGGGGACAGAGACAAGAATAGGAGCAATGAGAGTTACAGGGACAGGGATAAGAACAAGGTGGGGACAAGGATGGGTGCAGGAACAGAGACAAGGTGGACAAGGACAGGGATAAGGACAGAGATATGATAGAAACAAGGACAGGGATATGATAAAAACAAGGACAGGGATATGATAGAAACAAGGACAGGGATAGGGACAAGGGTATTGTTTTGCCGTAGCTATGACTATGGCTATGGGATCCTACAGAAAATATAGTAAAAAAGGTGCCTACGGCAACTATGGATACACCTACAGTAGCTAGCTGCTCTTATGGCTATGACTATAGAAATATGATAGTTGCTGTCATATTCTGTAGATTCCCATAGCTATAGTTATTAATTTAAAAAAATTAAAAAATATTAAAAACACAAATAGGTAGAGTAAAACAAAGATACTTTGGTAAACTATATTATAGACTTAAAAACTTATAAATTATATCTAATAAAGTACAATAAGGCTCATTCCATATAAGATGGACATATTTGGAAAATAGAAAAAAGTCAATATTTTTGCTTGCCATTGCCTAATTAGCCTATTTTTTTACCAAATGTTTATATTATGCAATATATACAATCTAAGAATAAAAGAATGGTAAAATGTTGGATTAGTATGTTATCAATTGGCAAAAAGTCATTTTTGTAAAAATTTGGACATTTTTCGAAGCAAAAGACATCATTAAGATTCTATACCTTTTAAAAACAAATAGAAAGCTTTTGAAGGTTGAAACAAACTATAGATAAAAGTATAGTACTTGCATCATCAGATAAAAGCATTGGTGACCAAATAATCTATTATATTTTTAATGTATTAGTACCTCAAAGTTACTGAATTGACAGAAAAAAATATGTTACGACCATAATGTTATGACCATAAGGCTGCCTTTTATTTTGTATCTTTGTTGCCTTTTGAGTTTATATATTCTAATAAAAGAGTATGATTTCTAAAGATGTTCTTAGTCAAATTTTAAAAATGTATTGCAAAATATCAAAAATGAAAAATGTTATAAGACTTTTACCTTTTAGTTTCTATATGTCAAAAATCCTGTCGTTACGACCATAAGTGTCATTTAAGGTTTAATAGCATCTATACTAATGATGATATCTATATGAAACTCTATAAATATATTCTAGACAAAATAATCTTTCATTTAAAATATTGGTTTAGTATATTCTATTATTAGATTTCATTTTATAAGTAAAAATAACCTGTCATGTTACGACCATGCTTATATGGAATGAGCCATAAAACATTAGCAAACTCTAACTTTTATTAATGTCAAAAAGTTCAGCAGTAGTACTTTTAATAGTGATTAAGTATCATTACTCTTTGTATAAAGATGAGTTATAATCTTATAAAGGCAACTGAGTGTTTGTTTTATTTTCTACCTTAATTTGCAGTTGTTTAAGTTCTAGGTTATCTTCGTGGTTCAAAATATTTGTTTCTTAGACTTTTCTTAAAACTATAGCTAAGGCTATGGGAACTATAAGAATATAATAATATTGAGGTTTCTACAACTATGGAATATAGAAAATCGGAATAAGCCATAGTTTTGCTTATGGCTATGGCTATGGCACATGGACCCTCTTTATGGCAGAACACTAGACAAGGGCAAGGAAAGAAATAAAGACAAGCATAAGGATAGGGACACAGATAAGACAAAGATAAGCATAGGGATAGGGACACAGATAAGACAAAGACAAAGACAGAGACAAACACAAAGGTAGAGACAAATATCTTAGTCTAATTAAGAACATGAGCACTATCAGACGATCAGTATCACTTTTTGTTATGCAAATGTTTTGCCTTGCATCAGGCATTGTCAGGCTCTTAAAATTTAGTTACAATTTATTTGTTTATTTATTTATATTTAACAATTTAGACAAAAATGGGTTGGTAAAAGTTAGAAATGTATATATAGATTAACAGTAGATTGCACAATCCAGCAGAGCACTCACAAAGTGCAATGAGGGGAGAGAGATAGAGAGAGAGGCTAGATATTTTTATTTTTTATTAATGAATAATAAATTATTTAAAAAAGAATATTTTATCTTTTCTAAATATTTCTAAAAAAATTCTAAATATAATTCATTTATTAAGCCTACAAAGGTTGCTAATTGTATAAAAAGTTAGTGATATAAAGATTGAAATAAAATTTTATTAAAGACTTAATAGATTGAAAAAGTAGGCCTACTTACTACCTGCTGGGCTAGGCTAGCTAGCAATATAATTGTTGCCTAGCCCAAATTCATTTAGTTTTCATATATTTAGGCCTAAACCTAGCCTTGTCCAGCTATAATCGGCTTTCTTCAAGTTTCGTTCGTTTAATTCTAACACCCACCCCCCACCACCCTTGAATAGAGGGCGAAATAATTCCGGAAATAATTAAACGAACGAAACTTGAAGATAGCCGATTATCGGTATAGATTGATAGATTGATATCGATATAGATTGCCCTATAATCTAACTATACTTCTAAATATACTTCATATCTAAGGTTTGCATGCTTTCTTGCTTGTACTATACTGTAAATAAATGTTAATTAAATTTATAATATTAGGTCTCACTTCCCGTTCTAGGTCGATTTCTAAGAATGTGAAATTTAAAACAGATATCCTGAAATCGTGATATCTTAATAGGACTGACAGAGTCATAGATGTCAAGTAAGAAACGGGGGGCTAGTGGAGCAATGCCTTTTGATGTTGGGGCTAGACATGCACCCATGCACGTTTATTAAAAAATCCTATATTTTCACTTCACCAGTCTATGCTTGGAAGCTTTATTTTGTCTTTCATTTATTACACGAATGCTTCTGGCCCCAAGCTTATCAAATCGTTTCTACTTCCATGTAAGGTGATTGTTCAAGTCGACCTTGGTCTTTTTTAGTCCTTATTTACAGGATCTTTAGCGTAGCTACAGACCGTAGCTTCATATTATCTGCGGAAGTTCAGAGGTCAAATTTGAGAAATAACTGCATGGGAATTACTTTCTTGCATTTCACCTTTTTAAGCGATAGTTGGCCGTCGCCCGCGGCCAGCTTTAACCGAGACCGGCTCCACTACTATACCTCGCGGACCCAACGGCCCTCCCGCGGGCCTGGACACGACGACGCTTGCGGGCCCGAAGAACATCCCCATGGCTCATCATCCGCGGTTCCTTCAGGCTACTAAACCTCTGTCTTCACTACCTAGGACCACGCTGCAGACAGGTCTGGCGCAGAGACAACCCTGACCGGCCCCGCGCACAAGAATATGCACTTCCATTGATTAGCGGAATGGGCGACGCTCACCTCCCCGTTTGCGTCTTTTGACCGCGCCCTGCGGCTAAGTCAAATAAGTCAAGTAGCGTCAAATTAATTTTAGAACTTCTTTAAAAGAAAACAGCATTCATCATCGATTCGATCATTTCTCGCGTCGGCCCTGTGAAACTTTTGAGTCAAGAAATCTAGTATACATGTACAGTACATGTACCGGTTCACTGTTGCTCGCCCCGGTCAGAAACCACCTCGACATAATTTTTAATTTAAATTTTTCATTTTTAAATCGATGAAATTTACTAGTTAGATGCATGGCTGTTTTTTATTTCCGGCCAAATGTGCTGTTAATTCAGATTGAATCTTGAAGATGCATGCAAGTATGCCGACGGCGTCAGTGCAGCAAAAATAGTCTTTTGGCAATTTTTTATGAGGATGGCATGCGGCTAGATTTACGGGAGTTCACGAGGAAAATTTTGAAGGGAGGGGCAGATTACTAAGGTTACTTTTCCTTTGATTATTTATGTATTCGATAATGTATTGCCCATAGCTATAAAAAGTTTAAAACAACAAACGCGCGTCCTTTGCGCCCCCTCACTAAATCCGCTACTATCGAGGCGCATGACTTGTTGCTGCAGTAGCGGGCAACTCGCAACAAACGAGGAGGAACTATAGTTGACTTTAAATTCCTATTCCATGTGATCCCTGAGCACAATTCAACGTAGGCAAGCACTGTGCACTCCCGCAAAGTGCACGTGTACCCGGTACAGTCTGTCTGTCTGTCTGTCTGTCTGTCTGTCTGTCTGTCTGTCTGTCTGTCTGTCTGTCTGTCTGTCTGTCTGTCTGTCTGTCTGTCTGTGTGTCTGTCTGTCTGTCTGTCTGTCTGTCTGTCTGTCTGTCTGTCTGTCTGTCTGTCTGAGATGTACAGACACGTTAAAATACACATGTAGCGCCTGTCGTACAGACACAGATGCGTGTCCTCATGCCATCCATTGTACATTGCTCCTACTGGCAGTAGCATCATGAGTATCAGCCGTCAGATAACCGAATGCAACAGCTAATTTGTCCGCCAGCACAGACGGACCGGACAAGCGAATTAAGAGCTGCCGAGGCGCTGATGAGCAACTGCTCGCCGCCGCCTCGATGACAGTTCGCGCAGGAAATTCGAATTTAGCACGAAAGTTGTTGAAGGGGATCTACGGGGGGCTGCTGGTCCCTGCCCTTCCGCAGCCCGGATCGCTCGGCACTCTGCACGCGAGCTGCTGACAGTCACGTGATAATTGCGCCAGCTAATTGATGGAGTCATTCCGGGCTCGGGCTGCTGGGAGAACACGGCAAACACAACTCAGCTGCTGGGGGTTCGAAGTCACACTTTGTGACAGCAGGCCTGACCCCCAAGTGCACTGCAATTACTGTATTATTATTGCCCAGCTGCGACCAGACAGAACGCGGCGGGCAAATTAGACTCGATTGGGACTCTCAGTTCAAGCAGCGGTAGGGGGAACAAGCATTGAGTTTTTTTTCGAAATTCCCCAACCCGGATGTAGAATTATAACGCATCCCCACGATCTGAATTTTTAGCTCTTCTGTTATTCAACAGTCTGCTGTCTATGGGTCACACAGTCTGCTGTCTATGGTTCACACAGTCTGCTGTCTATGGGTCACACAGTCTGCTGTCTATGTGTCGTCACACAGTCTGCTGTCTATGGTTCACACAGTCTGCTGTCTATGGGTCACACAGTCTGCTGTCTATGTGTCGTCACACAGTCTGCTGTCTATGGGTCACACAGTCTGCTGTCTATGGGTCACACAGTCTGCTGTCTATGGTTCACACAGTCTGCTGTAGATGGGTCACACAGTCTACTGTCTATGGGTCACACAGTCTACTGTCTATGGGTCACACAGTCTGCTGTCTATGGGTCACACAGTCTACTCTCTATGTGTCACACAGTCTGCTGTCTATGGGTCACACAGTCTACTCTCTATGTGTCACACAGTCTGCTGTCTATGGGTCACACAGTCTACTGTCTATGTGTCACACAGTCTACTGTCTATGGGTCACACAGTCTACTGTCTATGAGTCACACAGTCTGCTGTCTATGGGTCACACAGTCTACTCTCTATGTGTCACACAGTCTGCTGTCTATGGGTCACACAGTCTACTCTCTATGTGTCACACAGTCTGCTGTCTATGGGTCACACAGTCTACTGTCTATGTGTCACACAGTCTACTGTCTATGGGTCACACAGTCTACTGTCTATGAGTCACACAGTCTAAGCTATGTGTCACACAGTCTGCTGTCTATGGTTCACACAGTCTGCTGTAGATGGGTCACACAGTCTACTGTCTATGGTTCACACAGTCTGCTGTAGATGGGTCACACAGTCTACTGTCTATGGGTCACACAGTCTACTGTCTATGGGTCACACAGTCTGCTGTCTATGGGTCACACAGTCTACTCTCTATGTGTCACACAGTCTGCTGTCTATGGGTCACACAGTCTACTCTCTATGTGTCACACAGTCTGCTGTCTATGGGTCACACAGTCTACTCTCTATGTGTCACACAGTCTGCTGTCTATGGTTTACACAGTCTGCTGTAGATGGGTCACACAGTCTACTGTCTATGTGTCACACAGTCTACTGTCTATGAGTCACACAGTCTACTGTCTATGGGTCACACAGTCTACTGTCTATGTGTCACACAGTCTACTGTCTATGAGTCACACAGTCTACTGTCTATGGGTCACACAGTCTACTGTCTATGTGTCACACAGTCTACTGTCTATGGGTCACACAGTCTACTCTCTATGAGTCACACAGTCTACTGTCTATGGGTCTGCAGTCTGTTATCTGTCTCAAGCAGTTGCTGAAGCTCTTAATTCCAGAAAAGACTGCAAATGGCCAATATTTACGAGCTAGCACCCAGCAACTGACTCTTATGGTGCGCAAATGCAGGAACTTTGTGGCCCCCACGCCGGCAGTGAAGCGCTATTTAAAGACAATCAATGGCTTTCTTAGCTGCTGCTGAAATATTGAAGGCACCCTCGGTGGGTGGAGCCGGCAGTCGCGGCATTTACTCGTACCGACATTTTTATGCCCGCACAAGCGGCAGCGCGGGGGCAATTAAAAGGCGCCCCACTTAAATGCCCCATCAACATGTTTTACTGTGGACAGGCAAACCCGGGGAAACTGGCCATTGTCCTGCCCGCCTTTGTTCGCTGAGCAGCCGAAGTTGAGAGCCGCTGAGAGTTCAGAGTCTCTGGACATTAAGCTGCCACCCCCTCCTCAGCTAATCCCCGCCCCTAATCTGCGATGCTGTGGATATGAGCCATTTGCGCCGAGCGTGTGGGGCCGCTGCCCTCCGGATTAACAAGCTGGTCTGGGATTTGGGATGCCGCAGTGGGCGGGCAGCCGGCCGCTAACATGCCTATGGGGGGAGGGGCGGTGAGATAATCGGCCGGCCAGGTTAATCCCACAGCGCATTAACTGCCTGTCCGCATCAAAACGGGGCTGTTATGGTGGCTCACTGGTGAGGCCCTGTGATTCCCCCCTCAGTCACTCTCCCTTTCCGCTGAAATTTTATTCCCTCATCATGCGCAGCGCGGAAACCTCAGAAGCCACTCGCGCACCGCCGCGGCTCATGATTAATTCAGCGCCTGCGTCTCGGCGGGCCGATTCCCGCAATTCCAGCGGCCATTGCGGCTCAGCGCCCCCGGTTTTGTCAACTCGCCTCCCCCCGCTCGAGGATCAAATAAACACGGGGAGTAAAAAGCTGCCCCAGCTAATGCGGCCCTGGTTATCCCCGGTGGCTTCCCCGACTTTGTTCCCCGATAGCCCCGACAAAGAGGTCGGGGGCAGCGTAACGACTTTTGCTACTCCGGCAGAGGCTCCCAGGAGAGCCGGCGGAGGCTGAAGACGCGATTTCGAGTTTCCCGCATCGAATTAAAGATCCGTCTCCCGTGCCCGAGATTTTTATGCCGCAGCCGCCGAGCTTTTTTTCGGGGGGGGGGGGGGGTGGAGGATCGATGGGTGCCGGCGGGCCGCAGTTTTTGTACCGCTCAATAAGGCTGGCAAGTCAGGAGTATCGCATTTCCAGCTGCCTCGGCCAGGCATTGTGTTGATGAGGCAATGCCTTTCTGAGAAACTTAGAACCCCTATCAACTTGAGCAGTCACTTTTTTTGCTCAGCCTCGTTATTGCTTCATCAAAGTCAGCGAGATCTCTGTCTCACTCTCCCTGCCTCCCTCTCCGTCACAATCTCAGCAGCAATCTGCGGCTTCGACTTGAATTTCCGGTGTGCGCTCGACATGCGGGGGCCACACAGAAGTCTCAGCTCCCCCGCGATACGCGACGGTGGCTCACTTCTGCTGCCTGATTGACAGATTGGCTGATCTGATTGAAAATTGATACTTTTCAGCTGAGCTGAGTTGAGTTCAGCTGAGTTGAGTTGAGTTTAGCTGAGTTGAGTTGAGCTGAGCTGAGTTGAGCTGAGTTGATCTGAGTTGATCTGAGTTGAGTTGAGCTGAGCTGAGCTGAGCTGAGTTGATCTGATCTGAGTTGAGCTGAGCTGAGTTGAGCTGAGCTGAGTTGAGCTGAGCTGAGTTGAGCTGAGCTGAGTTGAGCTGAGTTGAGCTGAGCTGAGCTGAGCTGAGTTGAGCTGAGCTGAGCTGAGCTGATCTGAGTTGAGCTGAGCTGAGTTGAGCTGAGCTGAGTTGAGCTGAGCTGAGTTGAGCTGAGCTGAGTTGAGCTGAGCTGAGTTGAGCTGAGCTGAGTTGAGCTGATCTGAGTTGAGCTGAGCTGAGTTGAGCTGAGCTGAGTTGAGCTGAGCTGAGTTGAGCTGATCTGAGTTGAGCTGAGCTGAGTTGAGCTGAGCTGAGTTGAGCTGAGTTGAGCTGAGCTGAGCTGAGCTGAGTTGAGATCCCCTCGCCAAAAAATCAGCTGCCCCCTGACTCGGCGCTCATCTTACAGGCCTAGAAACGCCAGCTCAGCTGCTGAGCTCCATCCCAGATCCCAGCAGCCCCGCGCGAGACATTTGGCGACTGGCCAAATCCCCGCCGCTCGCATTCTGATCCCCGCCAAGCCGTGTGAGCTGGGAGAATTCAATGGGGATCGCCTGGGAGATGAATGGCCGGCTTTGCCCCGCCCAGCTTCTTTTCAAGTCCCTGGAGGCGATGAAAGAAGGAGCGAAACACGACACGGAGCCTGCGGATATTCTCGGGATATTATCCCCTCCTGTCCGCCGTCTCTGCAGACAGCCTCTTCCCGCTCGCGCTTTTCGGGTGTCCGGTGCCGCTTGCTGCCTGTCGTTCAGCTGCTGCAATTTTCCCACATCTGGTTGACTGTGAAGCCAGGCATCTCTTCTCATCCCACTCGAGTCCCTTAAAACCAACCGAATCCCCAAAATCCTGCTGAATTCTGTCAGACACGACCCAATTCCCACAAAACCCTACCGAATTCCCACAAAACCCTACCGAATTCCCACAAAACCCTACCGAATTCCCACAAAACCCAACCGAATTCCCACAAAAGCCTACCGAATTCCCACAAAACCCAACCGAATTCCCACAAAACTCTACCGAATTCCCAAAAAACCCTACCGAATTCCCACAAAACCCGACCGAATTCCCACAAAAGCCTACCGAATTCCCACAAAAGCCTACCGAATTCCCACAAAAGCCTACCGAATTCCCACAAAACCCGACCGAATTCCCACAAAACTCTACCGAATTACCCCAAAACCCTACCGAATTCCCCAAAAAGCCTACCGAATTCCCCAAAACCCTACCGAATTCCCCAAAAAGCCTACCGAATTCCCAGAATTCCCCCAGATTCTTGAAATCGCACCCCTAAGAATTCCCCGATTGCCCCAGCCCGGCAACAGCCCTGGTGCAATGTCACACAGCGGGGGTCAAGCAAACACAGCAGCGGCTCAGGCGGATTAATTAACTCGCACAGGCAGATTGGCTTGTCGGCGGCAGGAGAGCCGCAGCCCTCGCAGTGCTCGGTGTCGCAGTTTTGCTAACACAGAAACTGCAGTCAGCTTTTGCACTGCGGCTAATCACCGGATCAGCTGATAAGGGTCATTGCTTGCAGCGGAGGGATTTCGGAACCTGTGAAGGCCGCCGCTGAGCTTTTCACCTTATCAGTTAATGACTCCGATCCCCCGCATCCGCGCTCCCAACAGCTCGGCCCGTTAGCAAATATTTGCTCAACTCTGCTGCTCAACTCTGCTACTAGGAGACTGCGGAGAGCGCGGCAAGCCTCGACTCTCGGCATGTTGTCGTTTTTTTGACAAATCCCCTCTCCCAATTCTCCCAATCCGCCCGGAGTGTCAAGCGTGATTGGGGGGGGGGGACTCGATCAGCTCCGAGCTCCGAAGCGAAAGCAGAAATTTTCCCTCTGAATCCGAAGCCTTCGGGCCAAAGAAGTTGGCGGAGGCGCCTCGGCTTCGCTTCTCTCCCCAGCGCCTCCTCCCGCCGGGCCCGTCAGCATTTTTAATGCCATTCGCGCTGACACGCAGGCCGCAGAGTGAAGAGGAAGAAGGCCCGGAGACCAGATTCCTCCATTACTTTGAGAAGCAGCTTCATCAAGTCATGAATCTTGATTTCTCCCTTCCTCTCCCCCCCCTTTTCCAGCTTCTCCGCTGCGCCGGGCCGCCTCACAGGCGGGCGGCTTCCTGAGCTCGAAGGCGGCGGCTGCAGCGCAGCGGACAGCGCGGGCCGCGTCGCTTCCGGTCAGCCTCGCCAATTCAAGCCGCTGCCGCTGCTGTTGTTATTGATGTCGCTGGTGAATTGTGCGAGCTCAATTGGCATTGTGATGGCGGAATTATTGAGCTGAATGAGCCCCAGCCCCCGGTGCGTCAGCCGTCTCCGCCCCTGGCATCCGGTTGCTTTGAAGCTTTGGAACCGCCGCGATGCCCGACACACTCAGATCTGGCATGGCTCAGGCCGCCTGCATCTGACACTGTCAGTAACATTCTACACTGTCAGTAACATTTGACACTGTCAGTAACATTCTACACTGTCAGTAGCATCTGACACTGTTAGTAACATTCGACACTGTCAGTAACATTCGACACTGTCAGTAACATTTGACACTGTCAGTAACATTCTACACTGTCAGTAGCATCTGACACTGTTAGTAACATTCGACACTGTCAGTAACATTTGACACTGTCAGTAACATTTGACACTGTCAGTAACATTCTACACTGTCAGTAGCATCTGACACTGTTAGTAACATTCGACACTGTCAGTAACATTCGACACTGTCAGTAACATTTGACACTGTCAGTAACATTCTACACTGTCAGTAGCATCTGACACTGTTAGTAACATTCGACACTGTCAGTAACATTTGACACTGTCAGTAACATTTGACACTGTCAGTAACATTCTACACTGTCAGTAGCATCTGACACTGTTAGTAACATTCGACACTGTCAGTAACATTTGACACTGTCAGTAGAATCTGACACTTTGAGTTCTGTTGCTAACAGATCTGATTCAGTCAGCAAGATTTGTCCATGTAAACTAGCTCAGCTCAGCTCAGCTCACTCAGCTCTGACACTATCACACTTAGCTCTGACACAATCACACTCAGCCCTGACACTATCACAATCAGCTCTGACACAATCACACTCAGCCCTGACACAATCACAATCAGCTCTGACACAATCACACTCAGCCCTGACACAATCACACTCAGCCCTGAAACTATCACAATCAGCTCTGACACTATCACAATCAGCTCTGACACTATCAGACACATCAAGATTCTGACACTCAGCCCTGACACTATCACACTCAGCTCTGACACTATCACACTCAGCCCTGAAACTATCAGACTCAGCTCTGACACTATCACACTCAGCCCTGACACTATCAGACTCAGCCCTGATACTATCACACTCAGCCCTGACACTATCACAATCAGCTCTGACACTATCACACTCAGCTCTGACACTATCACAATCAGCTCTGACACAATCACACTCAGCTCTGACACTATCACACTCAGCTCTGACACTATCACACTCAGCTCTGACACAATCACACTCAGCTCTGACACAATCACACTCAGCCCTGACACTATCACACTCAGCTCTGACACAATCACACTCAGCTCTGACACTATCACAATCAGCTCTGACACTATCACACTCAGCTCTGACACTATCACACTCAGCCCTGAAACTATCAGACTCAGCTCTGACACTATCACACTCAGCCCTGACACTATCACACTCAGCTCTGACACTATCACACTCAGCTCTGACACTATCACACTTGTGCAGCTCTGACACAATCACACTCAGCTCTGACACTATCACACTCAGCTCTGACACTATCACACTCAGCTCTGACACTATCACACTCAGCCCTGACCAGCTCTGACACTATCACACTCAGCCCTGACCAGCTCTGACACTATCACACTCAGCCCTGACACTATCACAATCAGCTCTGACACAATCACACTCAGCTCTGACACAATCACACTCAGCTCTGACACTATCACAATCAGCTCTGACACTATCACACTCAGCTCTGACACTATCACACTCAGCTCTGACACTATCACACTCAGCCCTGACCAGCTCTGACACTATCACACTCAGCCCTGACACTATCACAATCAGCTCTGACACTATCACACTCAGCCCTGACACTATCACACTCAGCTCTGACACTATCAGACACATCAAGATTCTGACACTCAGCCCTGACACTATCACACTCAGCTCTGACACTATCACACTCAGCCCTGAAACTATCAGACTCAGCTCTGACACTATCACACTCAGCCCTGACCAGCTCTGACACTATCACACTCAGCTCTGACACTATCACACTCAGCCCTGAAACTATCAGACTCAGCTCTGACACTATCACACTCAGCCCTGACCAGCTCTGACACAATCACACTCAGCTCTGACACTATCACACTCAGCTCTGACACTATCACACTCAGCCCTGACACTATCACACTCAGCTCTGACACTATCAGACACATCAAGATTCTGACACTCAGCCCTGACACTATCACACTCAGCTCTGACACTATCACACTCAGCCCTGAAACTATCAGACTCAGCTCTGACACTATCACACTCAGCCCTGACCAGCTCTGACACAATCACACTCAGCTCTGACACTATCACACTCAGCTCTGACACTATCACACTCAGCTCTGACACTATCACACTCAGCCCTGACACTATCACGCCGAGCCGCTCGAAGCCGCCAAGAGAAAGCTCGCAGCTCCGCAGATCGGAGCCGCAGATTCGAGTCGGTCAGCCAGCAAAAGGTGGCACCTGCTGATGAAGCTGCCGGAAGGAGTCTGTCAATCCTACAGCGCAGAGCATGATGGATGTCTGATGCGCGGAGCTTTATGGTCATCGCCGCCAGACTGCTGGCTAAACAGCAGCTGCTGATTTGAGCTGCTGATAGCGAGCCCCAGCCTCTCAGCTTCATATTCGGTGATGCTGGGAGGGCAGCTGACAGAACGCAGGCTGAAGCCGCCTCGCCTTCCCCCCGCCCGAACCCCCCATCGGCCAGAGCGCGGCGCTGTTATGATAACTTTTTCAATCGGGCGACAGCGCGCAGAAAACACATTGCGGGAGAATTATTGAATATGATTTTATTTAAGTTCAATTGACTGCCTGTCAGTCAGGGCCTCCGCACCCCCAGTGTTTTGCTTTCCCCAGCCAGGGAGGGGGTTCAAAAGTGACTGGCAGAATCGAAGTGCTGGACGCGGAGAGGAATTACAAAAGTAAACTTTGATGCGGATGGCGGCGGCCTGCCTTTGGACTGGAGGGGGGGGGGGAACAGCAGGAGACGCCCAACTGAGGGAGAGGCGAGAAGGGAGACAATTGAACCCAAATATATGCAGCAACAATTGAGTAATGAAGTGAGAATTTCATTAGCAGGAAATGTGGATCTTCTTTTAGTTCCTTCTGATTACAGAGAGAGAGAGAGATAATGCGAGAGAGTAGGAGAGAGTAGGAGAGAGTAGGAGAGAGTAGGAGAGAGTAGGAGAGAGTATGAGAGAGTAGGAGAGAGCAGGAGAGAGTAGGAGAGAGCAGGAGAGAGTAGGAGAGAGCAGGAGAGAGTAGGAGAGAGCAGGAGAGAGTAGGAGAGAGCAGGAGAGAGTAGGAGAGAGCAGGAGAGAGTAGGAGAGAGCAGGAGAGAGTAGGAGAGAGCAGGAGAGAGCAGGAGAGAGTAGGAGAGAGTAGGAGAGACTAGGAGAGAGCAGGAGAGAGTAGGAGAGAGCAGGAGAGAGTGGTGAGAGTAGCAGAAAGCTGGAGAAAGAGAGAGTGGTGAGAGTAGCAGAAAGCTGGAGAAAGAGAGAGTGGTGAGAGTGGGAGAGCGGGATATTGCAAAGGACGAGAGGGCAAGCGGCTGCACGCAGCTCAGGCTCGGGTGCGGCTGGCACTGTTTGCAGCCCGGCAGGCAGGCAGCTGCTCAGAGCCGATGCGATCTCCGTGCAGCTCTGAGTTGATCACCGGCAAGATCGGCAAGACTTGCAGCTCCTCCACCTGCTCGGAGAAGTGGAACAAGACGCTGAAGTGGCAAGCCAAGGGTGCGGAGACATTGGCAACAAAGACTTGATAGAATAGCAGTTGCCAGTTAGGTGGAGGGAGTTCGAGCAGAATGAGATGAAGAGGGGCTCAATTACAGGCGCTGGAGACTGGGCGGAGCCTGGCAGCGGCTCGGGCAGAATATTCGTGACCCCGGCCTATTCGGAATGGATCGTGAAAGCGAAGCGGCCTGGCGGGGGGCCTCGGGTAGGCACTGGGAGGGGGAGAAGGGAACACAAAACAGTCATGTTTAAAAGTTGGGAATTGAGATCGAACAAGAATTGAGATCCCCAAATTTGATCCGGGTTTGGGGGGCTGGGGGGGGGGTTTAAGCATCCGCGAAGGCCGCCACCTTAAATGCGGCACGCCTGAGCGGGCCCGGTGTGACCGATTGAGGCTGAGCAGGGGGGGGGGCACGAGCCGGCCCCAGTAATTACAGGGCTCCATTACGGGCGTAGCCGGGCCTTTTTGCCGCAACTTTCACCATGTGAGCAGGGAGAACATGAGATTGCCATTGGCACAGACAGGCGGATCGGTGTCGGCTTGCTTTGCCTTTCTAGCCCGGGTCTTTGTTGCAAAACAATCGCGCCGCCAGTCCCCACCCCAGACAAAGACTCGAGTCATTAATTTGATCGCGCTGTATGAGACGTTCGCGGCTTAAAGAATTTCCCCGGCGTTGAAGTTGGGATAATTATTCCGAGGGGAGGACAGGACAGACTGCTAGCAGACAGGAAAATCTTGCAGGGAATTTGAGGGAAGGGGAGAGGAGAAAAGAGAGGAGAGAGCAGAGGGGGGAGTCGAGAGAGTAGAGAGAAGAGAAGAGAGATAAGAGAGTATAGAGTAGAGAATAGACAAAAGAAAAGAGAGAGGAGAGTAGAGAAGAGAGAGAAGAAAGGAGAGAGTAGAGAAGAGAGAGAAGAGAGGAGAGAAAAAAGATGAGGAGTGAAGAGAAGCGGGAGCTGAACAGTCGGAGTTACTGAAGTAGAAGTAAATTTTGAACTAATATGAAAAAATTAAAACGTGCAGGGATACCTGGGGCAGACAGAGACGGTGGGAGCAGCAGCGCAGATTAGTGAATGATGAGATCTAAAATTCGATTATCCTTGGCAAAACCGCCAAGCCAACTGCAGATGCGTTACAAAGGGAGCCGGCCCTACGGATGAAGATACAACATTATGAAAATCGCCTACAGAATCCGCAAGTCCCAGGCAGGCAGTGTGCCTGTCTTTGTCTCAGCTACAATCCGGCAGTGCGGGATATCCTGACCCGCCGCGATCGCCTGCAAGGCTTCGCCTGTCGAGTGTCTCCCCATCGAGGCTCGAGGCGCCGTAAAAGTCGCGCAAGGCTTCGGCGCTTCTCAGTCCGGGAGTGAAGAAGGAGCTGTTTGCTTAAGTGCGGCAGCCGCTGGATGACAAAAGTATTTGTAACGCGAGGTGGCGCAGGACGGGCAGCCACTCACATCATCCGGGGTTAATTATGGCCCCCAATCTACCCGACTGGCCTGAGGAAACAATAATTGTTAATCATTGTTGTATTGCTGTTGTAACATGTCGGGCGGCCATTACAGAACAGGGGGGGGGGGCGCAACGCGATGCCGATCTGCGCCCTTGGGTCACGGAATGGGCCGGGCTTGATGGAGGGCCGGGCCATAGACAATTGCAGGGCTTAATTTGACTTGACGCGCGGGCCCAGGCAGCCCCGGCAGCCCCGGCATTAGCGGCTCACGGGTCAGTTCACCTGGCACAGGCGGTGATTGAGTCGGCAGGTTTCTCTGCTAAATTCCACAGCTTGCCGTCTGGCGCTGCAGCCTGCGTGCCGGCCGTGAATGCCTGAGCAAGCAGCGCCTGCTTGCGACAACATTTTAATTATCCATGCGCAGAGCAGGGGACAGTCAGCATTGTTATTAACCTGAATTTTTATAACTCCCCTCAAAACAAGTCTTTATAAAAAGCAGATAAAACAGGGAAGTCAGCCCAACCCGCACAACAACAACAACAGAAACAACAGCGAACAGTGAACTCGACAGGACACGCCAATAAATTATTCCCAACCACTGCCGCAGTGGCGCCCAGGAAAGCGCAGTGGGAATTATTATGATTTCTCCTGTTATCTCTGTTTCCCATCTATTGCTTGGGCTCTGCTTTTAGCCTTTTTTGTTGCACGCAAAAAGCAAGGAAAGAGCCTGGAGGGGTGGGTGGGCAGGCGGCAAGCGATACAATTTAGCGCCAAGGTGCGGGTGGGGGCAGCAGCGGCCTGGCGCCACTCTGCCGAATCTTGACGCCTGCAGGCCATTGGGCTTCACGGGGCGTCTGGCCCTCCCGCCAGCCAATCCGGGCCGCGCGTAGGGGGGGGGGCAGCCTCTGCAGTGCTCTGCAAAGCCGGCTATTAAATAGGAAATGGAGGCCGCGGGATTCTCAGCAAAAACTCAACAATTTGTGCCGGAGCTCCTCTGGGAACCCCAACCTGCCCAGCCAAGCCACTTCATCTCCGAGCAGCTGCAGTTCCCGCTGGCGATGTCCTTCAACCCCTTCGTCGGCGGCTTCCCCAGCTCGGCCGCCGAGCTGCCGCTGCTGCCCGGCTACTTTGGCTTCCCGCCGCACCACCCGACCGGCGCCGCTGCCGCCCACCACCCGCACCCCGGCTTCATGGCCGCTGCCGCCGCCGCTGCCGCTGCAGCCGCCGCAGCCGCCGCTGCCAGCTCTGCCGCTTCTTCTGGCGGAGGCGGCGGCGGGGCCAGCGGCGGAGGAACTTCGTCCACGGCAGGCTCGACGGCCAGCAAGACGATCGGCGGCTTCTCTGGGCCGCCGCCGCTGATGCCGTCGGAGCTGTTCTCGCCCGCACATGCCGCCGCCGCCGGCCTGCTGAGGAACTTCGAGCCGCCGACCGCGGAGGAGCAGCAGCAGCAGCAGGCGGAGGTGACCGACGACCCGAAGGTGGAGCTGGTGGAGAAGGAGTTGTGGGATCAGTTCCACGGCTTCGGCACCGAGATGGTCATCACCAAGAGTGGCCGGTGAGTCTCGGGCCGCTGCACTGCCGGTTTTTTCTAGAATTGAATTTTTCCTCATAAAACCCAGACCCAGAGTGACGAGTCTCAGTTGCCGTCCCGGCAGACATTCAAGGCTTGGTATTAATAATCATTATTTGAGAGGGTAGAGCCAACTGGGGGTAACGCTAACGGTAAAGGTAGCGCCAATTTCAAGGGGTAGCACGGTTGTAGGGGTAGCGCCAAAGATCTGGATAGCGCCACTTTCAATGGGTAGCGCCAACCCGCCAACTGTAGGGGTAGCGCCAAAGATCTGGATAGCGCCATTTTCAATGGGTAGCGCCAACCCGCCAACTGTAGGGGTAGCGCCAAAGATCTGGATAGCGCTATTTTCAATAGGTAGCGCCAAAGATCTCGATAGCGCCATTTTCAATGGGTAGCGTCAACCCGCCAACTATAGGGGTAGCGCCAACTATAGGGGTAGCGCCAACTATAGGGGGTAGCGCCAACTATAGGGGGTAGCGCCAACTATAGGGGGTAGCGCCAACTATAGGGGGTAGCGCCAACTATAGGGGGTAGCGCCAACTATAGGGGGTAGCGCCAACTATAGGGGGTAGCGCCAACAATAGGGGGTAGCCCCAACTATAGAGGTAGCGCCAACTATAGGGGGTAGCGCCAACTGTAGGGGTAGCGCCAAATATAGGGGGTAGCGCCAACTGTAGGGGTAGCGCCAACTGAAGGACATCAGGAGGTAATTGGGCTCAGCTAAGATTGCTAAGATGAGCATCAAGCTACTGTATAACATAAGCAGTGTTCGAAGCCTCATAAACTCTCATCAACACGGGCAGTTTTATTAATACAGACTGCCATAGAAATCCAATGGCAGGCAATTCGAAATCGTCTCAGCAGTCAGAGTCCCGCCCCCCTGATCCCGGAGATCTGGTGGGTGCATGCAGGTTCCCCCCGTCTTCAAGCGGATTAGAGAGCGGCAATCTGCCGCATCAATTCAGCGGCCGCTGGCGCCAACCGCCAAGCAGCTCAGGCGGGGGGATTTTATTGCCTTCCCAAGCCCTGCTAACTCCATAAACAGCTCGAAGCAAACACTGGAATAGCGAAACCGCGGGTGCAGTTTCACTGCGCAGAACAAGTTGCTTCAGAAGATTGGCGTCTTGTTCTCTCGCAGTCTCACTCACCCCTGCCGCTCCGGAAGGCCCGGCACTTGCTTTCACCGGCAGCCTCCGAGGCGCCGCCATTAAAAACCGACGACCTCGAAAACTTTTTAGAAGTTTGTCAGACACCCTCGGCCTTGCTCACCCGATTCTCTCCGCCTTGTTCTCTCGCTAGAGGACTCGGGAATCGCCCCCCCCCCCCTATCTCTGCTTGGCATCAGTGGGGGTTGGGCAAGTTTTCAAGTTTGAGAAATATACAGCCTTTTATATGCTGTGGAGCTTGAGCAATGAGCAGAGCAAGCCGGCTCGGTGACATTTATCTGCTTCTCTCTTGCCCGAGTGAGCCCATGGGCACAATGGGGTCACAATGGGACCCCTACAGCCGGGCCTTATCTGGCCACTAAATCTGCCCGGGCCCCGTGTCGGATTGTCGCCAAATCCGTTGATATTATCGCTTAAATTGTTAGAACTTGACGCCGGGGCAGACAGGGGGGGGGCCGGGGCGCCTTCTGGCAGCTCACAGCCACCGCTTCCTTCATCCCCGCCGCCACTGCCACCGCCACCTCATTCTGTCAAGTCGCCAGTCCAGACGGCGTCACCCCGGCGCAATCTGCGATGCTCCGCTTGCTGCTTTAGAGCTGCAGCTCTGGCTTCTTTTATATGCAGGCTGTGAAGAGAGAGAGCAGAGATGTTGCAGAGGGCAGGGAGGCCCCGGCGCCGCGGGTGGCGCAGCTTTTGTGCTTCTTGACAAGCCTGTGTGAGCGTGTTCGAGAGTGTCCAATAGCTGCGCTCCACTTGTCAGACAACACAGCGCTGCTCAAGAGCTCACTCTGGGGCACTTGATGCCAGCAGCGGGGCGGCCAGGCGAGTTGCCTGTTTGTCCAACAAGCGAGCGCTGCAGAATTCGGGCAGGACAAACAGCCGTCTGTTGATGCTGCTGTCCTGAAACCCCGGGGGAGTTTTCAGTTGGTGCCGAAGGGAGGCTGGCCAGGGAAGTTTATCCCAGCGTAAGTTCTGCGCCCAGACTAAAGAGATGGACGGCCACCAGCGCCACCCCCTCCCGGCTGGCGCCGCCCCGGCTGCCAGCCTCCTGGAGCTGCGGGTTTTGTTTGCAGCCGGGGCTCCGTGGGGCCGTCGGAGCTTAGAGGGCCGGGCCGGGGCGTCACCCGCCTGAAGGAGAGGCTGGCGTGGCTCCGCCGTGCGGATGACAAACTCCATCAAAAAAGCATCAAAGATCTGACAGCGGTGAGAGTGAATAGCGCGACCCGCGAACTGTTTGTGGCAAGTGCCGGAGTTTGGCAGCCCCGACATGCCGGGCACCCCAGTGCAAACAGACAGTGCTGGGTCTTTAATGCATTTGGTGAAGTGATTAAAACTCTTGAGCTGGCCTTGAGTCCTCACATATCAGAGCCTTATGGCCTCATCTGCAGAGATGTCGGCCCCGCAGACTCCGCCCCGCACAGTTGGGCACGCGAGCCCCGGCCGCCTGTGTTTATTTATTGTTCTCAGGTTCTGTCAACTCTCTTGGCTTTTTTCACCCCAGACAGACGAGCGGAGTTCAGGCACTCTGAGAAAATTTCAAGTGTCTCGAGATATTTTGAGCTCGCGGGAGGCCTCCTCAGGCGCCCCAGTCAAGTGGCTGGGCAAACAGCACCGCAGCGCCACAGCTAAATGTCATCCCAATGGCGCCTTTGAGTCCCGATTGAGCAGCGCTTGATCTGGACAGCGATATCACTGCGGGCTCGTGTTTGCCAATGTCCCCCCTTCCTTCCTCCAGAGAGGATCATCGGACCCGAGTGGGTATGCAGGCAGTTTTTAATCACTTCTCGGGTTGTGCGGGATGTGCCGAGAGCCACACCTGCTCCCCCCCTGCTCGGCCCGGTATCGATCAGGTGCCGGACTCGCCTGAGATTGCGATCTGCCGGGCTGATGGGGGGTCGATGGTGCTGCGGGGAGTCTGCAGTTCGCTGCGATCCCAGCTGGCACAATGGGCGGGGGGATTAATGCGGCCCGATAGCCCCTCGATTTTCACCCCACCGCGGTGGTCATGCAGGAATTTGCGAATCCGAGCGGCCCGTGTTTTGCTTGCGGCCGGGCGGCTCCAGTCTGGCGGGAGACTTTTTAAATTGCTGCCCCCGCCGCTGCCGTGAAGAAGACAGGCGGCTGAGAGGCTGCTGGGGCGCCGCCGCCGACACTGCAAGTGCCACGGAGTGAAGCTGCATTGCGGCAAGGCAGCCAGAGGGAGGGGATGCAAGGGAGACAGGGGGAGGCCGCTATCTGCGGGAGGAGGGGAGGCCAACGCAAACAGATTGTCATCTTGAAGCGCCTCGCGGTCACAGGAGCGCCGAGTTGTCAAGCTAAAGCGCTAATCGAACCTGATAAGTGGCGTCCCCCCTCGGTGCGGGACGGCGGCGGCTGCAGTGGGAGCGGAGGGGGGAAATTGATGGCCACCCGCCAATTCACTCGGCACAGCCAGCCTCCCGCATGTCTCCATCGCTCCCAGCAGCGCGTCTGTTTGCGTTCGCCTCTCCAGTTGTATGTCTTCTTCTTTTGCCCCTGTTTCTCTTTCTGTCTCTCTCAACGCGGGGGGGGAGGCGAGGCGGACAGGTAAAGCGGGGGTCCCCGCTGGTCCCGCAGTCAGCAGCTGTCATTCCCGGAGCTGTCGGCGTGGCGGCGCCGCCACCGCGGCCATTCAACGGCTCGGCAGCCCGGCAGCAGCTCGTCCATCTTCGCCAGCGGCCTCCCGCTCCTTTTGTGCCCCCCCCCCTGTTTCTCTCGTTGCCTTTTTTGCCTTTTAAATTTATAAATGAAGTGAAGCTGCAGATGCAGATTGGCCCATAGCCGGATATTTAGTCACCCAGTCTCCCGTGGCTCTCCATCCTGAGAATGAGGTCAGGTGGCCCCCTGCAAGGGCCGCCCGCGGGCCCGCGAAGTGAAAGCAGAGGAGGAGAAACTGGCGGCCGCAGCCCTGAGCGATCACGAAAACATTTGCTCTGCTCTGCCCGGCTTCCCCACCTGGCGGATGCGCGCGGCTGAAAGGTGGAAGCTGCGGATGAGGCCGCGGGGCCGGACAAAGCGGCTCCCCCTCCGCTCTCAGCTGCTCCTCCTGCTCTCGGCGGCGCGGGCACAAAAGCGGCCATTTGAGCAGCGGGCGGCTGAGCGGCACGCTAGCATCGATCCGCCAGCGCCGCCGCCATCGATGCCCGCCCGCGTTTCAGGAATCTGCGCGGCTCTCAGCCGCCCCCCCCCCCATTCAGCCGGTCGGTCCCGCCCACTTCGCTGCGCAATTTTGCCCAGGTGCATTAAGTGAAATTGATCTGGCCGTGAGTGGCCCCCGGGCCCGCGGCTCCGGTCACGAATTCGCGGTGAATGCCGGCAGGAGAGGCCGCATCCGGCTCGTCCCGGCAATGCCGGCCTCATCAAATTAAGAGGCCCGGACCAGAGGAAGACACCGCCCGGGCCGCACATCAAACAGGCCGGTCGAGTGTCAACGGCTCATCTGTCAGTACTGGGTGGCTGGCCCGGGTCAAGCAGGGCAAAGAAGGCCCGCTGACGCAATCCGCATGCACGGGTTCAGCTGGGCCCCGAGCCTGTCTTGAGTTGCCGGCTAGAGAGCATGGCAACGGCCGGGGCACTGGGCTGGGAAATGAGTTGAGAGAGAGCTCAGGCAGGTTAAACAAAGTCTCTGAGAGTCAAGTACTGAAAAAGGCACCTGGCACTACAAGCTGGAGCTGTCAACTCTTGCTGTGATCTCTCCATTTCATTCTCATTGCAAGCCGCCCCACCCTCTCCGCTGCTCAAAACTTTGGCATCTGGCGGGGCGGTGTTTGTGTAAAATCAACTTCAGCCCGGCTTTGTTTAACCAACTGAACTCAGGCTGTTCGTCTCTGCCCACCCCTCAAGCCATCCATCATTCGGTGCCGCCACGAAGGTGCCACGCATGCCGCCCTGTGTTAGCCGGGAAGCTTGGAATGGCATTTTTGCTTTCATGCAGTTCCGCGAGAGAGCCTATGAATTGTCTTTTGGCCTATGGCCTATGGACTATGAATTATGACCCATGGCTTTTGAATTATGCCTGCATTATGCATGCCTAATTATGCATTTATTCCTCGTTTCATTTCAGCCGGATGTTTCCGCCTTTCAAAGTGAAGGTGGCCGGCCTGGACAAGCGGGCCAAGTACATCATGCTGATGGACATCGTGCCCGTTGACGACTGCAGGTGAGGCTGGCGGAGGTCCGGGAAATGGGTCAGAGAAAAACAGGTTAGAGGGAAATGGGTCAGAGGGAAGTGAGTCAGAAGGAAGTGGGTCAGAGGGAAGTGGGTCAGAGGGAAGTGGGTCAGAGGGAAGTGGGTCAGAGGGAAGTGGGTCAGAGGGGAGTGGGTCAGAGGGAAGTGGGTCAGAGGGAAGTGGGTCAGAGGGAAGTGGGTCAGAGAGAAGTGGGTCAGAGGGAAGTGGGTCAGAGGGAAGTGGGTCAGAGCGAAGTGGGTCAGAGCGAAGTGGGTCAGAGGCCACATCAGCTCATGCCGCTGCCCCGCAGGTACAAGTTCCACAACTCCCGCTGGATCGTCGCGGGCAAGGCGGACCCGGAGATGCCGAAGCGGATCTACATTCACCCCGACAGTCCGAGCACAGGCGAGCAGTGGATGCAGAAGATTGTCAGCTTCCACAAGCTCAAGCTCACCAACAACATCTCGGATAAGCACGGCTTTGTGAGTCACCTGTCTGTCAGTCAATCTACTTACCTGTGCGGAATCACGCGGGCCATCAGTCAGTTTTAATTGCTCCGAGGCCGCAGGTCATTAAGCGGCGACATGATCAGGAATATTTGAGCTCACAGACAGGCCGGGGGCGGCAGCCAGAGGGCAAACAGCGGCGGCAGCAGCGGAGTCGCCGCTTGTCTCCCACCTCAATACACCTGAACTGCTGTCTGCAAACAGGCGGTCAGGCGCCTCAAAGTCTTCAGTCGCAGATCTGGGGGGGGGGGGGGCAGAGCTGCCGGCAACGGGCGGCCCCAGCAATGTTAAACACGCCCTCGGTTTTTAACATTGCAAAAAGCATGTCTGTTTTTTTCTCGTTTTTTGTTTAAATTCCTGTCAAGCCTCGGCTTGGGGCCGCCCAGCCGCCACCCAAGCCGACACACGGCGCCCCCTGTTTGCTCAATCTCAGATTTCACTGCCGATTCTCACTCACTGCTCACTGCGCACTCGCTCTCTGACTCGCGCCTTGGTGAGCAGCGCCGCTCCAAGAGCTCAAAGTTCTCAGCTGCCGCTGCATCCGCCGCCCGCCTTAGCACCATCTTGTCGGGCCCATCGCTGCAGGATGCGAGCAAAATCCAGGGCAAATAGCGACTTGAGCTTATAGACAGAAGGATTTCAGAAGGCGGGTGGGGGCCTGCAGTCCATCGATTCACCCAGAATTTCGTTGCTTCTTCTACTTCTTGCGCTGCACAAGTCAAGAATCAGCCAATGGCTTTGCCCCGTGTTCTGGGACAGTCAAAGTTAATCTGCAGACAGCTCTGTACTGCCTCCCGGACTCTGCCTCACCTACAGCACTCTGCCTCACCTGCAGCACTCTACCTCACCTGCAGCACTCTACCTCACCTGCAGCACTCTACCTCACCTGCAGCACTCTACCTCACCTGCAGCACTCTACCTCACCTGCAGCACTCTACCTCACCTGCAGCACTCTACCTCACCTGCAGCACTCTACCTCACCTGCAGCACTCTACCTCACCTGCAGCACTCTACCTCACCTGCAGCACTCTACCTCACCTGCAGAACTCTGCTTTAACTCCCACACTCTACCTCATCTCCCTAACACTTTCACCGTCACATTTCTCACCTCTCGGCCGCTCAAATTTTTCGGGTTCAATTTCGGGAAAGCTCAGACCAAAGGCAGAGCAGCAGATGATGAAGCAAGCCAGGCTCAGGGCCGGCGCCCCCCCCCTTTGCCCGGCGCAATCAAAGCGCCTCAAAGCGGAGGCCCCGCCGCGCCCGCAGCAATTTCTCAGGCGGCAATCGGGCCGCGGCAAAAGCGGAAAGAGGAGGCTGGAAAGGAGGCGGAGAAAAAGGGGCCGGTGAGATGATGAGGAGGGAAGGCCAAAGCCAAAGGATGCGTCACTTTCTGCAGCTTCCCTGCTTGTGCGCAGTCACGACAAGAAGATGCAGAGGGAAGGCATCGCTGGAGTTTGTCAGACACGTGAGAATTTGTCACAGAGCCCGAAATTGCCGGCTAAAGCTGGCGGGGCTTCGGCTCGCAAATTACAAGCGGCTGGGCGAGCGGCCGATCAAAGGGACCGGCGACTCGCCCTGCCCGGGCCCCACTTCCTCTGGACTCCCCCCCCCAGAAATGCCACCAGAGCGGTTGTTAATGGCGCAGAAATTGACCGCCTCCCGTCATCGCGCGCCGCCTAATCAGCTCGGACAGGATGAGGCAGCGGCTTCAAGCAGCAGCTTTGTCCGGCAGGTTTCTGCAACACGGCTCCCTGAGCGGGTTGCACAAGCGGCAGATGCCTTATCTGCTCCGTGTGACTTTTGCACGGCTCGCCATTCAGTCCGGTGTCAATTTGGCGCCTTGGCCATTGCGCCGGCGAGATCGGGCACTGATATCGGGCACTGATATCGGGCACTGATATCGGGCACTGATATCGGGCACTGATATACCAGCCCGACACAAATGCCACCGGCCCGCATGCCCCGGGCTTGAAATCCGACAGCCAGTTTTATTTAAAAGTTTTCAATGATGAACCGCTGCAGACCTGGGGAATTCTGCGACTGTGGAAAATTAGGTGCGGGAGTTTCAGTCAGCCTTCATGTGCGAATGCCCGCCAATCCTGATCGAGGCTCTGATAGCTGCCTGATTGGAACAACCATAATGCCAAATGCTATTGATATTGAAGTTCTTAATCTCTAATTCCAAATCCCAAGTTACAAATTCTAAAATTCCGAATCCCAACTCCAGAACCCCTAATCCCAAATCCCAAATCCCGAATCCAAAATTCTGACTGAAAAATCCCAACTTCCGAATCCCGAATCCCAAATCACAAATCTAGAATCGTGAATCATAACTCCAGAATCCCGAATCTCGAATCCCGAATCCCGAATCCCAAATCCCGAATCCCAAATCCCGAATCACAAATCCCGAATCACAAATCTAGAATCGTGAATCATAAAACCAGAATCCCGAATCCAAAATCCAGAATCCCAAATCCCGAATCCCAAATCCCGAATCCCAAATCCTGAATCACAAATCCCGAATCACAAATCTAGAATCGTGAATCATAACTCCAGAATCCCGAATCCCAAATCCCGAATCCCAAATCCCGAATCACAAATCCCGAATCACAAATCTAGAATCGTGAATCATAAAACCAGAATCCCGAATCCAAAATCCAGAATCCCAAATCCCGAATCCCAAATCCCGAATCCCAAATCCTGAATCACAAATCCCGAATCACAAATCTAGAATCGTGAATCATAACTCCAGAATCCCGAATCCCAAATCCCGAATCCCAAATCCCGAATCACAAATCCCGAATCACAAATCTAGAATCGTGAATCATAAAACCAGAATCCCGAATCCAAAATCCAGAATCCCAAATCCCGAATCCCAAATCCTGAATCCCAAATCCCGAATCACAAATCCCGAATCACAAATCTAGAATCGTGAATCATAAAACCAGAATCCCGAATCCAAAATCCAGAATCCCAAATCCCGAATCACAAATCCCGAATCACAAATCTAGAATCGTGAATCATAAAACCAGAATCCCGAATCCAAAATCCAGAATCCCAAATCCCGAATCCCAAATCCTGAATCCCAAATCCCGAATCACAAATCCCGAATCACAAATCTAGAATCGTGAATCATAAAACCAGAATCCCGAATCCAAAATCCAGAATCCCAAATCCCGAATCCCAAATCCCGAATCCCAAATCCCGAATCCCAAATCCTGAATCACAAATCCCGAATCACAAATCTAGAATCGTGAATCATAACTCCAGAATCCCGAATCCCAAATCCCGAATCCCAAATCCCGAATCACAAATCCCGAATCCAAAATCCCGAATCACAACTCCCCAATCCCACATTCCAACGGCCTGTTTTGCCATCAGAAAGCGCAATTCAAGGAGGGGATAAAAGATTGTCTGTTAGCGAATGCTCAACCGCAGGTTCTGCGGGCGGCTCAGACCCGGCAGCGGGGAGAACTCCGGCTGGGGATATTAATTCCCGCGGACGGCTTCCACTCGCTCGGATTCTCACACGCAGACTCGCAGGTTTTCTCCTCAGTCGCGCAGCTCCCCCGATATTCCGTGACAAGTCATGAAATCCCGGGCGCCTGCAGAGATCCTCATTTTTGCACCCCGGGGCTTCGCTTTCCCTTTTCCCCACCTGGCGTCCGCCTCCGCTGTCGCCTCGCCGCCGCCCCTCCCCATCCCCCCCGTATTTTTTGACGCAAAAATTGAGCCGCCAGCCGCTGCCACTCCTGGTCGGGCGGCCGCGCCCGCTGATTACAGAATGAGCCGGCGCTGAGCTCTGCTTAATGAGAAGCCGCAGCGTGAGAAGGTACGGGGGCTGGGCGGGGCACGCAGGGAGGGCCCCCCTCTCTCGCTCACCTGCGTGCTCCCACCCCGGAATCCCGAGTCTCGCCAGCTTCTTCTCTCCGCTTTCGCTGCATGCCGGCATTTGAAAATCGCCTCAGACAGTCTGTCAGGGCTGCGGCTGCTCAAACTGTAATTCACAGGCACTGCCGCACTTTTGCTTGCAGATCAGCGAGCCAATTAGCAATTGTTTTCTTGAAGCTGAACCATTTCTCGAAAACACCTTTATCCCAGACCTCACCTTTAGTCATGAATCTCACACCTTTACTCATGAATCTCACACCTTTAGTCATGAATCTCACACCTTTACTCATGAATCTCACACCTTTAGTCATGAATCTCACACCTTTACTCATGAATCTCACACCTTTAGTCATGAATCTCACACCTTTAGTCATGAATCTCACACCTTTAGTCATGAATCTCACACCTTTACTCATAAATCTCACACCTTTACTCATAATTCTCACACCTTTACTCATAAATCTCACACCTTTACTCATAAATCTCACACCTTTACTCAATTCTCACACCTCTACTCACATATCTCACAATTTTACACGTAAATCTCATGTCTCATCAGAGAGCAATAAATATTGCACCACCTTGCCGTAAATTTCGCTCACTTGATCACAAAGGGCATGGGTTTCCCAAATAATCTCACGCATTGATTCACATCTCACAGCCTTACCTTGATGCCACTCTCTCCTATCAAACAAAACTTTCTAAAAGCCCCGCCTTCTCAGCGGGGTGCCGGGCTCGAGCTCGAGCTCGCCTACATGGCTGGTCGGGCCATTCATTACCGCACAGTCCGGCGATCACAGAGCCGACAATGGCCGGGGAGATGCGTGTCTCACCAGCCGCTCTGGTGGAAAACCACCGCTCTGATGTCTTAGAATTAGATATTCTTGTAGCCAGGTGGGCAATTATGTAATTAAGCATTAATTATTCATGCTTCTTGAGTAGCGAACTCAAGCAAAAACTGCGGATCGTGACACCCAGTTTGTGGTGTCACTAAATCCCAGAATCCCAGATCCCTATCTCAGATCCCATCATTCGAAACTTTGATCCACATTTATGAAAATGAAACCCGTCATTCCGAACTCCGCAGACCATCCTGAACTCCATGCACAAGTACCAGCCTCGCTTCCACCTGGTGCGCGCGGCCGACATCATGAAGCTGCCCTTCTCCACCTTCCGCACCTTCGTGTTCAACGAGACCGCTTTCATCGCCGTGACGGCCTACCAGAACGAGAAAATCACGCAGCTGAAGATCGACCACAACCCGTTCGCCAAGGGCTTCCGGGACACCGGCGGCGGTCGCAGCTCCAAGAAAATGTAAGCCTGGGAACTTCCGAAACCTCTCAAATCCCATCATACACCTGCCGATCCCACATCTCAAAACGAGGCCCCCACCTAGATCCAATCCGCCCCACCTAGAACCAAATCCGCCCCACCTAGAACCAAATCCGCCCCACCTAGAACCAAATCCGCCCCACCTAGAACCAAATCCGCCCCACCTAGAACCAAATCCGCCCCACCTAGATCCAATCCGCCCCCACCTAGATCCAATCCGCCCCACCTAGATCCAATCCGCCCCACCTAGAACCAATCCGCCCCCACCTAGATCCAATCCGCCCCCACCTAGATCCAATCCGCCCCACCTAGAACTAAATCCGCCCCACCTCAAACACCCCTCGCCCGCACTCCCCACTGCAGCAAGATGTCGGAAGGCGGCTCGCAGCTCCACCTCCCCGATGGGCGGCAGCGGCCGCGCGGCCTCTCCGCCGCCGGGCCAGCCGACGACTCCGACGACGACGACGATGACGAGGCCGCCGCGGCCGCCGCCAGCTTCGACACTGACGACGACATTCGCAGTGGTGACGTCGGCAGCCTCACCGGACACCTGCGGCGCGGTTTCGCCGCCGGCAACCTCATCCCCAGCCTCCTGGCCGCTGGGTTTGGCGGGCACCATCACCAGCTGCAGCAGCACCAGCACGCATTCCTGCAGCAACACCAGCACCAGCTCCAGCTGCACCAGCAGCTCCAGCTGCAGCACCAGCAGCTGTTGTTGGCCGCCGAGAGGCAGGAGCGGCGCCGGCGTCGAGACTCCTCGGGAGAGCGTCGGGAGGAGCCGCCCAGCGGCACAGCGGAGGCAGCTGGTAGAAACGGCGTGGCTGGGAACGGCGTGAGCAGCGGAGCAGGTGAGAAAAGTGCGCCCATCGTGTGCAGTCACTGATAGAAGCTGACAGGCCCAGAACAGGGGGATATCGGCATGACCACAATCTTCACTTTCAACGGGGCAATTTAAAGTGCCAATGTCCGCATAGAATTGGGGAATTGAGAAGTGGGGGATCGCGAGGTGTCCTCATAGCCACCGAGGTTCCCGCTTCAAAGTGCAACTCTGAGCTGGCCTTCCCTGCCTTCCAGCGCCCGGGCCCGCTCGGCACAGCAAAGACGGCACCGCTAGCGGCAAGTCGCCATCAAAGAGCGGCAGCGGCGGCCCGCCACCAAACGTGACGGTGCTGAACTCGCACAGCTTCCTTCATCAGCCCTGGCTTCACTCCGCATCGTCCAAAGGAGACCAGCAGCAGCAGCATCAGCTCCGGTCCGCCGCAGCAGCCGCCGCAGCCGCAGCCGCAGCCGCAGCCTTCAAACCGCCCTTCTTCGGCTTTCCACCTCCGCCTGGCGGCTTCCCGCCTGGATTTCCGGGCTCTGCCGGCTTTCCCGCGGGTTTTCCGGGAGGATTCCCTGCTAGCGGGAGCTACCCGCCGCCTCCGCCGCCGCCGCACCAGGGATTCGCGTCCCCGCTGGGCCACGGGTCTGGCAGCGGCCCGGCCAAGCTCCATCACGGACTGCACAGATTCTCGCCCTACGGAGGCGCCAGGAAGTCGCCCTCGCCTGGTAGAGCCGCCGCTGTCGCCGCCGCCTCTCTCGCGTCAGCAGCCGCAACCTCGAGTTCGGCAGTGCCCCTCTCGGCGGCCTCAGTGTCGGCCAGTCCGTCCAAGGGCGACTTCTCCAAGATCCACACGCTGATCGGCCCCTCCAGCGAGCCGGCGCCAGCGGAACCGCCAAACGCGGCTTCTCCCGCGCCGGTCGAGACCGCAGCGGTGAGCGGCGCCGCCGAGGCGGCCCTGGACGAGGACTCCCGCTCGTCAGCGTAGCCCTCCGAGGCCATGGCTCCTCTTCCTTGCGTGTCTCGTGCACAGTTCCCGGAGTGACTGTACATACAGTGACTGTATGACAGTTGCTTGAGACTGCCGTAGCTTGTTTGACTTTTCAGGATCGTTGCTGCCCAAATTTTGTGCTCTTATTTGAGTCTCAATGCCCGTCTACTTTGTTGTTCAAGACACCCTGACTAAATGCTAACTGACTGTGATTTCCCCAAAGGCACTCACGGTTTGACACAGAAGGCCCAGCGTTAAAATGGCTGTCCGTAGGCGCAGGCCGTGCCGTGGCAGTGCCATGGGCCGTCCGTTCTTGCGTCCATGCTGACCCCACTGGGCCGGCGTTGCGTACATTCGGAACCCTCCCACCTCTGCCTCTATGTACATTATTCCATTTTTAGCCTGGATGAGTAAGCGATCACTCTCACTCAGTATGTACACGCGAACTGTACATTCAACAGTCATACTTGTTTATGTTAAAAACTTTTGCTCTATTCCTTCTCACTCCGCGTCAAGAAATGTACTTTTGATTGCAACGATGCGTACCCACCCCAAGACTTGAATATTGGTGACCAACTATTGGTCAAATCTCATTTTGCTAGTCACTTGAATATGTGCTCACCCGTCTACCTGCTCTGCCCCTCCACCCCAGCAAGTCTCGCAAAGCCTGCATTTCGCACGCGCCTTATAACTGCACTGAAAGCTGAGCGATAGTGTATGATAAATTATATTATATACGCATCATATATACTTTACTGACTGCACCACTCGGTCTTCACTTGCTATTTTACCAGAATAGAAATCCCGAAACTCAATTTTTTCATATCCTCAGCAACGAGAAAAGCTTGTCTGGCAGGGTGCCCCATTCCACCTGAGCTTTGCGCAGATTTATCAGCAATTCTCCCACTGCCTTTGCTTGAAAGCTTGATAATAAATAAACAGCCTGCGTGTGTGTGCGCTACTATATTGTTTGTTATATTACTATTAGCTATAATATGATAGCTTACTATAGACATCAATTTGCCTTTTTGTCGATCTTTGTGGACCAGACATGAAACCATTTATCGAATTTCGAACTACGAAGTAAAACTCAATTACAAAGCATGCATTTTGAAGCCTTCTACAAAAGAGGCACACTGTTAGGTGTCTTAGAATTTTTCTGAGCCAGTGGCCCCTTGTTTTTGGAAAAAAAGCAAAATTGATTGAATGCCCGAGTGGAAAACTCTTTAAATCGTGTCGCGAGAACTCCTTCAGTGGCAGGTGGCGCCTCAGCCGCCTCAGCCGCAGCCGCCGCTGCCACCGCCGCCTCCGCCGCAGCCGCCGCCGGCGCCATCAATTCTCCCCCGCATCCCCACTTCCCGCGGCTGAGCAGTCGGTGTTTGCTCAGCCTTCAACCCCCTCTCTCGAGCCCGCGGCGATGAAACTCTTAAAACCGCATCTGCAGCTCAGCGATGGCCGCCCGGCCAGCTCCTGTTGCCCCTGTTGACTGCCCAGCAGCCGCGGCTGGCCGGAGGGCGGGGGGAGACCGATCGGGGATTCGAGCTCTGCCCGGCCGGGAATCAACAGCTGGCCAGTGATTCCCAAGGCAGGCCTGCTCAGCTCAGCTGCTCAGCTGCTCAGTGAAGCGTGGCCGCCCCCCCTCCACAGAGTCACGCCAAACCGGTTAACACGCTGCTCAACATCTCAACATTATCCCTCTTTACCTCCAAACATCCCCTCTCGTGTTTGCCAGGCCTCTTAGGGCCGCGCCCTGCAGTTTATTTGATATTCAATTTCGCTGGCGAGCACCGCCTCTCCTCGGCTCTTTGTCAGCCGCGCTTTTATGCGCGATATCTCACCCTTAGCGGTCTCGGCTCTCCGTAGCTGGGCGGGTCTCCCTGCAGTCCCTGTGCTGATCGCGTGCCTCCCTTGCACCGGCATGTCCCTTTGATCAGCACCGGCTTTTGGAGAGCAAGGCGGGGACTCAGACAGGAATATGGGCACTGAGACAGGAATATGGGCACTGAGACAGGAATATGGGCACTTGGACAGGAATATAGACACTGAGACAGGAATTTGGGCACTGAGACAGGAATATGGGCACTGAGACAGGAATATGGGCACTGAGACAGGAATATAAGCACTGAGACAGGAATATAGGCACTGAGACAGGAATATAGGCACTGAGACAGGAATATAGGCACTTGGACAGGAATATGGGCACTTGGACAGGAATATGGGCACTGAGACAGGAATATGGGTACTGAGACAGGAATATGGGCACTGAGACAGGAATATGGGCACTGAGACAGGAATATGGGCACTTGGACAGGAATATGGGCACTTGGACAGGAATATGGGCACTGAGACAGGAATATGGGCACTGAGACAGGAATATGGGCACTGAGACAGCAATATAGGCACTGAGACAGGAATATAGGCACTTGGACAGGAATATGGGCACTTGGACAGGAATATGGGCACTGAGACAGGAATATAGGCACTGAGACAGGAATATAAACACTGAGACATGAATATAGACACTGAGACAGGAATATGGGCACTTGGACAGGAATATGGGCACTGAGACAGGAATATAGACACTGAGACAGGAATATGGGCACTGAGACAGGAATATGGGCACTGAGACAGGAATATGGGCACTTGGACAGGAATATGGGCACTGAGACAGGAATACGGACACAAGGAATCAGAAAGGCGGACACTGAGACAGGAATACGGACACAAGGAATCAGAAAGGCGGACACTGAGACAGGAATACGGACACAAGGAATCAGAAAGGCGGACACTGAGACAGGAATACGGACACAAGGAATCAGAAAGGCGGACACTGAGACAGGAATACGGACACAAGGAATCAGAAAGGCGGACACTGAGACAGGAATACGGACACAAGGAATCAGAAAGGCGGACACTGAGACAGGAATACGGACACAAGGAATCAGAAAGGCGGACACCGGGACAGGAATACGGACACAAGGAATCAGAAAGGCGGACACCGGGACAGGAATACGGACACAAGGAATCAGAAAGACGGACACTGAGACAGGAATACGGACACAAGGAATCAGAAAGGCGGACACTGAGACAGGAATACGGACACAAGGAATCAGAAAGGCGGACACTGAGACAGGAATACGGACACAAGGAATCAGAAAGGCGGACACCGGGACAGGAATACGGACACAAGGAATCAGAAAGGCGGACACCGGGACAGGAATACGGACACAAGGAATCAGAAAGGCGGACACTGAGACACGAATATGGACACAAGGAATCAGAAAGGCGGACACTGAGACAGGAATACGGACACAAGGAATCAGAAAGGCGGACACTGAGACAGGAATACGGACACAAGGAATCAGAAAGGCGGACACCGGGACAGGAATACGGACACAAGGAATCAGAAAGGCGGACACCGGGACAGGAATACGGACACAAGGAATCAGAAAGGCGGACACTGAGACACGAATATGGACACAAGGAATCAGAAAGGCGGACACTGAGACACGAATATGGACACAAGGAATCAGAAAGGCGGACACTGAGACAGGAATACGGACACAAGGAATCAGAAAGGCGGACACTGAGACAGGAATACGGACACTTAAGACATTAAGGCGGACATACGAGCCAAATGCGGAGAGCACACTCAGCATGCTTCAAGTTCCCCTGTTGCTCGAAGTTGTTCTGCATTTCATTTACAACCCGCACGTCCTCCCCATAGCGCTAATCTCCCCTCCATCATCTCATCGCCTCCCCGCCCCGCCACTGATCCCCCGGCCGAGTCCCCGGAGGCCCGGCGCGCTCATCCACTGCTCAGCGGTTTTTCCTCGCCCTCCGCGTCGCCATAAAATTCTCGCGCGCAGCCGCCGGCGCCAGAATTTACAACTCTCCGAGGTCTCCGGGGTCTCCGGGGTCTCCGGGGCTGCCAGGGCGCAGATGATAAAGCATTTCGGGCGACCGGCGTGATGCAGGAGAAGCTGGCGATGGGGATTGGCGAGAAAGCAGCGGGAAATGCGAGCCGAGCGCTCAGTTATCTAAATGAGTGCCTCATCACCAGCTGCCAGAGGTTATAAAGAGCTCAGCAGGATTAAAAATATAGTGAAATCCCTCCACCCTGATGCAGCCGGAGCTCCCGCTGACAGGGATTTCCAGGGAACTGACGGCCTGCAGGTCCCCAGCATTCACCCAGAGGATTTGCAGCATGAAAAACTGCCGGCGCGACAGGCCGCTGACCGTCAGCTCGCGGGGCTCTCAGATCCGGTCAGTTCCACTCACTGCCGCGTCTTCCCTAAATCTGCCTGCAAAGCTGCCATTTTTTAATGGAAGATATTGTTCACTGCTCACTCTGCTTCAGTCACTCTGTCACCCTCCCTGTTTGTCACCCTCTTATGTCACGCCTCTGTCACCCCTCTGTCACTCCTCTGTCACTCCTCTTCTTCCGGTTCTCCTCATCAGCTCCAGCCAGTCCCGGCCAGCACCGGCCATCAGACGGGGTGTTCAATCAGCTCCGAAATCCCGCCACGCAGCCGCCGACTTGCCGGTCCCTCCAAAATATTTGTCATTCGATGGCGCCAGAGTCTTCAAAAGCCGCCAAAGAATTTCTCGTGTTCGCAAAGAAGCGCAACTCCGGCCAGGCCAGTTGTTTATCCCCGGGGAAGCTGCGGATGAAGGAGGGGGGATTTCAGACTGCATGAGGGGGGGGGGGAAGGAGGTTGTCAAAAACCAGGCGACCGAAAGGTATCTGAAATCCGGTATATGGTGGCTGCTTGGGGCGGCGGCAGCGGCGCTGCCTGGAATGTGTTTCCAGCGGGCCGCCCTCAGCCCGGCCAGTCAAGTTGTCGCCTGGGCAATTAACCGCCAGCCTGCTGGGGGGGGGTCAAGGAGACCCGGGCTGCAGTCTGGAGTGACAGCTCCACGACACCGGGGGGGATTTGAGATTTTTGCTCAACTGCACTGAGGGAACCTGAGAAAAATCTCCAACATGGCACCATAAGCTTGGCAATTAGCAATATCTTCTTGTCCCCGAGCCCCCACATGCTAGATCCTTGAACTATTGCAATAAATGGATCAGAAAGTCCGTCAGAAAATCCATCTAGCTCAAAAAATAAAAGAACACTTCCCAGCCTCCATGTAGCCACTGTTTCGTGTTTAAAAACGCGTTCAGACTACTGAGAGCAAACTTGGCCGTGACAGCTTCAGTTAAAGGCAGCGCAGAAACCCGGCCAGTCCGGATCCCGGTGCCGCGGTCTCCATGCCACATTTTCACCCCCCTCCCCCCACTCCCAGGAATCCCGGCGCCGGCGCCGCCCCGCGCGACCTCCCCGCGGGGGCGGGCCGTGTCACCGATAATTCGTTTGTTATTCTAAGGCGTGTAAATGGCGGATTCGAAAGCCATCGGCATCTTTTTCATCGGGGGCTGGGGGGCGGCGGCAGATCCACCGCCTGCCATAAACCGGCCGTGTGGGAGCTGCCGGCTTTCTTCTCCTAAAAGGAGGGGCCGTGGGGTTGACTGGAACGGGGAAAAGGCAACTTAATGCCCGATACGGCCTGAGAGTATTTTCTAGTTAATGCTCGATTAATGTCAAAGCTTCCCCCAGTTGCTATGCCAACGCAATGACAGCGAGTTATTGTTTCGGACTCCGACAAGCAGAGTGGGATGAGGCAGCTGAGAATCGGACACCAGGAGGGAGGCTGGAAACCTGAGACCGCAGTTGATGAAGAGGCGAGGGGCCGCTGCTGATCGCTGGGCCAGATTGGCTCCCACTTGGCCGGAAGCGACCTGGACCAGCCTGTCAGAACCTTCAGCTATTCTAGTTGTGGATTGTAAGATTGAGCAAAAAAGATGAAGCAGCAGCCTCAGATGCTCAGCCATCTGCCACGAGCGGCAATGGGAGGCCTCAAACAGAAAGCAAAAAGGTGGATGAGCAACAGTGGAAATTGGACTAATTTACTCAGCAAAAACGGGAGAAGCTCAGCCTGGCCCAAAGACTCGAGCCCCGGCGGCACTTATCGAGCGAGAAAATCGACCCGGCCGCGAGCCACTGCGCCGCCTCTCTGTCAACGGTCGGCCCTCCCTGTCCCATGAAGAGCCCCGGCCGATGACAGAGAGGGCGGAGCGGCCCGCGGCCGGCGGCAGCGGCTTGGCAAAGTGGCTTCATCAGCTCTTGCGCCGGGGAAATGCCGCCCGAATCGACGCTCTGAGCGACGAGACGGCCTTTGTGTTGAAAGCTCGCCGCGTGCCGGCCGGCGGCTTGATGAGGCCGGGCCGCCTGCAGAAAAGAGGCTGGGGATCCCTGGGCAAGGCTTTTCTTGTCTTTCAATTGATCAAAAATTTACACGGCAAGGAGTTCTACTTTTAGTAGGCCAGTCGGTTTATGTTATATGCATTTTTTAGTTAGTCTCGAAGCCATTCCCATCTCACCCACGCCTGCCACCTCTGCAGTGGGATGAAAGGGCGGGGGTTCGATTCTTGATCTTTCTCGGAACAATTTGTGTCGTTGAGCAAGGCACTTAACTCTGCATTGCTTCAGTTCACCCAGTGGATGTAAAATGGGTGCCAGCATTAACTGGGGCAATTGCCCCCCTCCCAGTCCTCGGACTGAACAGCCGTACGGAGCCTTCAGATGCGGAGCTGTCCATAAGGTGGTTGATCAATTGCTATTGTTACTCGGCCCTGCGCATGCAAGCTCACACAGATGCGTACGCAGGCAAAAATCATACGGGGTGTACAGCGGCCCTGACTTTATTCATCTCATCGTCCACGCTGTGACTAAAGAGCTCATGGGCCACAACTTAAAACTTGAGTCCTAAATAAACGCGGCTGTACGCGGATTCGAGCCCAGGTACTATTGTGCTACACAGAATTGAAACCTCTCTCTCTCTCTCTCTCTCTCTCTCTCTTGCTCTCCCTCTCTCTCTGTCTTGGACCACGAGGCCGAGTCAAGCGGCTTCCACGCATATCCTGCCGACGGACGTTTGCAAAACGAAAATGAGGAGTCCGCGATGAGAATGAAAGTTGGAAGTCAGGTAGAACAGCAAAACACGCAGGGCAGAGGAAAGACTTCGCCTGTCCTGGCTGGTAGGGTGTCGGCAGCGTCAGCCGGCTGTGGGCAGCACCACCGGGCATCTTCACCGTGTCCTTGTGGCCGCGGTTCGGCTCCCTATTTCTACGGGCGGCTTAATTAGAGATCCGAATAACCAGTTCCAGGGCAGCAGTTCTTCGCCTTAGCCTTAGCCAAGTAAATGGTATTACCCCTATGGATTTATTTATTTGGCTGATAGAGTGACCGAGGCTGCATTTATTGGCCGAGGCGAAGCCGAGGCCATAGAAATGCAGCCCGAGGTCACTCTTGAGGCCCAAATTAAATGAATCCATGGGGTAATACTCTATTTATCCCTCGCTTGGCTGACGGCGCCAAAGTCTGTAGTCTATGGTAAAAAACGAGAAGGAAAGAGAAAAAAGAGAAGGGAGACGGCAAAGATGCAAGAGGAGAGACGATAAGAGCTCCTAATGACACGGCTCGATACACCAACCAAAGCTTGAGAAAGACATGCGCCACCCGGCTGCACGAATCCGGCATGCAGCGCGCCGATATATGCCGTGTAACGGGGCATAGCAGCACCCCGTGGAGAAGTACATTGGAGTGTCCGTAAACCAACAGAGAATGATCAGCGAGCCGCTCAGGATAACGTCTGGAGTAGCGACAACAACACCTGCGCCTACAGCTCCTCCTGATGCCGTCTCAACGTCTGCCGTTGACACTGCGACCCCCAAAAAGAAGAAGCGACTAGAAATATGCGGTGAGACTAACAGAATCAGCATCCACTTTGATTGATCATTAATTAATTAATTTAATTAACTTCTATTAACAACAATAAGCGTTTATATACATTTCAATGACATCTAATTAGACTGAATATCCGTTTTTGTTCAAAACATTGCTCGTTCCATCGTTTGCTGCTCGTTCATTTGTAACTCAAAATACATGTCTATGTCAAAAGTTGCGTCATTTATCTGGCCCGGTTAAATAAATGAATGAAAATAAAAAAGTGGGGGATAAATCTGAAGCTGGAGTCTGAAGCGCTGCATCTATGGCCCAGAGTCAATCTTTTGCTTGTAAAGCCGACGGCCTCTGCGCCCCAGATTTTGTTAAGCAATAAAAGTACCAAATAATTCACTCGAGTATTTTAACCATTCGAAGCCGCGAGTATCTGCCGATTTCTCTTCGCGATGCCGCTTGGCGCCGACTGCAGCCAGGCCCGCTCCAGCAGCCGCTGCCGCCTGCTGAAGCCGCGCTCTCACCAGACCTTCCACGTGAACCCGCGCTCCATGAACGTGCAGGTGGAGGTCCGCCTGCAGGAGGACGGCTACCGCCGCCCCGTGGACCAGCTGGGCGTGCTGGATGCCTCGTACTTCGGCTCGGCCGAGCTGCTGCTGCGGCGCCAGATCGACTCGCCATGCCGCTTCGACGTGTTCGCCCTGGACCGCTTGGTGGAGCAGCCGATGCACCAGTTCGGCATGTTCCTGTTCGACCGCTGCGGCTTCTTCCAGGCCGGCAGCCTGTGCATGGACCCCGTGATCTGCGCCTGGCTGCTGCAGCGCACGGCGGGGCTGTACCAGTACCGCAACCCCTACCACAACCAGCTGCACGCCATCGACGTCACCCAGGCCTTCTACGTGATGCTGCAGCAGCCGGGCATTCAGCACAAGTTCCACCTCAACAAGCTGGAGGTGTTCACCACCCTGCTGGCCGCGCTGTGCCACGATGTGGGCCACCCGGGCTGCACTACAAAGTACCTGTGCCTGTTCAATCACGACCACTTCTTCAAGGCGTATAACGACCGCTTCCGCGAGCTGAGGAAAGGTAGGAGGCTGCATTTGATTTGTGGCGGCTAGCAGCAGCAGGTCAGGTGTACTATTACATTACATTACATCGTTTCCCACGATGTAAAAATTTGAGCTTAGTAAAGTAGCCCCGGCTTGGTCTGGCTCAGCAAGGCTCTGGTTTGGGTCGAAGAGCGGCAGTGCTGTGCTCTGTAATACTACAATAGAAATCTTCAGAGCTCCGGTGCCGCTTGCTGCTGACTTCTTGAAACTTGGTGTCAATCTGCGAAGCCAGCATTTATGTCATATTGTGAATTTTTATGAAATTGCGTGTGCGTGCACTGGCTCTCACCTGGCTGTCCCGCGCCTCTGCGCCTCCCAGACGATTCCAAAGGTGACACCCAGTTCACTCTGGAGAACCACCACACCCGCATGGGCTGCTCGCTGCTCCTCCAGTCCGGCCTGATGGAGACGCTTAAGCTCACCGAACAGCAGCGCATGGCAACCGTCCAGCTCATGTCCGACCTCATAAACGCCACGGACATGGACAGGCATAAGAGTCTGGTGGAGAAGTTCCAGGTGGGTCTGAGAATTTATTTTGATTTTGATATTGAATAGATAAATTTCTAAAACTGTTCAGGGAACCAGCTAATCCGCGAGCCGAGGGCTAGAAATGCATGTTGGAGTATGCAGCAGCAACCAGCCAATCAGCGAGCCGAGGGCTAGAAATGCATGTTGGAGTAGGCAGCAGCAACCAGCCAATCCGCGAGCCGAGGGCTAGAAATGCATGTTGGAGTAGGCAGCAGCAACCAGCCAATCAGCAAGCGGAGGTCTAGAAATGCATGTTGGAGTAGGCAGCAGCAACCAGCCAATCAGCGAGCCGAGGGCTAGAAATGTATGTTGGAGTAGGCAGCATCAACCAGCCAATCAGCGAGCCGAGGGCTAGAAATGCATGTTGGAGTAGGCAGCAGCAACCAGCCAATCAGCGAGCCGAGGGCTAGAAATGTATGTTGGAGTAGGCAGCAGCAACCAGCCAATCAGCGAGCCGAGGGCTAGAAATGCATGTTGGAGTAGGCAGCAGCAACCAGCCAATCAGCGAGCGGAGGTCTAGAAATGCATGTTGGAGTAGGCAGCAGCAACCAGCCAATCCGCGAGCCGAGGGCTAGAAATGTATGTTGGAGTAGGCAGCAGCAACCAGCCAATCAGCGAGCCGAGGGCTAGAAATGTATGTTGGAGTAGGCAGCAGCAACCAGCCAATCCGCGAGCCGAGGGCTAGAAATGTATGTTGGAGTAGGCAGCAGCAACCAGCCAATCAGCGAGCCGAGGGCTAGAAATGCATGTTGGAGTAGGCAGCAGCAACCAGCCAATCCGCGAGCCGAGGGCTAGAAATGCATGTTGGAGTAGGCAGCAGCAACCAGCCAATCAGCAAGCGGAGGTCTAGAAATGCATGTTGGAGTAGGCAGCAGCAACCAGCCAATCAGCGAGCCGAGGGCTAGAAATGTATGTTGGAGTAGGCAGCAGCAACCAGCCAATCCGCGAGCCGAGGGCTAGAAATGCATGTTGGAGTAGGCAGCAGCAACCAGCCAATCAGCGAGCCGAGGGCTAGAAATGTATGTTGGAGTAGGCAGCAGCAACCAGCCAATCAGCGAGCCGAGGGCTAGAAATGCATGTTGGAGTAGGCAGCAGCAACCAGCCAATCCGCGAGCCGAGGGCTAGAAATGCATGTTGGAGTAGGCAGCAGCAACCAGCCAATCAGCAAGCGGAGGTCTAGAAATGCATGTTGGAGTAGGCAGCAGCAACCAGCCAATCAGCGAGCCGAGGGCTAGAAATGTATGTTGGAGTAGGCAGCAGCAACCAGCCAATCCGCGAGCCGAGGGCTAGAAATGCATGTTGGAGTAGGCAGCAGCAACCAGCCAATCCGCGAGCCGAGGGCTAGAAATGCATGTTGGAGTAGGCAGCAGCAACCAGCCAATCAGCGAGCCGAGGGCTAGAAATGCATGTTGGAGTAGGCAGCAGCAACTAGCCAATCAGCGAGCCGAGGGCTAGAAATGTATGTTGGAGTAGGCAGCAGCAACCAGCCAATCAGCAAGCGGAGGTCTAGAAATGCATGTTGGAGTAGGCAGCAGCAACTAGCCAATCAGCGAGCGGAGGGCTAGAAATGCATGTTGGAGTAGGCAGCAGCAACCAGCCAATCAGCAAGCGGAGGTCTAGAAATGCATGTTGGAGTAGGCAGCAGCAACCAGCCAATCAGCGAGCCGAGGGCTAGAAATGCATGTTGGAGTAGGCAGCAGCAACCAGCCAATCAGCAAGCGGAGGTCTAGAAATGCATTATAAGCAGCAGGACTGCAAGGTTAAGAAAATTTTCACCTGGCCGACTCGGCAGGCGGACCTGCTGCGGGCTGAGGAGGCCAGGCAGGCGGACAGCGGCAGCAACAGCGAGCCAAACCGCGGCCACAAGGGCACGGTGAAGATGGACCTGCTGGAGCTGATCATCAAGTGCGCGGACATCGGGAATCCGTTCCGCGAGTGGCCGATCTGCAGCGCCTGGGCGGAGCTGGTCTGCCAGGAGTTCTACCGACAGGGCGACCTGGAGAACGTCTGCCGGCAGCGGTTTATGAGCTCGGAGGACTTGCTGAAAGTGCAGGGCGTTTTCACAGGTTCGTTTGGGACAGCAGAACAACTGAGGTTGTCAGCTAGGACAGAATTGCACCTGTTGTACAGCTGTTAGATATGATCACCTATTAGATTTGGTTGGATAGAATTAGCATGTCCCGGTTAGATATGAGCGTCAACCTGTTAGATATGAGCGGCAGCTGTTAGACATGAGCGGCAGCTGTTAGATATGAGCGGCTGCTGTTAGATATGAGCGGCAGCTGTTAGATATGAGCGGCTGCTGTTAGATACGAGCAGCAGCTGTTATGAGCAGCAGCTGTTAGATATGAGCGGCTGCTGTTAGATACGAGCAGCAGCTGTTATGAGCAGCAGCTGTTAGATATGAGCGGCTGCTGTTAGATATGAGCGGCTGCTGTTAGATATGAGCGGCAGCTGTTAGATATGAGCGGCAGCTGTTAGATACGAGCGGCAGCTGTTAGATATGAGCGGCTGCTGTTAGATACGAGCAGCAGCTGTTATGAGCAGCAGCTGTTAGATATGAGCGGCAGCTGTTAGATATGAGCGGCAGCTGTTAGATATGAGCGGCAGCTGTTAGATACGAGCAGCAGCTGTTAGATATGAGCAGCAGCTGTTAGATATGAGCGGCAGCTGTTAGATATGAGCGGCAGCTGTTAGATATGAGTGGCAGCTGTTAGATACGAGCGGCAGCTGTTAGATATAGACAGCAGCTGTTAGATACGAGTTTTGATTAAGCAGAAATTGTGCCTGCAGGAACCAATTTTGCATTCCAGCCAGCCTCAAGCGCGACACCCAGGTGCCACAAGTGCAAGTGAACTTCATCACAATTTTCGTGCTGCCGCTGATCCAGGTCTACGCGCAGGTGGAGGCCACGGAGAGCAGCAGGGCCATCCAGCAGACGGTGGAGCAGAATCTGCAGCTGTGGCGCATGCTGAACTCCATGAACAAGAAGAAGATTATCAACTACTTGACCTGCTCAGCCCTTTGGAGCTCAACCAGATGCTCGCGAGGCTGCTCGACGACCAGAATGTGCGGGTTACTGTTAGGAGCGCGATTTGAATTGAGTGCATGGCATTAATTTTAAACTGTCAGAATTGCCGATAATCCACGAGTATTATTATGACTCATTGCAGACTCAAACTACGAGTATATCTTGTTAAGTAGTTTTTGAGCCGTGCTTCACAAGAGACGCTGCTTAAAAGGGAATCCTTGAATTCTGAATGGCGTTGAAATTTTACAGCGTCGAAATTAGACAGCGCACTACCAAGATAAGAGATGCAAAATATCTGTTTTGCCTAGACGTGTACGAACAAAAACTGTTCAGAAAGCAATGTACGAGACGAGAGTGACTCGCCTCTGCCCTCCACTGCAAGCTTGCCGGCCTGCCACAGCTGCAGGAATGAGGAATTCCCAGTTTATTGACCAGTCTCTATCGATTACTCATATTATCGCGCTATCGCAGAAGTTGACTGTTTAGTGTCTACTTTACTACTCACTACCTACTGATATGCGAACATTTTAACTCGCGTCGTCATTCGGAACCGCTATAAATACTTATAGCAGTAGTATAAAAGTAGAAATAAATTCCACTATTCCCACCACCTATCTGCTCGCGAAATTGAGGACACGAGTTCCATCTCATTTTCAATTTCCCAAGATTAGCAGCACGCAAATATGGCTTCTCTAAACAAGACCAAGGTGGCGCTTAGCGCGGCAAGATGCTGGATTAATTTGCAGCTTGCAGGCATAAAAAATTCTCAAGTCTCGCAGCAGAAATGCAAGCGAGCTAAAAGGGACCGACTTCTCCGTCCTGGCATAAATATTTGATACAGTGGAGCAGCTCTCGGCCGCCAGTCTCGCTCACTGCAGCGCCTCAAAGCCCTTTCCTGCAAAGAAGGCTCTTCTACGACTCGCCCGGGTTTCAAGTTTCTGGGAATTCCGCCCACAAGCCCCCACGGATCCCCGGCCAGGTCGCGGACAAGAGAGAAACGGCCATTTTCTTCTAGGGGACATTTCCAATTAAACCTTTTTAAGCCCACTCAATCCCCAGTGCTGATCTGCGCGGGTGTCGTACCAGGACGTGGAAGCAAGGAGGCCTCGGATCGGAAACTTTTTCAAGGACTTCAAGAGTCCCCCCGTCCCTTGGAAATGTTAGCAGAATTGAAGGCCGGTTTCGCTACAGAGTGCATCATTGATGATGGCAACTTTTTCAGCCGACAGGGACAGGCGGGCAGCGAATGCTTCCCACCTTTGCTGGCAGCGTGTTTCTACTAAATTTTTGTTCACAAGGCAGAAGCAGGGCGCTGCGCAAATTCCCCAGCAAAATGCATTGGCTGGATTGCATTTTGCAGTTTTTGCCACACAAAAATGGAGATACTTTCTTAGCCTTCTGGACCTCCGCGCTGCGGATGAAGCAAGCATGGTGGGAGCTCGCTTGGTGGCAAAATGAAGAAAAAACGCTGGCGTAACATGCAACAGTTAAACTTCATGATAATAGCATTGGCTCAATAATATATTAGTAATATATATTAATATTAGCTTATATGAATGCAAAATTGATGTATTCTGACGCGCTCTGAAATGACAGAACTAAGTAAGACAAACTAGCATGGCTGTGGGCAGGCTGCGCGGCTCAGTCTTGGTAGGCGAACTGAACAACGAAGTCTTTGTTCGATAATGCGAGAAACGCGGTTCAAGACCAATTTGGAAAACAGAATTGAAAACAGATTATGTTAAATATTGAAATTTACATAACGCAGAACGGTGCAACAACCTGGGACAGAGACCAGCAGCAGGCTTATCGGACATGGAAGGCAAAAGATTCTGACTAGATTTCAACTGAGCGGCTGGTCGAACCAGCTCGCAATGCAACTCATCTATTGATTGTGCAGCTGAGCTCACTGAGGTACATCATATGAATAGACTCAATACAATGGCAACGCGATGCCCCGGCTCTCAAGCCAGAGGCTGAACACTCAAACAGCTATTGTGCATGCAGGATTGCCGCGATCCAGATGCCGGCCGAAGCACTTTGGTCAGACCAGAGCTGCAGCTCAACGCAAATGCAGCGGCTCACGCGACGGATTATCATAGAGACGACTGGGGTGCTTCGCTAGGGGATTAGTGGCAATTCTTAAAGAGGATTAGGGATGAGTGTCATTGGGGCTAGGGAAAACTTGCACAGGGAATTAGGGGCGATTCTTATTGGGGAATAGGGGCGATTCTCATTGGGGAAAAGGGGCGATTCCTATTGGGATTAGGGGCGATTCCTATTGGGATTAGGGGCGATTCTCATAGGCGATTAGGGGCGATTCTCATAGGCGATTAGGGGCGATTCTCATAGGGATTAGGGAAGACTCTTAGGGGATTAGGGGCGATTCTCATAGGGATTAGGGGAGACTCATAGGGGATTAAGGGCGATTCTCATAGGGATTAGGGGCGATTCTCATTATGGAAAAGGGGCGATTCTCATTGGGATTAGGGAAGACTCATAGGGGATTAAGGGCGATTCTTATAGGGATTAGGGGAGACTCGTAGGGGATTAAGGGCGATTCTCATAGGGATTAGGGGAGACTTGTAGGGGATTAAGGGCGATTCTCATAGGGATTAGGGGAGACTTGTAGGGGATTAAGGGCGATTCTCATAGGGATTAGGGGAGACTCATAGGGGATTAAGGGCGATTCTTATAGGGATTAGGGGAGACTCGTAGGGGATTAAGGGCGATTCTCATAGGGATTAGGGGAGACTTGTAGGGGATTAAGGGCGATTCTCATAGGGATTAGGGGAGACTCGTAGGGGATTAAGGGCGATTCTCATAGGGATTAGGGGAGACTCGTAGGGGATTAAGGGCGATTCCCAAGGCTCAGTCAAATATCCTCGCACAGCTTTGAGCCGCAGCAGCGCAGCCACCAAGTGGCAGCCCGTGACTTCAGCAAGAAATGCGCACCAGGAGAGCGCGAACCCGCAGCCGCAGTTAGAACGCGCACGCGGAGCTCAGCAGTAATGACAATAAAACTGGCAAAGTAAAGTTCTTGCCGAGCTGACTAGAGACTTCAAACGGGAGGCTGCAACAGCAAGCGGGGAACAGGAAAAAACAGCAAAATACAGCCAACCCGACTGCATAAAGTTGGGGTAACGAGAGATTTTCAAACGTAAAAAATAAACAGCTAAGTAGTTAACAATAAAGCTGGGTCATGGCGGAGTGCGTGTATGTACAGCTGCACTGTGGTAACACCGCAGTCCCCAGGAGTCACGCAAGCGGAGACACGCTGGGGCACTGCTAATATGAAGGGGCTTGATTGATAGCCAACTGTTGGCGAGCAAACAGGTGAAATCTCCGCCAATAAGCTGAACACGATTCTAATGGGTATTTATAGCTGCAGATTCAACTTGAAGTTAATGATCAGATCCGGCAACTCAGTGCACAAGCGCGCATGGAGTAGCGATTTCTTTAATTGGTGTTTTTGTTACTCTGCTCTGTGACTTGACACCCACCTGCCTACAGGCTGCTGCAAACCTATCTCTGCCTGCGGTCTGTGCTAAACTCCACTCCCTAATCCTAATCCCGCTAATCCCCAACCAACCCCTGCAACCTGTGCTAATTCCTAGTCAGCCGGAGCTAATCCCGCTAATCCCACCGATTCCTAGTCAGCCGGAGCTAATCCCGCTAATCCCACCAATCCCTAGTCAGCCTGAGCTAATCCCGCTAATCCTCAGCCAGTCTCTGGCAGCTCAGAGGCCGGGCAGGGTGGAGTGCGCGGGCTGCATGAGCATGGAGGCCTGCAGCAGGTGGCCGGCGGTCAGCAGGCTGGAGCCGGACTCTGGCGAGCCGCCTACGGCAGCGGCGGCGGCGTCGAGGCCGACGGCAGAGTTGGCGCTGTTGTCGTCGTTCTCAGCCAGCGGGTCGTTGGAGGCCACCTCCGACTGGCGATCATCGAACAGCGAGTCGGAGCCGGGCGGCAGTAGGCAGCCGTCTACGCCGCTGACGTCGCAGGCCGCGCCGGCGCCTACCGAGTCCTCGTCGACATCGACACCGGACGGGCGACAGCCGACGTTGATTTTGTCGTCCTCCTGCCACTTCTCCAGCGAGCGCCGGCGCGCATTCATGAAGAAGTTGGCGACAGTGGACACCTCCAGACAAAGCTGCTGGGCAATGGTTGCCTGCATCTCCTTGCTGGGCCGCTTCGTCTCCTTGAAGATGGCGTGCAGCGTCCGCCGCTGAATGTCGGTGAACACCAGGCGCGGCTTTTTTGGCGGCGATCGGCCGGCGCAGTCGGCGGTCAGCAGCAGCGAAGAAGCCGCCGCGGCCGCCGTGGTCCCAGAAACGGCTGCCGAGTCCGCGACGCTGGTGGAGGACAGGGACAGGTCGGAGAGCCCGTCCGGCTCCTCCTTGCGCTTGCAGGCTGCAATGCAGGGCGGGTTCGAGTCATCAAGGCTTGGGGTGCCCCCCTGCCCTCGGGTAGCAGCAGCTCAGGCTAAACTCACCGACTCCTGCCGCTCTGGCAGGGGAGATTTTGTCCGACGCCACGGAGTCCTCTTTTGAGTGGAAGGCCTCTGAAATCAGAGTGGAGTTTGAGATTTGAGTGTGATTTAGTGTAAGATCTCACCTCTGACTGGGCTTGAGATCTCAGATCTGATTTAATGTAAGATCTCATCTCTGACTGGGCTTGAGATCTCAGATCTGATTGAGTGTGAAATCTCACCTCTGACTGGGCTTGAGATCTCAGATCTGATTGAGTGTGAGATCTCACCTCTGACTGGGCTTGAGATCTCAGATCTGATTGAGTGTGAAATCTCACATCTGACTGGGCTTGAGATCTCAGATCTGATTGAGTGTGAAATCTCACCTCTGACTGGGCTTGAGATCTCAGATCTGATTGAGTGTGAAATCTCACATCTGACTGGGTTTGAGATCTCAGATCTGATTGAGTGTGAAATCTCACATCTGACTGGGCTTGAGATCTCAGATCTGATTGAGTGTGAAATCTCACATCTGACTGGGCTTGAGATCTCAGATCTGATTGAGAGTGAAATCTCACATCTGACTGGGCTTGAGATCTCAGATCTGATTGAGTGTTAAATCTCACATCTGACTGGGTTTGAGATCTCTTATCTGACTGGCATAAGATTCTCCCGAGTCTGAGCTCTGCACACCAATGGTCTCTTGTACCACTCATACAGGCTAAAATTGATAATTCTACTTGATGAGCTCAGGACGAGAAAACCAGTGGCAAACTCCTTTATCAACAACATCAGCTACTGGCTCGCAACCCGCAAGCCAAGCTTGGAGGATAACATGAATATTCGAGTCGGGGCGGGGCCCAACAACGCAATGCTTCAAAGGGGGCCGCACAAACAAAGGAATGATGGGGCGACCAAGCAGACATGGACAGACAGGCAAGGAATGAGCCAGCAGTCTCAACAGTCAAAAGCCGGACACGGACAAAAAAGTTACGCTTCATAAAGCATCAAGCAGAGGGCGTGGCTCGCTCCCAAGGCTGTGGCTAAGCACTGAGGGCCTCGGCAGTGCAACAACAATGAAGGCCGAACAGACTTGGCCGCATATACTTTAGTATTAGCATATCCGGCTGCATTCTGCCAGCCAGTTTTCCCTCGCTGTGCAGCACTCTGCGAAACTAAGATCTGGGAGAGGAGAGACAGCCTGGGGTGGCTGGGGGGCAATGCGCGGCCTTGTTGCAGAAGACTGCTGCAGCTTTGCTGCGCACCAACAAGGCCAGGGGAGCAGCGGCAGCAGGCGCTCGCTCCCAAAAAATCCAAGCCATTTCTCTGTCTATCCCTCTCTACCTCCAAATCCCCATTTCTTCCCGCTTGCAGCCCCCCCCTCTCCAAACACAGCGGGCCAAAAAGCCGCAACCCGCCGCCTCCCCCTCCTCCCTCAGCAGTGCTGACGGCCTCCCGCCCGGACAGGAAGGCCGGCCAAGTCGGGGCCGACAACGGCCTGGGCAGCAGGGGAGGGCGGGCGGGCGGGGCCTCAGAAGAAAGTTGCGCCTCCCTCAGCAGCAGTCCGCAGCTCCCCAGTGTCGCCAAGGCTGCCTGCCCGTCTGCCTGTGCTAATTGGGCCCCGGTGACACGGAGTGCCGGGACCGCCGTCAGCACTTTGCTGCTGCACTGGCTTCACAGTAATGGCCCGGCCAATTCACTTAGCTGCGTCTGCGCTTAGCCAGTTTATAGTCTCAAGTCTGCCCCTGGAAGGAGCGTTGCCTTGCATTCATTTACTGCAGGGTTTGTTCAGAACTTTGAATAATGAACTCATGGTGAGTGTGCCAGGGCAGCTGGTGCCCACACTGATGACACCAGGGCAGCTGGTGCCCACACTGATGACACCAGGGTTGCTGGCACCCACACTGATGACACCAGGGCAGCTGGCACCCACACTGATGACACCAGGGCAGCTGGTGCCCACACTGATGACACCAGGGCAGCTGGTGCCCACACTGATGACACCAGGGCAGCTGGTGCCCACACTGATGCACACCAGGGTTGCTGGCACCCACACTGATGTACACCAGGGTTGCTGGCACCCACACTGATGACACCAGGGTTGCTGGCACCCTCACTGATGACACCAGGGCAGCTGGTGCCCACACTGATGACACCAGGGTTGCTGGTGCCCACACTGATGACACCAGGGCAGCTGGTGCCCACACTGATGACACCAGAGTTGCTGGCACCCACACTGATGACACCAGGGCAGCTGGCACCCACACTGATGACACCAGGGCAGCTGGTGCCCACAGTGATGATTCCAGGGTTGCTGGTGCCCACACTGATGACACCAGGGCAGCTGGCACCCACACTGATGACACCAGGGCAGCTGGTGCCCACACTGATGACACCAGGGTTGCTGGCATCACACTGATGACACCAGGGTTGCTGGTGCCCACACTGATGACACCAGGGTTGCTGGCATCACACTGATGATAACAGGGTTGCTGGCACCCTCACTGATGACACCAAGGTTGCTGGCACCCTCACTGATGACACCAGGGTTGCTGGCACCCACACTGATGTACACCAGGGTTGCTGGCACCCACACTGATGACACCAGGGCAGCTGGCACCCACACTGATGACACCAGGGCAGCTGGTGCCCACACTGATGACACCAGGGTTGCTGGTGCCCACATTGATGACACCAGGGTTGCTGGCACCCACACTGATGTACACCAGGGTTGCTGGCACCCTCACTGATTGAAACCAGGGTTGCTGGCACCCTCACTGATTGACACCAGGGCAGCTGGCACCCACACTGATGACACCAGGGCAGCTGGTGCCCACACTGATGACACCAGGGTTGCTGGTGCCCACATTGATGACACCAGGGTTGCTGGCACCCACACTGATGTACACCAGGGTTGCTGGCACCCTCACTGATTGAAACCAGGGTTGCTGGCACCCTCACTGATTGACACCAGGGTTGCTGGCACCCACAATGATGTACACCAGGGTTGCTGGCATCACACTGATGACACCAGGGTTGCTGGCACCCTCACTGATTGACACCAGGGTTGCTGGCACCCTCACTGATGTACACCAGTGTTTCTGGCACCCTCACTGATGACACCAGGGTTGCTGGCACCCTCACTGATTGACACCAGGGTTGCTGGCACCCTCACTGATGCACACCAGTGTTTCTGGCACCCTCACTGATGACACCAGGGATGACAAATTATGCACCTTAGAATAGCTCCCAAATTGAAATATAGAATTTCTGTACTCTCAATCTTGAACTCCAAATCCTCAAAGCGAATAGAGCAGCAAGCAACTCACCCGCCAGCCTCAGGGCCGACATTCTCTGCAGCTCAGGCTCCTGAAGCCACTTCCACATCCTTCTGAAGGTCTCCCGGCCAGACTTGAGCTTGCTCCAGGGCTTGGGATTGCGCAAAAGGTCTGACAGAGTGCCCTGGCTGCGGCACAGAACCCGCTGGGCGAACACCGCCTGCGGTATGCTGTACCGCTTCAGCTCCGAGCTGATTCGGTGTGCCAGCTCCTTGGTGTTGATCTCCTCACCGTCGGAGGTGGCTGGCAGATCCGCAGAAGGCGAATGCTGCTGCTGCTGGGCATCCACAGAACCAACGAGGGAGCTGGCAGTGCCAAGGACAGGCGGAGGTGCCGGCTGCCTGCTGGCTGATGTAGCAGCGCTTGAGGAAGCTGGATGCAGAGGAAAAGTTTTAATTCAAGATCAGTGAATTTGTTGATTTTAATGAACCAAGTATCTCAATTGATTCGCCGCAAATGGCTATTATTGGCTGCTATTGCAGAATATCTCAAGGCTGTTCAGTCCAAGGACTAGGGGTCGCCATACCCACCCTCAATTACCCGGCACCCATTTTACAGCTGGGTGAACTGAAGAAATGCAGAGTTGAGTGTCTTGCTCAAGACAAATTGTTACAGTGGGGCTGGGAATTGAACAACCAACCTCAGTTATGAGTCTGAGCTCTACCCACTAGACTACAACCTCTAGGCTAGGGCCTATAATATTCAATTATCTCAACAATCAATGAGTAGAAGTGATTTAATTTTCACATGAAGCCTTTTTATTAGCTCAAAAAGGACAGTTTAATGCTTTAAATGAGGCTACAATGCAATGATCAATTTGCAATACCCACTTGCTTAATGCAATATATACAGCTATTTATTGAGATACACTAAATTGAAACAGTTTGCCTGCATATTTCTATACAATGCTATAATTTGACTATATAATTGAATCTAATAACTAATTGATTAAGTTTATAAAAAGACATATTATATATAAGCTATAATAAAAAGAGCTCAAAAGTATGTCTTTTAAGTCATTTATATAGCTACAAATACATTTAACAATGTTTTATATTTATCAATATTATCTATCCTATGCTATGCAATAGGTGTAGATCTAGAAATTTTTTGAGAGGGGGGCAGGTTATACTAAGCACTATAACCCAATATTGGAAAATAGACCTAAAATAGTCTATTTCACTTTTATAGTAATAATAATTGATTATACATACCATAATTGTGCAAGACATACAATTGATAGCTTAGCTATAACTTATTATGTGGCATATCTGTGAAGGCTATATATAGCTATCTAATCCAAGGACTAAGAGGCCACATACACTCTCAATTATTCCAGCCAATGATAGCAGTGATGGACCAAGGTGCCATAGACCAATGTGACCACAAGGCAAATATATTTCTTATTGCTTTGAAGCAATATAAGGAAGACTAAGAGGAGGCTAAGATAGAGAAATAGAAGCTCTCGTCTCTCTCTCATCAATTCCCCTTATCTCAACCTGTGAGTTCTTATTATATTTGCCAAACTATCTAGTTTTGGATAGGCCTAGCATTTGAGTAACTAATAGTCAATACTTTATTATTGACAATTAGGCCTATAATTGTTAATTAGGCCTATAGTCAAAGTTATAGTTAGAATTAAAAGGTATCACAATGGTTTTGACTCCTCTTTAAACCCAAGAAGCTAGAAAAGCCAATAGTAAATTAAAGAGGTTAAAATTTATTTCCTTTTGCATAAGCTGATTTAGAACTATGCCTATACTATGGCCACATTAGTGTGTAGCCACTTTAGACATGCACCAATAATATCTAATTTATAGCTAGGTGAACTGAAGCAATATAATATAAAGTTAAATGTTTTGCCTAAAGACACAAATAGTTCTAGTAAGATTGGGAATCAAATCTCTAACCATGAAAACTAAGCAGAATCAATATTTAAAAATAAAATAAATCTTGTATTAATAATAGGCAGTTGTTATTTGTCTAGTGACTGAATAAATAATGATATAGTTGTTCATTTGGTTACTAGATAAATAGCCATAGTTTACTATTCATTTAGTTAATACTAGAAACAGGCATTTTGTTATTTGTCTATCTAAATTGATAACACTAATTATTTCAATTTTTACAATGCATTTTCAAGACTTTAAAGATTCTTAATCTTATTCAAAACTTGATTATTATACTGTCATACTCATACATGCGCAACCTCCAAAATTCGGTTGGCCATGCGACTTAGTTTTAACAAAAATGCGACATAGTTTTTGGCCAAAAATGGGACTTACATGTAAAAAACCCTAACGCAAAATTAACGCAACTTTGGGTAAATGGCAAGAGTAACTATGACTGTCTTATTAAGTCAAAATGCCTCATCAGCTACTTAGTACTACACAGGTATTTTTTGGGTGGGCATTTTTGCGACTTCCTTGGTTAGCCACCAAATTGGTTGGCCAGATCGGCCAACTTGGCCGACTGTTGCGCATATACAGGGTTTTTTTTTTGTGCGCAGAGTGTGCGTATGCACCCTAAATTTTAAAATCGCACCCTGAAATTAAAAAAGTAGGTGCGGTTTAGGTGCGGTCTTATAACCATTTTTCTTTAAAGGCTTAACCATGCTTAAGCTATTTTTTATGCACTGCCTTAAAATATGAAACAAAATAACTCTTTAAATCCTATTAAGTCATATAGGCGATATAGCCTATAGCTATAGCCTTATGTAAGATATTAAAATATACATTCCCAGTTGTCAGAAATGTGAGCAATATGAGGGTTTCACGAGAGATATTCAGACAGGGGCTCCCTAAAACACGCCCCGCACCGGGCCCCAAACCGCTACACATTATAACATTTTTTGTCAATGCAGTATTTGATTGCAAGGAAAAGTTAAAATAGTAATGGAATAAACATCTTTATTTATTTTTTTAAATATTATTTTTTTTATATTCTCGTTTTCATTATTAATTTATAATATTATTATATTATTAATATTATTATTAATATCACTTATTGTTCACCAAATTTTATATTTCAAAGTAAAAAAACTAAATTTAATAAAAACTTGAAGCTTAACAGAAAACGCATTCTGAAGTGTCTTTAGTTATAGTCCAATTTGTTTTAATGTGTAGCGCTGCAGGGCGGTGCGGGGCGTGTTTTAGGGAGACCCATTCAGACAGACATTCAAAATGATTGTCTGTAACTTCAAACAAAATTGACCCGTTTCAACCATCTTTTTGGCAAATACTTACGCAAGTGTTGGGCGTCAAATAAGCTTTAATTTATTAACTGAAGTAAAAATCCTTCTGACATACATTGATTTAAAAATTGCTTAGCAACACTAGCTCTGATTAGAAATCGCTTTACTGTTGACTAAAATTGTTTTGATCGTAGCAGCCTAAAAGCAGATACTGGATTTAAAAATGCTTCGATTTACTCTATACGCATGTCTCAGCTTTAAAATGACACCTCAGGCGTCGCAAAAGACAGCTTTGATGCTGAGATATTCGACACTAAACATGCATTGCTTTGCGCAAACTCACATTCAGAAATTTCACTGATTTTTTGTCGATATTTGTGCAGTTGCCGTGTCCTTGTTTTTCATCAGAATCTCGTCAAATTCTAGTCATGTCTATAAGCATGTCTCAGCTTTAAAATGACACCTCAGGTGTTGCAAAAGACAGCTTTGATGCTGAGATATTCGACACTAAACATTGCTTTGCTCAAACTCACATTCGGAAACTTCACTGATTTTTATTCAATATTTGTTCAGATGCTTGTCTACTTCTCCATTTATTAACCATCGCATGGAGCCTTGCTAACGTACAAGTGTATGTAGTTACTGTAAATGGGGGGTTTTGTGACTCACTTAAACTTGTTTACGCATTCTGCAGCTATTTGCCGCCTTTCATTGGAGTGATTCATGGAGTCCAGTTGATAAATTTCCGCAAATTGGACTGCTTCTACGTCAGATCTCAACATTTGGAACCATCCTTGAACTATTTCAGAGTTAAGTGAGCTAATGGCATCAAATGGAAGGCTAGTGCTCGTACTCGTAAGCAAAGCAGGTTCACAATTGAAATGGTTGTATTCATGGCCATCGGATCTAAACTGATCTGTTTTACTTTCACGATTGCTTCGGTCTCAGAAGGAGCAGCAGTTGATGGACTGAGGTGAGAAGAAGATGTGTCACGACTTGAGCTGTTTTTAGAAAATATCTTTATCCAATTAAATATTTTCATGCGGCTCCTTAGGTTGTTCCGAATTCCGAGTCTAGAAGTCAAGACAGAAAAAAAGTTAAGAACTGCTACGGTAGTCCGTAGGGATTGGAAAGCTTAGCAGTACATTAGAAATCGCCTGTTCAATCTAAAAAGTTTGAAGTACATATAGCTATTGGGTTGCAACAACAGTAGAAAAAATTTTTCCTTTTTATTTTATTCCCACCGCTTACCTCATTCCAATTTGGATAGCAGAATTGCCACGCAAAAAAAGTAAAAACATAACAATAAACTATTTGCTTCATATTAATTGCCACTGACTGTTAATAAACGCGACGTCAATTTCTCTCAATAACAATTGGAACATGTTTCTTGTACACTCGTATATTTATTTGAATTGCAAAGCGGTGAAAAAGTCATGATTGGTCGCCATATGTACAAATGTACACTCACAGACTCACTGACTCAGGTACAATCTATGCAATATAAAGGCAGGAATCATTAAAAATCAAATACTTAAGACAGTTTAAGAGAAGTCCAGGTTTAAACTGGACATGACTAGAATTTGACAAGTTTCTGATGAAAAACAAGGACATGGCAGCTGCACAAATATCGATAAAAATCAGTGAAATTTCTGAATGTGAGTTTGCACAAAGCAATTGTTTAGTGTCGAATATCTCAGCATCAAAGCTGTCTTTTGCGACGCCTGAGGTGTCATTTTAAAGCTGAGACATGCGTATAGAGTAAATCGAAGCATTTTTAAATCCAGTATCTGCTTTTAGGCTGCTACAATCAAAACAATTTTAGTCAACAGTAAAGCGATTTCTAATCAGAGCTAGTGTTGCTAAGCAATTTTTAAATCAATGTATGTCAGAAGGATTTTTACTTCAGTTAATAAATTAAAGCTTATTCGACACCCAACACTTGCGTAAGTATTTGCCAAAAAGATGGTTGAAGCGGGTCAATTTTGTTTAAAGTTACAGACGATCGTTTCGAATGTCTGTCTGAATATCTCTCGTGAAACCCTCACATTCTAAACAAGACTCAAGAGAAATTGCACTCTGAGCCTTAAAATCGCACCTTGAAATTTGGCACAAGGTGCGATTTCGCACCTTATCTCTGGCGAAAAAAAAAACCCAGGGCATATATGGTCATACTAGTATATATCTTGACTTTTTTGCTTTCTTCTCTTTTTTCTTTCTTTTTTCTCTCCTTTTTCTTTTTTTTATCAATTTTTCATTTTTCACATTTTTCACATTGCAACCTAGGCCTTGGCTAGTGGCTATTTCAATCATTTAGTTCAGATATGTTGGATGGGTGTTGGGCATGTATATTTTTCTAGATTCTAGTATTAATTGAAAAAATAGTGGTAATCACTTTGTTTGATAACTAAAAGAATAACCACTTTGCTTATTTGTCTAGTCACTAAACAAATAATAATGGGGGCTGTAGCCCAGTGGTCTAGCGCAGGCTCTGGTGTGCCAATGACCCAGGCTCAATTCCAAGTGCAGTCACATTTATTTGGGGCTGAATTGGAATCTCGGCTTGGCTCTGCTTGTGCAATTAACGGCCTTGAGAGCCAACCCCCCAAGGTGCAATGAAGTGTACATGCCTAATGATAAATTAAAGTTAGGACTGCTATACACTCCTGTGTTTGTATGCCTGCGTATGTATCTGCGCTTGTATGCCTACTCAGGGGAGTCGGCGGAATAGGCAGTAATGCCTCTTGCTGGTTGTGCCAATGTTGCTTAAAGTGCACCAGGGTGCACACAACCCCCTGCCTCTAATAAAAAAAACAAATAATAACTGTTGTATTATTAATGTATAACTTGATATCAATACAACAATAATAAGGGGCCTATTAAGCTAAATTTTATCATTAAATAGGCTTATTAACAACCAATAGTTCACTTAGTCTTAAGTTCTAAAAATTATATATAAAAATATATTTATACAAAAAATACTTGTTGGTATTATTAAAGTATTAAATATATTGAATATAAAACTTACCAATAAACTCTGTTTTTACACTAGGCTTCAACTCAGATGCAGAAGACTCAGATTGGATAAAATAGGAATTAGTCAAAATCTGACTTGTTTGACTTTGAGTAACTTGCTGCTGTGGTTGAAAAGAATTTGGTTGCATAAAAGAAGTTGTTTGTCCTTGGCCTTGAGTTTGCAGGATTGTTTGGCCAATGGGCAATGTTGCTTGTAGATTCAATGGAGCAAGTACTTGGTTATACTTATTAAATTCATTAACAGTTGCATTGTAGCTTCCTTGCTTTAATTCTAAGCCATTCAACAAGGGATTATGATTTGTGAATGGCTTTATATCTTGCACTTGAAGTCCATAGTTTGCATTATTAGGCTGCTGGGAAATGGTATAACCACTTGAAGCATGAGCAATAGTTGGATTACAAAACTTGTCTGTTGTAGTTGCAATAGTTGGCAGGGAAGACAAAGATCCTATTGTAGTGTAGTTTGCACCAATGCTACCATAAGTAGGGCTGATGTGGCTGCCACTCAAAGCATAGGAGTCACTTCTATAGCTTGTTGAAGAATCCAGCATGCTGCTATCTGGCAGGTTAATTGGTAGAGCAATTCCTGATGAATTGATTGAACTTGCTTGTGGAATCTGAGTAGCAGCAGATGACGTGACAATCAGATTCTCGGGTTGTTGCTGCATTGGCAGCGATGGTGCAGCAAGCAGGAGAGGCCCAGCGCCCAGCTGGTTTGGATCAACATTGATGAGAGTAATCGTGACAGTTGGGTTGTCTGCTGAGCCATCCACCTTGGGCAAGCAAATCGCTTGCTGAATAAGCTGCGTTAGCTGCTCATGAGTCAGAGTTATATTCTGACTTTGAGATTGTGACACTGGTAGCTGGGATGCGACAGTTGGGTTAGCAGCAATAAGCTCAGGTAAGCTCATGGCAAGTGGTTGAGATGACATCTGAACGTTTCCATTGGATAGGAGAGCAGTAACCGGCTGAGCCTGGACTTCCATCGCTCTCATGAAAATCAAAAGCAATCAATAATAAAACACAGTAATCATTGGACTTGACTGTACGATAATTTGTCAAAACGAAGTCTCCAACTCAGAAGGTTGAAAACAGTCAATGTCGGTCAATAATTTAAAGGGGAATTTCGAAACCCATGTATAACAAGTAAGTAACAACAACGCGCAGACTTTGATTCGCGCAACTTGTCAATTTTAGACAAAGTAGATCCACTGACGTGCTAAACTCTAGGAGTTTTAATGATTCAGTAGACAGATTTTTGTAACCTAAAACTCAATGTGTTATAGTTTTATTTGCTTTTTTTAAGAAACGCATTGGAAACTTTGTTTTAATCGCAAGATTTCAGTTTAAAAAATTGAGCTAATAGGATCTGACTCGGTCACTCGGATTTCGATCGACTATACTAGAAGAAGCCTCTTCAGTCTTCACATTACCAATTCCAGAACCAGAATCGGTTCGGATCTTCCAAGAAAAACAGCAGTATAACTATTTAACTCTGTTAATATTTGACTGCCTTAACAGCCTCACTTTGCACAATTTTTCACTTTCTTCTTGGCGATTTTCATTCAATAATTAAGAGAGTTTATAGCAAGTATATCCCTCTAGTTAAGGAGACAAAAAGTTATACTTTACAAATTGGTTCTGGTTCTAGAACTAGAACAAGCAATATGAAGAGCCTCTAGCGCATTTAGCCCCATTCAAATTAAAAATTCAAACATTGAAAACGTTAAAAAAACATTGTTTTTCAAATATTTGACCCAATTCCAAATCTAATTTTTAATCGTTTGAAGTTTTATAGCACACTAAGCCCCCCATGGTGGGCGTTCAAATTCAAAATTCAAACATTGAAGGCATGAAAGCATATTTTATATACCAATTTGCTTAATGAATCTCAGTCGTAATTGGGCCCATTTGCTTACTGCCCTAATCTGCAACTGCGCCACCCTCTCTGCAGTGGCGTAGCCAGGGGGGGGGCCTGGGGGGTTGGATTGGGCGCGGCGGGTACCAAAAACCATGAGGCCATTGAGTGCCTGCGGCGCCAAAATGAGTGTCTGCGGCGCCAAAATAAGTTCCTGCGGCGCCAAAATGAGTGCCTGCGGCGCCAAAGTGAGTGCCTGCGACGCTAAAATGAGTGCCTGCGGCGCCAAAATGAGTGTCTGCGGCGCCAAAAGTGGCAATGGCATAAGGCATGGCCAGCCAAGCCAACCCGCCCCCCCAATTGAAATTTCTGGCTTACGCCACTGCCTCTCTGTGTTGTAAAATAACCCAAGATCATATACACTGTAGCAGTTTAGTGGTTGATGAAAAAATTTGGCTTGTTTCGTCCACACACATCGCAATTCAGCTTTAACTCAGAGACTACTTAAACTAAGTTAAGTACGAGGGCTATCCCAAAAGTAAGTTTCGCTATTACTATAAAAGACAAACTAGTTAATCCACAATCAACAAAACTTTGCAACTGCCAAAATGAACTCATAGTTACTCTACAAATTTGCCGCCGAGGTCAACGCACTTCTGCCAGCGGCGCACCCACGCCTCGAAGGCAGGGCTGCAACCGCCAATGGCCAGATGCTGGAGAGCTGATGAAGCACACTGTTATTAATTTGTTCCACCGAGGCAAAACGTTGACCACGAAGACGATCTCCTTCATCATTGGGAAAACGTAGAAGTCCGCCGGAGCCAAGTCAGGCGAATAGCTCGGCTGAGACAGAACTTCCCAGTCCCAGGACTTTAGGAGCTCTTCCACTCTTCTGGCGCGGTGCACAGGCGCATTGTCGTGATGGAAGATGACGCCTCTCTCCAGCAAGCCAGGTCGCTTCTTTCTGATCAGTTTCTCTTGCAGAATCCATTTGTAATATTCCGCATTCACCTTGGTAACGACTGGCACAGGCCAGTCCATCAGAATGTCATGGACGTCGAAGAAGATGATGTGCATCACCTTCGTTGAACTCTGCTTGCGCTGCACCTTCTCCGGGCTTGCTGATCCCTTTGGAAGCCACTGCGCTGACTGGCGCTTCAGCTCAGGATCTCATTCTTAGATCCAAGTCTCATCCCCTGTCACAATCCTGCTGAGGAAGTCGTTGCCTACTCGATGAAATCGACGAAGTTGCTCTCTGGACAGCCTCACCCGCTCCTCCATCTGCTTTTTTTGTCAGCAGGTGGGGCACCCACTTGACGAAGATCTTCTGCATGCCCAAGTTCTCAGTTAGGATGCGATGCACCGTGCTGCGGGGAATGTCTGGAAGTTCCTTGAGCTCACAGCGCAAGTGAGCCTGCCGTTCTCTGTCACGGCATCCTTCACACGCTCGGCATTTGCGTCGGTGGTAGCTGTTCTCGGCCTTCGCAGCGCTCTTTCTCTTCCATGCACAGCCTCCCTCTCAGGACCTCACGATCACGAACCCACTTGAGCACTGTCTGAACTGATGGAGCTTCTTCTTTTAAAACGTCTCCAAGCTTTTCATGAATTGCAGTTGCCGATTTCCAGCCAAAACTCCAAACTTGATGATGTTCTGAACGTCAAACCGAGTGAACGAAGCTGACGCGGCCATCTTTGCAAAAGTCTATTTGATTAAAGTGATGCTAAAGTCACCCATGTTATACGCAACACACAGCAAAGCTATTACAATAATCCATGTCTCATCCTGTGCAATAATCACTGTCTCACCCAGTGCATCAGTTTTTTCTCTTGACGATTATTTTAGATTTAGTATACGGATTTTAGTATTTCAGAAGATTAGGCGTTTGGTATAGGTAGATTCTATGATTTGAACCCTAAACCTGACCCCAAAACTGACCCGGCCCAAACCCTAATCCTAACACTATTGCGTGAGTCTTAGCATCTTAGCAACTCCAGTATGAACCTTCAGCCTCAACATTTCAGCAGCTCCCTCATAAGTCTCGAAATCGCAAGCAATTGCTCCGTAAGCCCTGAACTATCAGCAATCCCCCCCAGGAGCCTTGGCATCTCAGCAACTCTCCAATGAGCCACAGCGTTTCGCAGGGTCCCCGTGCCGTTTAGGCAACGAATCCATGTAACCAATGAAGACGTTGATTTCTAGAATCCATGTAACCAATGAAGACGTTGATTTCTAGAATCCATGTAACCAATGAAGACGTTGATTTCTAGAATCCATGTAACCAATGAAGACGTTGATTTCTAGAATCCATGTAACCAATGAAGACGTTGATTTCTAGAATCCATGTAACCAATGAAGACGTTGATTTCTAGAATCCATGTAACCAATGAAGACGTTGATTTCTAGAATCCATGTAACCAATGAAGACGTTGATTTCTAGAATCCATGTAACCAATGAAGACGTTGATTTCTAGAATCCATGTAACCAATGAAGACGTTGATTTCTAGAATCCATGTAACCAATGAAGACGTTGATTTCTAGAATCCATGTAACCAATGAAGACGTTGATTTCTAGAATCCATGTAACCAATGAAGACGTTGATTTCTAGAATCCATGTAACCAATGAAGACGTTGATTTCTAGAATCCATGTAACCAATGAAGACGTTGATTTCTAGAATCCATGTAACCAATGAAGACGTTGATTTCTAGAATCCATGTAACCAATGAAGACGTTGATTTCTAGAATCCATGTAACCAATGAAGACGTTGATTTCTAGAATCCATGTAACCAATGAAGACGTTGATTTCTAGAATCCATGTAACCAATGAAGACGTTGATTTCTAGAATCCATGTAACCAATGAAGACGTTGATTTCTAGAATCCATGTAACCAATGAAGACGTTGATTTCTAGAATCCATGTAACCAATGAAGACGTTGATTTCTAGAATCCATGTAACCAATGAAGACGTTGATTTCTAGAATCCATGTAACCAATGAAGACGTTGATTTCTAGAATCCATGTAACCAATGAAGACGTTGATTTCTAGAATCCATGTAACCAATGAAGACGTTGATTTCTAGAATCCATGTAACCAATGAAGACGTTGATTTCTAGAATCCATGTAACCAATGAAGACGTTGATTTCTAGAATCCATGTAACCAATGAAGACGTTGATTTCTAGAATCCATGTAACCAATGAAGACGTTGATTTCTAGAATCCATGTAACCAATGAAGACGTTGATTTCTAGAATCCATGTAACCAATGAAGACGTTGATTTCTAGAATCCATGTAACCAATGAAGACGTTGATTTCTAGAATCCATGTAACCAATGAAGACGTTGATTTCTAGAATCCATGTAACCAATGAAGACGTTGATTTCTAGAATCCATGTAACCAATGAAGACGTTGATTTCTAGAATCCATGTAACCAATGAAGACGTTGATTTCTAGAATCCATGTAACCAATGAAGACGTTGATTTCTAGAATCCATGTAACCAATGAAGACGTTGATTTCTAGAATCCATGTAACCAATGAAGACGTTGATTTCTAGAATCCATGTAACCAATGAAGACGTTGATTTCTAGAATCCATGTAACCAATGAAGACGTTGATTTCTAGAATCCATGTAACCAATGAAGACGTTGATTTCTAGAATCCATGTAACCAATGAAGACGTTGATTTCTAGAATCCATGTAACCAATGAAGACGTTGATTTCTAGAATCCATGTAACCAATGAAGACGTTGATTTCTAGAATCCATGTAACCAATGAAGACGTTGATTTCTAGAATCCATGTAACCAATGAAGACGTTGATTTCTAGAATCCATGTAACCAATGAAGACGTTGATTTCTAGAATCCATGTAACCAATGAAGACGTTGATTTCTAGAATCCATGTAACCAATGAAGACGTTGATTTCTAGAATCCATGTAACCAATGAAGACGTTGATTTCTAGAATCCATGTAACCAATGAAGACGTTGATTTCTAGAATCCATGTAACCAATGAAGACGTTGATTTCTAGAATCCATGTAACCAATGAAGACGTTGATTTCTAGAATCCATGTAACCAATGAAGACGTTGATTTCTAGAATCCATGTAACCAATGAAGACGTTGATTTCTAGAATCCATGTAACCAATGAAGACGTTGATTTCTAGAATCCATGTAACCAATGAAGACGTTGATTTCTAGAATCCATGTAACCAATGAAGACGTTGATTTCTAGAATCCATGTAACCAATGAAGACGTTGATTTCTAGAATCCATGTAACCAATGAAGACGTTGATTTCTAGAATCCATGTAACCAATGAAGACGTTGATTTCTAGAATCCATGTAACCAATGAAGACGTTGATTTCTAGAATCCATGTAACCAATGAAGACGTTGATTTCTAGAATCCATGTAACCAATGAAGACGTTGATTTCTAGAATCCATGTAACCAATGAAGACGTTGATTTCTAGAATCCATGTAACCAATGAAGACGTTGATTTCTAGAATCCATGTAACCAATGAAGACGTTGATTTCTAGAATCCATGTAACCAATGAAGACGTTGATTTCTAGAATCCATGTAACCAATGAAGACGTTGATTTCTAGAATCCATGTAACCAATGAAGACGTTGATTTCTAGAATCCATGTAACCAATGAAGACGTTGATTTCTAGAATCCATGTAACCAATGAAGACGTTGATTTCTAGAATCCATGTAACCAATGAAGACGTTGATTTCTAGAATCCATGTAACCAATGAAGACGTTGATTTCTAGAATCCATGTAACCAATGAAGACGTTGATTTCTAGAATCCATGTAACCAATGAAGACGTTGATTTCTAGAATCCATGTAACCAATGAAGACGTTGATTTCTAGAATCCATGTAACCAATGAAGACGTTGATTTCTAGAATCCATGTAACCAATGAAGACGTTGATTTCTAGAATCCATGTAACCAATGAAGACGTTGATTTCTAGAATCCATGTAACCAATGAAGACGTTGATTTCCAGTCAGAGAGCAGGAATATACGAAATATCGGAGAGCTTATCAGAATATCAAGCGTTTATTGGCTGACGAGTAAAAAATGATTAGCCAAATGTGGTTAAAGATTTAGCAGTCTACTTTAAATTCAATTAAGGATAGATTCTCCACTTTGGTGTTTAATATCAGAGTTTGCAGTTGCCATGGCCCGTGCTTGCATGTCGCACCAGCCAGATGCCGGAGGCCAACTCTCACAATTAGTAAGTTAGCTGCTATGCATTAAGATTGCTTGTTTGAGTTTCCCAACCGGATCTGAATTTTACTCAAATAGTAAAGCCTAACCTGGGTTTGGATTGGGAAAAACTGACTCTAAATTCTAATGGAATTTGCACAATTTTATCTACAATTCGTTATAAGACTGCATGGGTGGCAAATGCAGATCCAGATCAGGTTCCGCAAAGTAAATTTAGTGCGGAAATTGACAAACAGTGGAAAATGGAAAAATTCAGATTGGATATACTATTTTCTAAGAACTTAAATGACTTGTCTAAATTCTAGAAAGCCCTGCGAAGAAGTCAATAACTGTTAGAGTAAAATATGCCCATGAAATTTGATTGCAACGCATAGTCAAGGCAGAGGCAAATTCATGAGTTTGCTGGGTCAGATAGATATAGGGATAGATAGATAGATAGATAGATAGATAGATAGATAGATAGATAGATAGATAGATAGATAGATAGATAGATAGATAGATAGATGGATAGATAGATAGATAGATAGATAGATAGATAGATAGATAGATAGATAGATAGATAGATAGATAGATAGATAGATAGATAGATAGATAGATGGATAGATAGATAGATAGATAGATAGATAGATAGATAGATAGATAGATAGATAGATAGATAGATAGATAGATGGATAGATAGATAGATAGATAGATAGATAGATGGATAGATAGATAGATAGATAGATAGATAGATAGATAGATAGATAGATAGATAGATAGATAGATAGATAGATAGATAGATAGATAGATAGATAGATAGATAGATAGATAGATAGATAGATAGATAGATAGATAGATAGATAGATAGATAGATAGATAGATAGATAGATAGATAGATAGATAGATAGATAGATAGATAGATAGATAGATAGATAGATAGATAGATAGATAGATAGATAGATAGATAGATAGATAGATAGATAGATAGATAGATAGATAGATAGATATAGATAGATAGATAGATAGATAGATAGATAGATAGATAGATAGATAGATAGATAGATAGATAGATAGATAGATAGATAGATAGATAGATAGATAGATAGATAGATAGATAGATAGATAGATAGATAGATAGATAGATAGATAGATAGTGCGAAACGCGTCGTTACTTACATTATGTTGATTTTCGGATTCATTTTCCTTTTACTAGCCAAGCGAGCTACACTACCGGATTCTTACAATCAAACTCAGAGGTGAGGAAGGTGCGACTCGAAAGCATCAATGAGGCACCAAAAGAGCGGCTTTGAGAGTCAACAGACCAAACACTCGTGCACTGAGTATGCGGACTTTTTCACTCAAAAGAAGAGATTGGATTGGAGAGCTTAATAATCTACGGACAGGTAAATGTATTTTAAATATATTTACCGATTCAGCTCAAATAATAAGCGATATTCAGACAGGATTACTAAGTTTATGCAAATCGTAACAGCTATGTGCTGTAGCATGCATGTAAAATGTACTGCAGTGCGTGGCTGGGGCTGGCTTTGATAGGAGGGAAAGAAATTCCACGAAGTTCTTCTACGCCTACAGCTTCTGTTTGCTCACGGGCTTGAAGGCTGAAGACTTCTGCTGCTCCTCTACCGTACATAAGTCTGTAAGTGGCTACAACTGTCTGACTTCGTGTTTGTACGTCTCAGTGTCTTGTGTCTGTTTGTCTTAGTGGTCTGTTTGTCTTAGTGGCCTGTTTGTCTTAGTGGCCTGTTTGTCTTAGTGGTCTGTTTGTCTTAGTGGTCTGTTTGTCTTAGTGGTCTGTTTGTCTTAGTGGTCTGTCTGTCTTAGTGGTCTGTCTGTCTTAGTGGTCTGTTTGTCTTAGTGGTCTGTTTGTCTTTGCGGTCTGTTTGTCTTAGTGGTCTGTTTGTCTTAGAGTGGTTTGTCTGTCTTAGTGGTCTGTTTGTCGTAGTGGTCTGTTTGTCTTTGTGGTCTGTTTGTCTTAGTGGTCTGTTTGTCTTAGTGGTCTGTTTGTCTTAGTGGTCTGTTTGTCTTTGTGCCTACCAAGAAGAGTCTTATTAAAAGCTTTGCTAAGAAGTAGAATTTCATCATTCCGTGCATTCTGTGGTCACACTGTGTTGTCTATGGTCAAAATCGATCAAAGGTTTCGCCGGCTACATGATCAGCAGGTAACGAAGTGTAACGGAGCGTCTTGCTGTTTTATTTTCCAACTTAGGTACGTTGCTAAAAAATCAGAAAGCCTTAAAGCCATTTTCTGCAGCTGCTGCAGCATATGCGACACCAAGGTGTTGATGTGGCAACAGAAATCGATTAGAATTTATTCGAGTTTATTTGAGACTCGTGCAGCTGTGCTGCCAGCGGGAGGCCCATTGTTAAAACTTTAGGTTTGATTGAGACCAACAGTCAAAATTCCTATCGGGTTGTCATAAAAAACTACGCATTGATTTCTTTAATTAGCGCAAAAGTTCTCCAGCTCGCGCAGCTCCGAGAGGCCAAGAGCCGCCTTCGCAGTTGCGTAGCAAACCATTCGGCCTCTGAGGACGTATTCAGAGTTGCTGTCAAAGCCGAGTCTCAGGCACCGAGGCGCCTTTCTCTTACTCCACTCCAGGTCTGCGTCAGCGGCCAGAAATGACTGGTTCAGGTAGAAGGTGCTGAGGCTCTTCCCGGTGAACACGGCTGCGGACGACACCAGCTGAGCAACGTTGCTGGTTGAAAGCGGAGCCGCGCTGGACTGGCGAGTTTGCTGATAGTTGGGCCACGTTGGCTGGCTGGGAAACGGGTGCTCCACCCACAGCCGGCCCCCACGGTCCCCGAACCTTCCAACGAAGACACCCGAGCAGTCGTGGAAGAAGTGGTAGCTCTGCTGGTAGTAGGTGCGTCTGATCACCCTGGCGAAGAAGGTGAAGTTCCTCGGATGGTCCAGGTAGTTGGTGCCGAGAGCGCCGCCGTCTGTGTCGACATCGATGAAGTTAGAGCTGCCTCCGGGAAAGTGGGCGCCTCGTTCGTCTCTGGTGATCGAGCCTCGAGGAGTCGCTACGTACTTTGAGGGATCGACGACGTTTTCGAATCCTTTGCGGAAGTCGAACAGGATGAGCAGCTTCGAGAGCAGGGCGGAGCTGAGACTGACGGCAGGAGCCGCAGCTGCCGCAGTTGTAGCAGACTTTGCTGTATTCACAGTGTCTGGAGAGGTCATACTTGGAGCGGTTGTCGGAGCGGTTGTTTTCGGAGCTGTTGTTATCGGAGCTGTTGTTATCGGAGCGGTTGTCGGAGCGGTTGTTGTCGGAGCGGTTGTCGAAGCGGTTTTTGTCGGAGCGGTTGTTGGAGCGGTTGTTGTCAGAGTGGTTGTCGAAGCGGTTGTTGTCGGAGCGGTTGTCGGAGCGGTTGTGGTGGGAATGGTTGTCGCTGTTGAAGCATCAGACGCGTCAGAAGCTTTTGTGGTTTGTTGGTCTCCGGTAGTCCAGTTCGAAATCCTGACGTGGCTGACGCACCCAGGTGCCGCAGACTCCACAAACAGAGCTCCCAGCTGCTCAGCGGTACCGAAGTAGCACACGGAGTCCTGGTCCAAAGCCCTGTGCAGCACGGAGCAGCTTTCGTTCGAGGCGCACTCGACAAAGCAGGCCCGAAGGTCTCGAAGGCCTTCGAGGCGTCTTAGCTGGATGAGGCTTGAGCTGTCAGTTGGGCATTTGGATACTTTTTGAAAAACAACCTTGGTGCTGGTACCGGAGCTGCTGGTTGCACCTGCGGCTGCCACAGCCATCAGGATGAAGCAAGCTGTGTAGGTCATCATGCGTTTACTGCGATAACACGGTCGCTGATGGATGCAAGCAGGTGTTCACGTATATATCTTTTTCTTGCTATACAATCTTCTCTGCGATTGGTCGGTTGGAGGGGAGCAGAGCTTTCTGCAGAGCCTCACGAGCGGCATCCGCAATGCAACAGGGTGGGCAAATTTTCGAGCGCGGCTACGTTGATTCGTGGGTCAGCGAAATCCTGGCCTGAGGCTTGTGCGATTCGGGCGTACGTTGATGACGGGGAAATCGGGGCTGCTGTACAGAACGTGACTTGGAGTTGATCTTGGGTCCAAAAGCAGAGAATCAACTGAAGGTAGCTCGTGCTATGCATCATGAGTTAGTTTGCTTTTATCAATACTAATGATAATATCTAGATATTTGCAGTAAGGGCTGTATGCACCCTGGCACAACGCCTTCAGGCTTGTGACTTTCTAATTGTCAGGCTTGTGACTTTCTAATCGTCAGGCTTGTGACTTTCTAATCGTCAGGCTTGTGACTTTCTTATTGTCAGGCTTGTGACTTTCTAATCGTCAGGCTTGTGACTTTCTAATCGTCAGGCTTGTGACTTTCTAATCGTCAGGCTTGTGACTTTCTAATTGTCAGGCTTGTGACTTTCTAATTGTCAGGCTTGTGACTTTCTAATCGTCAGGCTTGTGACTTTCTAATCGTCAGGGTTGCGACTTTCTAATCGTCAGGCTTGTGACTTTCTAATCGTTAGGCTTGTGACTTTCTAATCGTCAGGCTTGTGACTTTCTAATTGTCAGGCTTGTGACTTTCTAATTGTCAGGCTTGTGACTTTCTAATCGTCAGGCTTGTGACTTTCTAATTGTCAGGCTTGTGACTTTTTAATTGTCAGGCTTGTGACTTTCTAATCGTCAGGCTTGTGACTTTCTAATCGTCAGGCTTGTGACTTTCTAATTGTCAGGCTTGTGACTTTCTAATCGTCAGGCTTGTGACTTTCTAATCTTCAGGGTTGCGACTTTCTAATCGTCAGGCTTGTGACTTTCTAATCGTCAGGGTTGCGACTTTCTAATCGTCAGGCTTGTGACTTTCTAATCGTCAGGGTTGCGACTTTCTAATCGTCAGGCTTGTGACTTTCTAATCGTCAGGCTTGTGACTTTCTAATCGTCAGGCTTGTGAATTTCTAATCGTCAGGCTTGTGACTTTCTAATTGTCAGGCTTGTGACTTTCTAATCGTCAGGGTTGCGACTTTCTAATCGTCAGGCTTGTGACTTTCTAATCGTCAGGCTTGTGACTTTCTAATTGTCAGTCTTGTGACTTTCTAATCGTCAGGCTTGTGACTTTCTAATCGTCAGGGTTGCGACTTTCTAATCGTCAGGCTTGTGACTTTCTAATCGTCAGGCTTGTGACTTTCTAATCGTCAGGGTTGCGACTTTCTAATCGTCAGGCTTGTGACTTTCTAATCGTCAGGCTTGTGACTTTCTAATTGTCAGTCTTGTGACTTTCTAATCGTCAGGCTTGTGACTTTCTAATCGTCAGGGTTGCGACTTTCTAATCGTCAGGCTTGTGACTTTCTAATCGTCAGGGTTGCGACTTTCTAATCGTCAGGCTTGTGACTTTCTAATCGTCAGGGTTGCGACTTTCTAATCGTCAGGCTTGTGACTTTCTAATCGTCAGGGTTGCGACTTTCTAATCGTCAGGCTTGTGACTTTCTAATCGTCAGGGTTGCGACTTTCTAATCGTCAGGCTTGTGACTTTCTAATCGTCAGGGTTGCGACTTTCTAATCGTCAGGCTTGTGACTTTCTAATCGTCAGGCTTGTGACTTTCTAATCGTCAGGCTTGTGACTTTCTAATTGTCAGGCTTGTGACTTTCTAATCGTCAGGCTTGTGACTTTCTAATCGTCAGGCTTGTGACTTTCTAATCGTCAGGCTTGTGACTTTCTAATTGTCAGGCTTGTGACTTTCTAATCGTCAGGCTTGTGACTTTCTAATCGTCAGGCTTGTGACTTTCTAATCGTCAGGCTTGTGAATTTCTAATCGTCAGGCTTGTGACTTTCTAATCGTCAGGGTTGTGACTTTCTAATCGTCAGGCTTGTGACTTTCTAATCGTCAGGCTTGTACCTTCTCTGTGCTTGTGGGGAGGCTGGCCCTCAATGGTGGTTTACCGCACGACAACCCATCGACAAATTTTGGTGCACAATTGCCTCAAATAAATGCAGCCTTTGTCATTCACGCTGTTTCAGTCATTACGCAATCACTCGGGATTCGAGCTTATCCGCTGACATATTCTACGCTCATAGGTCGTTTTCCACAGGAAAAATTGAAATAATTTTTCATCTGAGCTCGCGCCGGGCGCCAAAGATAATCATACATTGAGTACTTTAGAACCATGCATACGTGCAAAGTAATGTGAGCAGTTTCTACCCTAATATAATTGATGTTGTTTTCTGATAAATGATGTTTTCTGTAGTGCCAGGAATGGCATGTGGATTGCAGCCGGTGTGACAGATTGTCAAGAGTTCACACTGTCAATCATCCGCGTCTGTCATGTTAGAGGGATATCGCATTGACTCAGTTCCCACGAAATTGTTCCAAAGGCTGAGTAGAGACCACAGCATCCGCTGGAGACAAGTGCGGCTACAAGTAGGTGCAGGTGGCAGCTTGGCTGAAAAGCTCTGAGTTGTTAGCGCTTGCACCTGCCACTAACCTGCCTAATGTATCCGAACTTTAAGAGAATTTTTATTTCTCTGGCGGATTCTTCCTTTGGGACTGGCGGATTCCTCACCCGGGACTGGCCGATTCCTCACCCGGGACTGGCGGATTCCTCACCCGGGACTGGCGGATTCCTCACCCGGGACTGGCGGATTCCTCACCTGGGACTGGCGGATTCCTCACCCGGGACTGGCGGATTCCTCACCCGGGACTGGCAGATTCCTCACCCGGGACTGGCGGATTCCTCACCCGGGACTGGCGGATTCCTCACCCGGGACTGGCGGATTCCTCACCCGGGACTGGCGGATTCCTCACCTGGGACTGGTGGATTCCTCACCCGGGACTGGCAGATTCCTCACCCGGGACTGGCAGATTCCTCACCCGGGACTGGCGGATTCCTCACCCGGGACTGGCGGATTCCTTACCCGGGACTGGCGGATTCCTCACCCGGGACTGGCGGATTCCTCACCCGGGACTGGCGGATTCCTCACTCAGGACTGGCGGATTCCTCACTCAGGACTGGCGGATTCCTCACTCGGGACTGGCGGATCCTCTCTTCACAAGAGCCATGTCCCAATAAGCCATTGTAAAGCATTTTTCAATAAAATTTGAAGTCAGAAAGCTTTTTTCAGTTGTGTTTCAGACTCTCCAATCGCTCTGAATCAGGTCTGATGGATTTGAGAAGCAAATTTATTTAATCTGCACGAGTATAGAGACACAAAACTCAGTTGCCGGGCAGCCGTGGTGAATCGAGCTGCAGGACTCACGACAGAAAAGTTTTCAGTCAAATAAAATTCAAAAGACAAAAACGGGGGACGAGCGACTGATTAGACGAGAAACACCTGCTGAAAATTCAGCGAGCCTTTCAAAAAAGTTCACACGAAATTAAACAATGAAAAGGTATTGAAGTGCAACTACAAATAAAACGCATTGAGAGCCCTCAAGAGGCGTCTCCTCGGGCTCTGCGCACCCGGGTGCGCCGGGGTCGCCAACACCGCGGACTGCCGTCTTCAAGTTCTAATAATCAGGCTCAGCTTTTACTCCAGAACTCCAAAAGAAAACTTTCACGGCTTTGCAAAAATTGCCATTTCTGTCACTAAGTTTTTGTATCTCGCAAGAGCTGTGATTGAGCCAGTTTGCCCCATTTGCGCCTGATGAGTTTGAGCACCAGCCACCATGCAGGCAGCTTTCGTGCTGGAAAAATGAAAATTTCCTTCTCATGAGCTTTGCAACAAAAGCTGAGGCCAAACAGAATAAACAAACGGCAAAAATCTTTCGACAGTTTGAAAAATGACAAAAAATTATAGTAAAAAGTTCTCAAGACCTTTAAAACTTTTCTGTGTTCTTTCTGCAACAACTGAAAAACTATGCAGAGAGTCTCACCCAAATCCCCCCTCTGCCACAAGGAAATACGCAACGGAGGAAAATAATAAAAAAAAATTATATTGTTCCTAACAAATTTTCACAATAACTTTTTCTGGAACACGTATACACAGACAGCGACAAAAAAGCTTGAGTAGACTGGAGGAGGCGCGAACGGGCAGTGGGGCGGTTGGGCTGAGATGGGGTGACTCCGGCTGCCGCCCCCCCCCTCCTCACTGGGCAGCGGGGCGGATGGGCTGAGATGGGGTGACTCCGGCTGCCGCCCCCCCCTCCTCACTGGGCAGCGGGGCGGATGGGCTGAGATGGGGTGACTCCGGCTGCCGCCCCCCCTCTACTCACTGGGCAGCGGGGCGGATGGGCTGAGATGGGGTGACTCCGGCTGCCGCCCCCCCTCTACTCACTGGGCAGCGGGGCGGATGGGCTGAGATGGGGTGACTCCGGCAGCCGCCCCCCCTCTCCTCACTGGGCAGCGGGGCGGATGGGCTGAGATGGGGTGACTCCGGCTGCCGCCCCCCTTTTCTCACTGGGCAGCGGGGCGGATGGGCTGAGATGGGGTGATTCCGGCTGCCGCCCCCCTCTCTACTCACTGGGCAGCGGGGCGGATGGGCTGAGATGGGGTGACTCCGGCTGCCGCCCCCCCTCTACTCACTGGGCAGCGGGGCGGATGGGCTGAGATGTGGTGACTCCGGCTGCCGCCCCCCCCCCTACTCACTGGGCAGCGGGGCGGATGGGCTGAGATGGGGTGACTCCGGCTGCCGCCCCCCCTCTACTCACTGGGCAGCGGGGCGGATGGGCTGAGATGGGGTGACTCTGGCTGCCGCCCCCCTTTTCTCACTGGGCAGCGGGGCGGATGGGCTGAGATGGGGTGACTCCGGCTGCCGCCCCCCCCCCTTTTCTCACTGGGCAGCGGGGTGGATGGGCTGAGATGGGGTGACTCCGGCTGCCGCCCCCCCCCTCCTCACTGGGCAGCGGGGCGGATGGGCTGAGATGGGGTGACTCCGGCTGCCGCCCCCCCCTCTACTCACTGGGCAGCGAGGCGGATGGGCTGAGATGGAGTGACTCCGGCTGCCGCCCCCCCCCCTTTTCTCACTGGGCAGCGGGGCGGATGGGCTGAGATGGGGTGACTCCGGCTGCCGACCCCCCCCTCTACTCACTGGGCAGCGGGGCGGATGGGCTGAGATGGGGTGACTCCGGCTGCCGCCCCCCCCTCTACTCACTGGGCAGCGGGGCGGATGGGCTGAGATGGGGTGACTCCGGCTGCCGCCCCCCTTTTCTCACTGGGCAGCGGGGCGGATGGGCTGAGATAGGGTGACTCCGGCTGCCGCCCCCCCCCTCTACTCACTGGGCAGCGGGGCGGATGGGCTGAGATAGGGTGACTCCGGCTGCCGCCCCCCCCTCTCCTCGCTGGACGCAGCTGCGCTCATCAAATAAGCAACTGCAACGCTTTGTCAAAGCGGGTAGCCGTGGCCGAGAGGTCAATCGCATCGTTCTTATGAGCTGCAGGTCCCGGGTTCGATTCCCAGTTTAGCCTATTTTTCACCATCTTATACAAGCAGCAAACTGGAGTAGGGAACACATTGAAAATGTACAGGCGATTCAATCAGAATTATTCCCAGTCAGGGGCGCATTGGCTTGAGGGAGTCTGGGACTGATGAGGTGAGACAGACTGGAAACAAACAAATAATAGAGACAAAATGTTGAATCAAAAAACCATAAAAACTGAACTATCTCGTCAGAGTTCGCAAGAGACCGTCGAGCCGGTCCCGTTGCAGAAATTGCTTTCGTGCTGCAGCTGCTGAGGCTGGCTGCAATTGACAGGGCGGGCTGCGGCCTAAATGCGCTACTCACAGTGAGTAGTAGCTATGGGATTATGCTCCAGCTACTTGCGACGAGGCATTTGAGCTCCTGACCCTACCGGCACTGCCTCACAAAGCTCCTGACCCCACAAAGCTCCTGACCCCACCAGCACTGCCCCACAAAGCTCCTGACCCCACAAAGCTCCTGACCCCACCAGCACTGCCCCACAAAGCTCCTGACCCCACCAGCACTGCCCCACAAAGCTCCTGACCTCACCAGCACTGCCCCCCAAAGCTCCTGACCCCACCAGCACTGCCCCACAAAGCTCCTGACCCCACCAGCACTGCCCCCCAAAGCTCCTGACCCCACCAGCACTGCCCCACAAAGCTCCTGACCCCACCAGCACTGCCCCCCAAAGCTCCTGACCTCACCAGCACTGCCCCCCAAAGCTCCTGACCCCACCAGCACTCACAGAGCGAGTCACGGCCAGACCAACTGGCCAGTGCAGAGAAGCTCGGCCTGCGGATTGTCTGAAATGAGAAAGTCGCAGGTAAAAATTACACAAAGACAGAGCTACATAAAGTTAATGGTATTGGAATTCTCCTTGAGCAGAAAGTGAGTTTTTGACCAGATTGCTTTTGGTCATAAACATAAACTGAGTCACCATCAGGTAAGTTTTACTTTCAGTTGATGCTGTTTTTTAATTTGGAATTTCCAAGAAGATATGGCTTGGCAAAACTGATGTAGCCAGCCACCTTATCGGTGTGAGAGCCCCCCGCGCAGCCTGGCTAAAGGGCGATCAGCACAAGAATCGCAACCTGGGCCAATATTAACAAATGAAATTCCCAATTCTGCCCCAAACCGACCCAGCAGTCGGACGCGAGAGAAAAATCTTCCAATTAGAAAACCGCGCATGAAAAAATGTCAGACAGTCCCGCAGTTATTCGGCAGTGGCTAAGGTAGAGTGCATCAGATCGCACTGGGGTGGTGGCTGCAGGAGGCGAAGCCACCGATCTGTCAGGCCGGAGCTGCTAGCTGGATTAGATAAAGATAAGCCCCGCTCCCCTCCTTCGCCCCTCCTCCCCACAGAATCCGCCAAGTGTTTACGAGCGCAAAACTGCATCCCCAGCCAGCCGCTGACCAGGGAGTCCCAGAAAGAGATTCTGGTACGGCAGGCCAGGGAGTTCCAGAGAGAGATTCTGGAGCGGAAGGGAGTCCCAGAGAGATTCTGGAGCGGAAGACCAGGGAGTCCCAGAGAGAGATTCTGGAGCGGAAGGGAATCCCAGAGTGAGATTCTGGAGCGGAAGGCAAGGGAGTCCCAGAGAGATTCTGGAGCGGAAGAAAATCCCAGAGTGAGATTCTGGAGCGGAAGGCAAGGGAGTCCCAGAGAGAGATTCTAGAGCGGAAGGGAGTCCCAGAGTGAGATTCTGGAGCGGAAGGGAATCCCAGAGTGAGATTTTGGAGCGGAAGACCAGGGAGTCCCAGAGAGAGATTCTGGAGCGGAAGGCAAGGGAGTCCCAGAGTGAGATTCTAGAGCGGAAGACCAGGGAGTCCCAGAGAGAGATTCTGGAGCGGAAGGCAAGGGAGTCCCAGAGTGAGATTCTAGAGCGGAAGGCCAGGGAGTCCCAGAGAGAGATTCTGGAGCGGAAGGCAAGGGAGTCCCAGAGAGAGATTCTGGAGCGGAAGGCCAGGGAGTCCCAGAGAGAGATTCTGGAGCGGAAGGCAAGGGAGTCCCAGAGTGAGATTCTAGAGCGGAAGACCAGGGAGTCCCAGAGAGAGATTCTGGAGCGGAAGGCAAGGGAGTCCCAGAGTGAGATTCTAGAGCGGAAGACCAGGGAGTCCCAGAGAGAGATTCTGGAGCGGAAGGCAAGGGAGTCCCAGAGAGAGATTCTGGAGCGGAAGGCCAGGGAGTCCCAGAGAGAGAGATCCTGGAGCGGGAGTCCCAGAGAGAGATTCTGGAGCGGAAGGCCAGGGAGTCCCAGAGTGAGATTCTGGATTCCAAAGAATTTCCTTCCTGATTTTTTATCTTAAAATTGGCCAAGTTTCAAAGTTTCAACGCTGCAATATGCTGAATTTTCCAAAAAATAAAACTTTAAGTCCGTGCGGGAAGACTTTACAATAATTGGCTCAAAGTTGAAGCAAACATGCATTTGCGGTGCTCGGGGTCCAGTCCAGGTCTCTAGTAGTTTTCGGCGTCCCCCGGCCTGACCCTCCAGTCTCCCGACAGACCATCAGCTGGTGCAGCCGCTGTGGGGGTGGCGGGGGAGGCCCCGACCTGCAGCCGTAAAACTTGCACTGCGCCCGCCAAGAGGGCCAATTTCTGCCTGCCTCCCCTGTTCTTTGTTCTTTTGATTTCCCTGCCATTTTGGCCGGGTTCCCCCTGCCTGGCCGGCGCAGCATCCCATATTTCATTATCCCCGATTTCCCCCTAGCAACCCGGCGCGTGGGCCGAGGGCCCTTTGCGCAGCGGAAAGTTGGTTCTGCCGCGGGCTCCCCGGATTTGGAGGGGGCATCACCTGTGGCCTGTGGTTTATGGCTGGCTGGGGGAAAATTGGGGATAAAAAATGCACAACAATTTGCCCTGCAGGATTTCTTTAGAGTTGGCAGATTTTGGCAATACAGCGACAGAGCCTTGCCAGACTGGCCGCCTGCTGCTGGGGCGTTGCGGCACTTGCGCTGCGCGATACGCCATGACTAAAGAAAATGAAGAACAACAGGAAATTTAAGTGAAGAGAAGAGAGACAGAAGGGAGGACAGGGTGACGGGAGATAACAGACAGTGACGGGAGACAGCAGACAGTGGCGAGAGACAGCAGACAGTGACAGTAGAGAGCGGCAACAGAAGACAGCAGACAGTGACAACAGACAGCAGTGACAACAGACAGTGACAGCAGACAGCAGACAGTGACAGCAGACAGCAGACAGCAGACAGCAGACAGCAGACAGTGACAGCAGACAGCAGACAGTGACAACAGACAGCAGACAGTGACAGCAGACAGCAGACAGTGACAGCAGACAGCAGACAGTGACAGTAGAGAGCGGCAACAGAAGACAGCAGACAGTGACAACAGACAGCAGTGACAACAGACAGTGACAGCAGACAGCAGACAGTGACAGCAGACAGTAGACAGCAAACAGTGACAGCAGACAGTGACAGCAGACAGTGACAGCAGACAGCAGACAGCAGACAGTGACAGCAGACAGTGACAGCAGACAGCAGACAGTGACAGCAGACAGTGACAGCAGACAGCAGACAGTGACAGCAGACAGAAGAAAGCGTGAGTCAGAGCCCCAGAACCTCGGGCAGCCCAGGTTTCCGCAGCCAGGCGCTCATCTGCAAGAGTCCATGCCGCACTTCTCAGCCTGGCTGGGCTCATTGCTCCGGGGATTCTCGGAAATTGGCGCGCCACGTCTCTCAACCCTGCACCCGCCCTCCCAGGCCGTCTGTCTGCTACAAATGCGCAGAAATTGAGGCCGGCCGAGATGAAGCGGCCGGGCAACTCGAAGATTCCCCATGGGAAGCAGGCCGAGCCGAGCTGCAAATGAAGAGAGCAGGCAGACTCCGCAGTGACCCCCCTGACCCCCGTCGCTCGAGCAGTGAATTCCGCAGCCTCCTGGGCCAGGCGGATCCATCCGTTTTCCTATCGGCGTGCAGAAAATGCAAAATTCAGTTTGCCCAGCACAGAGCAGCTGGACAAATCATGCGGCGCAGCTTTATTGCAGATGCAGCTCAGCGGTATCGAGTTTTATGGTCTCAAAATACTGTTTCCTCGGGAGTAATGGCAGCGTCTGCTCACATGAGGTGGCCCCCCCCTTATCTGATTGGCCCAGCGCCTTCCCGAGTGGCTCACATGAGGTGGGCCCCCCTTATCTGATTGGCCCAGCGCCTTCCCGAGTGGCTCACATGAGGTGGGCCCCCTTATCTGATTGGCCCAGCGCCTTCCCGAGTGGCTCACATGAGGTGGGCCCCCTTATCTGATTGGCCCAGCGCCTTCCCGAGTGGCTCACATGAGGTGGGCCTCTCCTTATCTGATTGGCCCAGCGCCTTCCCGAGTGGCTCACATGAGGTGGGCCACCCCTTATCTGATTGGCCCAGCGCCTTCCCGAGTGGCTCACATGAGGTGGGCCCCCTTATCTGATTGGCCCAGCGCCTTCCCGAGTGGCTCACATGAGGTGGGCCCCCTTATCTGATTGGCCCAGCGCCTTCCCGAGTGGCTCACATGAGGTGGGCCCCCCTTATCTGATTGGCCCAGCGCCTTCCCGAGTGGCTCACATGAGGTGGGCCACCCCTTATCTGATTGGCCCAGCGCCTTCCCGAGTGGCTCACATGAGGTGGGCCCCCTTATCTGATTGGCCCAGCGCCTTCCCGAGTGGCTCACATGAGGTGGGCCACCCCTTATCTGATTGGCCCAGCGCCTTCCCGAGTGGCTCACATGAGGTGGGCACGAAAGAGCCGCCAGCTGCATTGGCGGGGCCGCCAGTCATGTGGTAGGCAGCGGCCGCGGCGGCAGCCGCCAGCTGCTGCTGTTGCTGTTGCTGCTGCTGGCTGGTCGGCTGGTAAACCGGGGCGCCGTTCTTGCTGTCGGCCACAGCGGTTCGCTTGCTGGCGACCTGGCAAATTGAGTGGGATGAAGCGGCAGCTGTCTTAGTGCTCTGGGCAGCTTGTGATGGAGATTAGCCGGCTGGGTGCTCAGGGTTAGAATGTTAGAAACAATACCACTTCTGCAATTTGAAAGGGTTCGTGCTATTGAAAACTGCTGTAACTAATATTAGGTGGTACCGCGGTTTCGTCATCATAACCAGGAGGCTGTGCTCTTTGATACACTTGTGCCCCATCATCGGAAACCCTCGCCAGGGAATTGCGGCAACAATAAGCGGCCCTCTGACGCAACGGGAAGTCGTGGAAAATACATTTCGAATGCAGAAAACGATAGGAAATATTAAGGCAGAGGCAGTGGGGGGAGGGGTCGCCGGCCCCCTGCTGGGTCTCGAGACCGCTCGGAGGAAATTTCATTAATTTCTGTCCCACTCCGCCAGCAGGAGGCGGGGGCAGCATCCCCTCCCGACACCCCCTGCCGCCCCATTCCGAGCCTCCTGGGGACAATTTTTAATAGCCGGAGATTCAGCGGGCGGCCGCCTCATGAATTATTGATTGCCGCCGGCTGCCCCGCCCCGCAGAAGCAGCTGCGGCCAAGACTGAACTCACTCGGCCGGCCGGCCGCAGCGTCTCAGCAGAGAAGACGGTCAGTTGTTGCTGCACTGAATTACTCGGCTACTCATTTTCTTCTTTTTAAAAAAATCAATTTTTCGAAATTCTTTTCGAATCGGCGATCGGCGATCCAGCGGCGGCTTCGGTGCCTCCGTCGCTGCCAGCCGCCGAATTTCTGCGCCCGAGCCCGGCGGGGGGTCGTAAAAAATTTATTATTGCGTCTCTCCCGGCGCCTGCGCGCTGAGAGGCCGGGCAATGGGAGAAAAGAGTGCAAAAAACAAACGGGCTCTGGGCCTCGATGCTGGGCGGAATCTGGGGGCGGATGGGTGGGGGGGGCGCTGAGTCTGGCGATGCTCAGCTGCCAAACTGGATGGCGGCCCGCGGGACTCATAAGGATATCACAGGCGGCTGCACTGGATATGGCCCGAGCCTGATGGGCTGCGTGCGGAGTCGTGGGAAAGAAGGAGAGAACTCTTGCATTGGGGTTACCTCGGGGATCTCATGGAGAGAGTACTACAGGATGAGGTATCTCAGGGAGAGGATTGACTGGGGAAGAGGGTATCTCAAGGAGAGGGTACTTCAGGGAGAGGGTTACCTGGGTGAGGGATACCTCGTGAAGAAGGTACCTTTGTGCGTGATTATCTGGCGACGAGACCTCCATGACCTTATGTGAGGCCAAGGCTGTTTTTTAGGAGTTTCTTAAGACGGTGCCTCACGAGCGCCTGAGTCATAACAGCCTCACCGGGAGGAGGTGCGGGCTGAGTGGGAGCTACCAGAAGCGATAATTACAGCTGGGGTCTTCAATTTGCGCCGGCCATCTCGGCCATCTCGGACACTGCCGGACAGGAGAGGCCATAAAGCGCGCAGCTCGGACAGGGAAATGATGATTGAGAAAGGCGAAGGTGATTAGCATCAGATGAAGCTGGGGGCAGCTGGCCAGCAGGCAGGTGACCGTCATTAGCTCCGAGAGTCGAGGACTCAAGTCGCCTTGGAGCAGGGAGGAGCTGCGAGGGCCGGAAGCAGCTGCGATCGCAAGGAAATGGCGAGTCCCAGACAGCCCGGGGGACTCCGCGCTAAAAGCAAGCCAATTACTTGAGCGCAATAAAATCCCAGCCGAAATGGGGATACAAATTCAGGAGAGCTCGGGATTCTCCCTCCTCTTTTTCTCGTCTTTTTTCTGTCTCCATTTTCCGTCTTTTGCCGCCACCCCCGCCCGCCCCAGAGTCTGGCCTTCAGCTCGCGGGACTTTACGACACCCGCGGTTTATGGCTGAGCCGCCCCCAGCCCGGGGAGAAGGCGGATTCTCGCAGCTCGAGAACTCGACACGATGAATGGCCCGCTGCGCCATGGAGCTTCAGGCCCAAACATCTGGAGCGGAAGCAGCCGATCCAGCAGCCCGTTGGTTTCGGCTCGGCATGAGGCTACGCAGCTGAAAACTCGCAGCTCCGTGCCTTATCGCTGCTGCTCAGAGCTGGCTAATGCGACTCGGCGCATGCCAAGTTAAATATTGAGACAGGGTGGGGCGACCGCTGATAGTCTGCGGCCCGGCCTGTTGATGGAGAAGCGGCACAAGTCAGGCAAGCAGAGAGCTTGAGTTGGGCCCAGAGCCAATTAGAGAGGCACATGGAAATTCGATTGCACAGCACTGACAAGCTGACGACGAAACGAGAGACGGGTCACTTCACTTCACAGATCGGCTCTCCAATTAGGAAATAGTAATTAGCCAAAAATTATCCAAGGTAAAATCCCCGGAGTTGAGCGCTGGTTAATTTAGTTACTTTGCTAATGGCTTTGTTAGGCTGCCGTGTGAGAGCTGTGCTTGAGAAATGAACTGCATTGCTAGATGGTTAGAGGGGCTGATTGCACAGCAACTACTGCTCCCTGGTTATCAAGAGCTTTGACTGACTAGCTGCTGTTGCAAATACTGCTGCTGCTGCTGCTGCTGCTGCTGCATCAGCGCCGCGTGCAGCTGGAAGCTGGGCCCGAGGGCCGGCAGCCCGGATGACCCCAGATGGTCGAGCTGCTCGACTTGCAGCTTTCGCTTCTTCGTCCCGGTGGGCGATGCCGCCTGCGTTTGATTTGCGAGTGCGCTTGCAGGTGAAAGCTGGGGAGACATTCATGGGGACAGTGCAGCAGCCGTGATGGAGCCTACTGATTTGGGAATGGCTGATCTGGGAGTGTTGAGGCGTGAGTTTGGGTGTGTTGAGGCGTGAGGTGGGTGTGTTGGTGAGGTGGTTGTGTTGAGGCGTGAGGTGGGTGTGTTGGTGAGGTGGTTGTGTTGAGGCGTGAGGTGGGTGTGTTGAGGCGTGAGGTAGTTGTGTTGAGGCGTGAGGTGGTTGTGTTGAGGCGTGAGGTGGTTGTGTTGAGGCGTGAGGTGGTTGTGTTGAGGCGTGAGGTGGGTGTGTTGAGGCGTGAGGTAGTTGTGTTGAGGCGTGAGGTGGTTGTGTTGAGGCGTGAGGTGGTTGTGTTGAGGCGTGAAGTGGTTGTGTTGAGGCGTGAGGTGGTTGTGTTGAGGCGTGAGGTGGTTGTGTTGAGGCGTGAGTTGGGTGTGTTGGGTAATAAAGTTAACGATGAGCTTAAGATGTGATCATGCTATTGAACAATCTGGTTGCAAATCTTCATCTGGAGGGCTATCAAGCATCCCAGAAGATAATATATAATATTTAATTTGACTTGCATTAGAAATCTAAGACAGAATTTAACTATTACTACCCAGGCGTCAAAGCACTTTTGCATTACTCGCACACAACAATACAGAAGCGATTCACAGGCTTCGCTTCCCCCAGAATCTTGAGGACAATAATCCCCTCCGGCGCGCCAAAGAGGGCGGGAGTGCGGGGAGTTCTTCGGGCGCTGATAAGGCCAAGGCGCTCCTCGTAGCCACTGTTGCTGGGCCGGGGGGGGGAATTTAGACGTCGAATGCTGCGGCCCCGGCTGACTAATGCGGCAGAGGATTTCGCAGAGACGGAAAGATAAGGCGGGCGGGCGGGCGTGCGGGCGGGCGGGCGGGCGGGGAGGCTCTCATCGGCAACTCGATGAAAGTTTTGGGCGGCGGCGGCGACCGCGGCAGGGCGGGGCGGCTCCGCGGCCGCAGCCATTCATTAATCAGCGCCGGCCCCACACGGCGGCGGCCAGACAAAGAAAAATGATGGCGGCTGCGGCTGCGGTAACCAGGCCGCTGGCCGTTGCTGCCCCGCCAGAGATACCACTGAGATATGCGGCTGCGGCAGTGCAGCTGGGAGTCAGGGAGAGAATCTCACAGCTCCATCACTGCGGCAGTGCAGCTGGGAGTCAGGGAGAGAATCTCACAGCTCCATCACTGCGGCAGTGAAGCTGGGAGTCAGGGAGAGAATCTCACAGCTCCATCACTGTGGCAGTGCAGCTGGGAGTCAGGGAGAGAATCTCACAGCTCCATCACTGCGGCAGTGCAGCTGAGAGTCAGGGAGAGAATCTCACAGCTCCATCACTGCGGCAGTGAAGCTGGGAGTCAGGGAGAGAATCTCACAGCTCCATCACTGTGGCAGTGAAGCTGGGAGTCAGGGAGAGAATCTCACAGCTCCATTGCGGCAGTGCAGCTGGGAGTCAGGGAGAGAATCTCACAGCTCCATCACTGCGGCAGTGAAGCTGGGAGTCAGGGAGAGAATCTCACAGCTCCATTGCGGCAGTGCAGCTGGGAGTCAGGGAGAGAATCTCACAGCTCCATTGCGGCAGTGAAGCTGGGAGTCAGGGAGAGAATCTCACAGCTCCATTGCGGCACTGGCCAACTAAGTAGAGAAGCCAGGTGTTTCCAAAGCTTCGCAAAGTTCTTTCAGGCGATACCCCCAGAAACAGGAGCGGCCAATGTCGCAGCGCAGAAGTTTCAACCCAAATTGGCCCAAAGCATTACGCGCATAAAAAAATTGTTTGCTCGGCTCGAGAGCGCGGAGTTCCCGGGGCCGGGGCCGAATTCCGCAGCTGGCGAGGGCTGATGCGCAGAATTCGAAGGCCAAGGGCAGCTGGGCCTGAGCGTTGGTCCCGGGCTAATGGTGCAATTGCTGTTCCACAGGTGCTTCGGGCTGAGTCAGTGAGATGGGAAGTGAGGGCGGAGGCTGAGTCGGTGAGATGGGAAGTGAGGGCGGAGGCTGAGTCGGTGAGATGGGAAGGGAGGACGGAGGCTGAGTCGGTGAGATGGGAAGTGAGGGCGGAGGCTGAGTCTGTGAGATGGGAAGGGAGGACGGAGTCTGAGTCGGTGAGATGGGAAGTGATGGCGGAGGCTGAATCGGTGAGATGGGAAGTGAGGGCGGAGGCTGAGTCGGTGAGATGGGAAGGGAGGACGGAGGCTGAGTCGGTGAGATGGGAAGGGAGGACGGAGGCTGAGTCGGTGAGATGGGAAGTGAGGGCGGAGGCTGAGTCGGTGAGATGGGAAGAGAGGACGGAGGCTGAGTCGGTGAGATGGGAAGTGAGGGCGGAGGCTGAGTCGGTGAGATGGGAAGGGAGGACGGAGTCTGAGTCGGTGAGATGGGAAGTGATGGCGGAGGCTGAGTCGGTGAGATGGGAAGTGAGATAAGGGAGGATTGCAACTGTGGGAGAGGAGTCGCGCAGAGGCGGTGGCAGGCGGTGGAGTGCAGCGTGAACTGCAGGCCAGATGGCCGTCCGGGCTGAGCAGAGGCTGATAATGGATGGCCCGCAGCGGTAGGCAGGGGAGCCGAACCCGATGCAGCTGCACGGCCTTCCCCAGCAATAAATGCTAGCTTAGCCGCCCGTATTTATGCAAAGAACCCCCAGCCCCGGGTCCGGTCACAGCTGTTTGAGTTGGCAATTCTTGCTCAAGATGCGCATCGCAATTCAGGGAGCTGCGTGGCTGCCCTCTGTACACGGGGCAGCTGGAGAGCAGCATACAGTGATGTGGCACGCACACAGGGTGTACAGCGACCCTGACTTTTAAATCATCAAGCATGTACACTCTTTGTGCCTCATGGGGTTGGCCACTCTCTGTGCCTCATGGGGTTGGCCACTCTCTGTGCCTCATGGGGTTGGCCACTCTCTGTGCCTCATGGGGTTGGCCACTCTCTGTGCCTCATGGGGTTGGTCACTCTCTGTGCCTCATGGGGTTGGCCACTCTCTGTGCCTCATGGGGTTGGTCACTCTCTGTGCCTCATGGGGTTGGCCACTCTCTGTGCCTCATGGGGTTGGCCACTCTCTGTGCCTCATGGGGTTGGCCACTCTCTGTGCCTCATGGGGTTGGCCACTCTCTGTGCCTCATGGGGTTGGCCACTCTCTGTGCCTCATGGGGTTGGCCACTCTCTGTGCCTCATGGGGTTGGCCACTCTCTGTGCCTCATGGGGTTGGCCACTCTCTGTGCCTCATGGGGTTGGCCACTCTCTGTGCCTCATGGGGTTGGCCCTCAGGGTTGGGAATCGAACCACGAGTCGCGGCGCGTTTACCTCTGAGCTGCTCTGCCCCACAAACTAATCCTGCACCCAAGCCGCCAACTCATTTTCTGCGTCCGTCGGGCGTATTGGGCAAACTGGTCGGCCAGACTTATCAAGGCACCCAGCAGTTGCTGCATACTGCTGCCTGTGCAGCTGCATAATTGCTAAACATTTCTGCTCAGCTCCCACGATAAAATTGCGGTTTGGTGGTCATCGACCACTGCTCAGGCCAAATGCCTAGATATTTTAAGTGCCTCTGGCCACTAGGTATCGAATGTAGCTTTTATTCAAATAGTCGTTTGTTCAAGCCTTTAGATATTCGATATAGCCTCTAGATATTCTATCTAGCCTCTAGATATTGTGTCTAGCCCCTAGACACTCGATCTAGCCCCTAGACACTCGATCCAGCCCCTAGACACCCGATCTAGCCCCTAGACACCCGATCTAGCCCCTAAACACCCGATCTAGCAGCCACTAGACACCCGATCTAGCCCCTAAACACCCGATCTAGCCCCTAGACACCCGATATAGCCCCTAAACACCCGATCTAGCCCTTAGACACTCGATCTAGCCCCTAAACACCCGATCTAGCCCCCAGACACTCGATCTAGCCCCTAGACACCCGATATAGCCCCTAAACACCCGATCTAGCCCCTAGACACCCGATCTAGCCCCCAGACACTCGATCTAGCCCCTAGACACCCGATCTAGCCCCCAGACACTCGATCTAGCCCCTAGACACCCGATCTAGCCCCCAGACACTCGATCTGGCCCCTAGACACCCGATCTAGCCCCCAGACACTCGATCTAGCCCCTAGACACCCGATCTAGCCCCTAGACAACCAATTTAGCCCCTAGATATCTTATAGAGTCAATAGGTATCCCAATGGGTGAAGAGAGAACTACCTCAAAACATTTGGATGCTTGGAATACGCAGTTCCAGAAGTTCGGTAAATCTGCTGATTAAAGACTAAATAATTTTGAGCAGCTGGCACTCTTGTGAAACTCACATCTCTACCGTCGATTTTCATTTGACCAGCTGAGATGCCACCATTGGCCATGGACACCTGGCCCATGGACACCTGCGCCAAGTGCTGCAACTGCTGCTGGTCTGGCGGCGGCAGAAATTGCAGCGGATTTGGCAGGCCGAGCATCTGCTGCTGCTGCTGCTGCTGTTGCTGCTGCTGTTGCTGCTGCTGGTAGCAGCTGCTGAGGGGACCCGTCAGGCTGCCGTTCAGAATCGGCTGCGAAATGGTGATGAGTGGCTTTGCTGGCATTCAGTTTGTCCACTTGGCTACCCGCTGACAGACTGGGGAGAAATGTACCCGCTGACAGACTGGGGAGAAATGTACCCGCTGACAGACTGGGGAGAAATGTACCCGCTGACAGACTGAGGAGAAGTGTACCCGCTGACAGACTGGGGAGAAATGTACCCGCTGACAGACTGGGGAGAAATGTACCCGCTGACAGACTGGGGAGAAATGTACCCGCTGACAGACTGGGGAGAAATGTACCCGCTGACAGACTGAGGAGAAGTGTACCCGCTGACAGACTGGGGAGAAATGTACCCGCTGACAGACTGGGGAGAAATGTACCCGCTGACAGACTGGGGAGAAATGTACCCGCTGACAGACTGGGGAGAAGTGTACCCGCTGACAGACTGAGGAGAAGTGTACCCGCTGACAGACTGGGGAGAAATGTACCCGCTGACAGACTGGGGAGAAATGTACCCGCTGACAGACTGAGGAGAAATGTACCCGCTGACAGACTGGGGAGAAATGTACCCGCTGACAGACTGGGGAGAAGTGTACCCGCTGACAGACTGGGGAGAAATGTACCCGCTGACAGACTGGGGAGAAATGTACCCGCTGACAGACTGGGGAGAAATGTACCCGCTGACAGACTGGGGAGAAGTGTACCCGCTGACAGACTGGGGAGAAATGTACCCGCTGACAGACTGAGGAGAAATGTACCCGCTGACAGACTGGGGAGAAATGTACCCGCTGACAGACTGGGGAGAGGGCTAACCGTTGACTGACTGGGGGTGGCAACGCGGTGAATTATTCTCTTTGGCCCAACCCCAGGTATCCTGGGCAATGTTCCGCTAGCCCCATGATCTGCCAAATACATGGGGTTGTCCGGCCGAGTATAAAACAGCCGGCAGAAATAAGCAGCTATTTGGGATAATTAGTGGGGATGACGCTGGAGCGGATCCCCCGCAAGCTGGGCCCACCAATTTGTCCCTTTATCTGGTGGCTCAGCTGGTGATTTCTCTTGTGACTCCTCAAACTGCAAATGCGCATTGATAATTTTGCTCCATAAATAGGTCTGACAGGAAATTTCGAATTTTAAGGGAAACCTATGAGTCGCTAATTTCAGAAATGCCGTGCAGAGCGACACAGAAAGCCGCCATTGTTCCCAGGCGGGCGGTGGGACTCCGGCAAAGCAGCTGGGAAAAGCGGAGAGGCCTGGAGACCGGGAGCAGAAGAGGGGAGGCAAAATGCAGTTGCTGGGGGACGGGCGCGGCGCATCCTCATCCAGCTGAGACTGCAGCCGCACGGCAGTTCTTTGTAGTTTGAGTACAGGTGGCGGAGACACCGCTTGGGCAGAGATTTGGGAAATTAGTCCTCACTCAGCCTTTGAGTGGCGCCTTCCCACCGCTAGCCTCCCCTCGCACACACGCGGGTTTTGAAACCGGCAGGCGGTTCGGGCCTCCCCGCCACCCCCCTGTCTCTCATTGTGCGCCGCACTTCCGAGAGACGCATCTTTGCTGCTTTCGCCTTTTCAGATGAAAGCAGCGCAGCCCGGCTTCTTCAGCACGAGTTCTCAGCCCCCTGCCACCCACTTGCATCTGAGCTGCCCCCGCTGCGCACACAGCAAACATTGAAATGCACTGGACTCGAGCGGTGAGGCTCCAGCTTGAGTAAACGCTAAACAAAAAGAAAAGTCATCGGAGTCTAAGGCTGAGTTTAGGGCTGAGTTTGAGCACCCAGCTTGCTTTGAAGCGATCTCCCTGTTTGTCACTGAGCACCCAGCCTGAGCACCCACCCTGCCTGTCCCTCAGCCTGAGCACCCACTCTGCATGTCCCTCAGCGTGAGAACCCACCCTGCCTCTCCCTCAGCCTGAGAACCCACCCTGCCTCTCCCTCAGCCTGAGCACCCACTCTGCATGTCCCTCAGCGTGAGAACCCACCCTGCCTCTCCCTCAGCCTGAGAACCCACCCTGCCTCTCCCTCAGCCTGAGCACCCACTCTGCATGTCCCTCAGCCTGAGCACCCACCCTGCCTCTCCCTCAGCCTGAGAACCCACCCTGCCTCTCCCTCAGCCTGAGCACCCACCCTGCCTGTCCCTCAGCCTGAGCACCCACCCTGCCTGTCCCTCAGCCTGAGCACCCACTCTGCATGTCCCTCAGCGTGAGCACCCACCCTGCCTGTCCCTCAGCCTGAGCACCCACCCTGCCTGTCCCTCAGCCTGAGCACCCACTCTGCATGTCCCTCAGCGTGAGCACCCACCCTGCCTGTCCCTCAGCCTGAGCACCCACCCTGCCTGTCCCTCAGCGTGAGCACCCACCCTGCCTGTCCCTCAGCCTGAGCACCCACCCTGCCTGTCCCTCAGCCTGGGCACAGCCAAAACCAGATCAAAGAGAGACGGATCGCTAGGAGAAGCGCAGAAAACTGCAGCCGATATTTTTTATCTCCCGTATCTTTTCCAGGAAACGGAACGGCCACCCGGCCCCCCCATAGAAGCTTCAGTGGGCGGTGGAGAATGCAATTTGCTTTCAAGAATTGAGAGATAAAGTCTCCGCTGCGGGGCCGCCTCTCCCACTGCAGTATAAAATATCGAGTTATTGCAAGTGGCCCCAACGGGGGATCAGGCAGGGGATGGCGGGAGATGCTGGGAGCGATGGCGGATGGCGAAGGTCTACAGTGGCCATCAAGGCGGCCATGAAACTTTTGGCAGGGCGCGGTGGACAGAGCAGAGATGCCGCAGAAAGTCGTGGAGAGTTGCGGAAGCTGAGTTTAATTCATAGCGGAAAAAGACGAGAAAGCGGGGAAATAGAGGTGGGAAGAGGAAAGCAGGAGAGAGGGCAAGGAGAGAAGAGAGGAGAGGGAGAGGGCAGATGAGAGAAGAGAGGAGAGGGAGAGGGCAGATGAGAGAAGAGAGGAGAGGGCAGATGAGAGAAGAGAGGAGAGGGAGAGGGCAGATGAGAGAAGAGAGGAGAGGGAGAGGGCAGATGAGAGAAGAGAGGAGAGGGCAGATGAGAGAAGAGAGGAGAGGGAGAGGGCAGATGAGAGAAGAGAGGAGAGGGAGAGGGCAGATGAGAGAAGAGAGGAGAGGGCAGATGAGAGAAGAGAGGAGAGGGAGAGGGCAGATGAGAGAAGAGAGGAGAGGGCAGATGAGAGAAGAGAGGAGAGGGAGAGGGCAGATGAGAGAAGAGAGGAGAGGGAGAGGGCAGATGAGAGAAGAGAGGAGAGGGCAGATGAGAGAAGAGAGGAGAGGGAGAGGGCAGATGAGAGAAGAGAGGAGAGGGAGAGGGCAGATGAGAGAAGAGAGGAGAGGGCAGATGAGAGAAGAGAGGAGAGGGAGAGGGCAGATGAGAGAAGAGAGGAGAGGGCAGATGAGAGAAGAGAGGAGAGGGAGAGGGCAGATGAGAGAAGAGAGGAGAGGGAGAGGGCAGATGAGAGAAGAGAGGAGAGGGAGAGGGCAGATGAGAGAAGAGAGGAGAGGGCAGATGAGAGAAGAGAGGAGAGGGAGAGGGCAGATGAGAGAAGAGAGGAGAGGGAGAGGGCAGATGAGAGAAGAGAGGAGAGGGCAGATGAGAGAAGAGAGGAGAGGGCAGATGAGAGAAGAGAGGAGAGGGCAGATGAGAGAAGAGAGGAGAGGGCAGATGAGAGAAGAGAGGAGAGGGCAGATGAGAGAAGAGAGGAGAGGGCAGATGAGAGAAGAGAGGAGAGGGCAGATGAGAGAAGAGAGGAGAGGGCAGATGAGAGAAGAGAGGAGAGGGCAGATGAGAGAAGAGAGGAGAGAGGAGAGGCAGAGAAAGAGAAGAGAGAAGAGGGAGAGGGCAGATGAGAGAAGAGAGGAGAGGGAGAGGGCAGATGAGAGAAGAGAGGAGAGGGCAGATGAGAGAAGAGAGGAGAGGGAGAGGGCAGATGAGAGAAGAGAGGAGAGGGAGAGGGCAGATGAGAGAAGAGAGGAGAGGGCAGATGAGAGAAGAGAGGAGAGGGAGAGGGCAGATGAGAGAAGAGAGGAGAGGGAGAGGGCAGATGAGAGAAGAGAGGAGAGGGCAGATGAGAGAAGAGAGGAGAGGGCAGATGAGAGAAGAGAGGAGAGAGGAGAGGCAGAGAAAGAGAAGAGAGAAGAGGGAGAGGGCAGATGAGAGAAGAGAGGAGAGGGAGAGGGCAGATGAGAGAAGAGAGGAGAGGGAGAGGGCAGATGAGAGACGCAGACCGAGCAGGGCAGCGAAAGCCGGCGGAGTCGCGGAGACGCAAAGAGAACACACGGAGGGCGAGCAGGGGTAGCCGAGCTGCAGAGAGAAATTGAGTTGTCGGTAGGGGGGGGGAGACTGCTCAGCCGGTGCGCTATTAAGCCAAGCTCGAGTCTCCCCGGGACTGCAGGGCTGAGCAGATTGAGCAGCGAGTGACTCAGCCTGTCAGGCAGCGGGACTGAGGAGCCCCGGAGAGGAGGCGGCGGTCCAGCATAATTGCAGGGGGGGGCGGCCGACTCCGAGGACATTAGATGCGAGTTCAGGCCGCCGCCGAGCCCCCAGCCTGCAGCTGCTCAAAAAAGGGCGAGAAAAGCAGAAATTGCGGCGTCAAAGCCTCCTGCCCCCACCTGCCGCGCTGAGCTGGGGAGTCTGCATGGGACAAAAGAGGGAGAAGGGAACCGCGGCTGACAGAGGGCCGCCCCCCCACCCCGCCACAATTGAATGGCGACTGAGGCGGCCCCACACCGACTGTCCCGACACTTGACAATGGGGATAATTTTCCCCATTCCCAGCGGGCGGGACAAGGAGGCGACTGCTGCTACGCTTGTCACTTGCTGCGCTGCGGCTCCAAGCTTTACTGCTGCCGCCAGATTCTCTTGTTTGCTTTTTTATGACTGCCCGGCCGCTGCATGTCCTCCCGCTGGCAAATGTACCGGGATGGGCACCGGTCAAGGGACTTCGGATCCACCCCAGTCTCAGCTCAGTGCCCCGGCAGAGATGGGAATGTACTGAACTCACCCCGGCAGAGATGGGAATGTACTGAACTCACCCCGGCAGAGATGGGAATGTACTGAACTCACCCCGGCAGATATGGGAATGTACTGTCCCACAGCGAAGCTCTGGGACAGCATCTGCATCTGCAGGTTCTTGATGATGAGGTTCTGCCGGCCATTCTGCAGCAGCTGTTCTCGCAGGTGCTGCGGCGGGTGCAGGTACTTGCATGGCGGCTCCCGGCGCTGGCACTTGCCCTGGCGGGAGGCGGATGCAGGATTGAGTTGAACTCCCACAGACTGCGCTGAGGACCATCTACCCGACTGCATGAGGACCATCTACCCGACTGGCTGAGGACCATCTACCCGACTGTCTGAGGAGCATCTACCCGACTGTCTGAGGACCATCTACCCGACTGTCTGAGGACCATCTACCCGACTGGCTGAGGACCATCTACCCGACTGTCCGAGGACCATCTACCCGACTGTCTGAGGACCATCTACCCGACTGTCCGAGGACCATCTACCCGACTGTCTGAGGACCATCTACCCGACTGGCTGAGGACCATCTACCCGACTGTCCGAGGACCATCTACCCGACTGTCTGAGGACCATCTACCCGACTGGCTGAGGACCATCTACCCGACTGTCTGAGGACCATCTACCCGACTGGCTGAGGACCATCCACCCGACTGTCTGAGGACCATCTACCCGACTGTCTGAGGACCATCTACCCGACTGTCTGAGGACCATCCACCCGACTGTCTGAGGACCATCTACCCGACTGTCACAGACTGAAGACCGCATAGCCGACTCCTTCAGCCAGTTAACCACAAACTCAGTTTGATTTCACTGGGCAGGCATAAGTTGTACACATTAAAGATATTAATAAAAAATTCGGTGCAGTTGCGTGCAAAGAAGCATAAATTATCTAACAGCTGCGAGCCCAGACAATGGTCTCCAGAGGGCTTGTTTTGACTAGCCAGCCGTAGTCTTATGCAGCTTTGAAAAAAAACTATTTTAGCACTGCAGCTATCGCAGACGGGTAGAAAAGTACCCCAGCTATTCAGAGCTCGGTGAGACCAGCAGAGACACAGAAGAGCCTCGGGCACCGCCTGCGATGTCTGCAGAGAGGCTCGCTGAGCGCGGACTGCCATTGTTCTGCCATTGCGCTCGGGGACCTTCAATTTTTCCCTTCTGTCCCGCCGAGAGAGTTCTGGCTCGGCGGCTTTGCGCGGAGACAAGCAAAAAAGCCAGAGCAGAAGAAAAGAAGCCAAGAGATGAAGCTGCGAGCGGCTCGTAGTGAGCAGTTTCGGGGTGTGTAGCCCAGACTGCTGTGTGCGCGGTGTGTAATGTGAGTCAGCGGTGTATTTACTGACGGGGGCCGTTGGAGCCCAACATCATTGCTCGGGGCCAGTTATCCAGCCTCCTAGAGTGCGCCTGGCCTGCTGCACCTGGCTCTGGCTTGCAGTTTATTGGCGGGGGGGGGAGGCAGCGTCTCAAGTGCGGCTCGCTCGGGTGGGCTTTGAGCTGACTGGGGGAGACCGTCTGACTGCTGTTTGTACTCTCGGCTGAGCAGGGGAAGTCAAATGGGCCTCAGCGAATGGCTTTGTGTGGCATTGTTGTCGGGTTTTCTGGGAAGGACGCCGCGGATTCGGGAAGGATGGGGCGGATTCGGGGAGGATGGGGCGGATTCGGGGAGGATGGGGCGGATTCGGGGAGGATGGGCGGATTCGGGGAGGATGGGGCGGATTCGGGGAGGATGGGGCGGATTCGGGGAGGATGGGGCGGATTCGGGGAGGATGGGGCGGATTCGAGGAGGATGGGGCGGATTTGAGGAGGATGGGGCGGATTCGAGGAGGATGGGGCGGATTCGAGGAGGATGGGGCGGATTCGAGGAGGATGGCGCGGATTCGAGGAGGATGGGGCGGATTCGAGGAGGATGGGGCGGATTCGAGGAGGATGGGGCGGATTCGAGGAGGATGGGGCGGATTCGGGGAGGATGGGGCGGATTCGGGGAGGATGGGGCGGATTCGAGGAGGATGGGGCGGATTCGAGGAGGATGGGCGGATTCGGGGAGGATGGGGCGGATTCGGGGAGGATGGGGCGGATTCGGGGAGGATGGGGCGGATTCGGGAATGATGGGGCGGATTCGAGGAGGATGGGGCGGATTCAAGAAGTATGGGGTGGATTCTGGGAAGTATGGAGCGGATTAGATAAAAAGGGTGGGATGGCTTCGGAGGATGGGGCGGATTCGAGGATGATGAGGCGGATTCGGGAAGGATGGGGCGGATTCGGGAAGGATGGGGCGGATTCGGTGAAGTATGGGGGCGGATTCGGGAAGGATGGGGCGGATTCGGTGAAGTATGGCGGCGGATTCGGGAAGGATGGAGTGAATTCGGTGAAGTATGGGGGCGGATTCGAACTCTGCAGCGCTCACCTTGATGGAGTCATAGCAGCAGACCACGCGGCCGTTCTGCTGCACCTCCACGTGGGCTGGCGGGTGCGCGAAGCGGCACTCGTCGTCGGTGCGGCTGCACTTGTTCCGCTGGAACTCGCGGCAGACCTCCAGCGTCAGCCAGCGGCTGTCCTTGCCCTGCGGCGGGAACGTCAGGCCCGCGTTAACGCCGCCGCCGGCTCCGGTCATGAGCGACAGGGCGGCCGCGGCTGCGGCTTCTTGCTGGCTGGTCATTTCTGCTTCTGCTGTCTGCTGCTTCTGCAGTTTTTTCGGGGCAGATCGGAGCTCTGGGAGAGTCGAGACGGCGCTGGGGGCTGAGAGCCGGCAGGGAGGCCTGCAGACGGGCCTTTGTAGCCCGGCTAGGAGTTTTCGCTGGGCTACTTGGTCTGGCGCGGCTCCCATTGGCTGAGCGCTGCTGGCCAATAGTAACAAGACTGGAGCACAGATGGCTGCTTCTGGCTTGGATCAGGTCTTGTATGCAGAGATCACAGGCACTTAATGACCAAATTTGGGACAAAAATGGAGCGCGGCACACCTGGGTTTGCGTGGAGTTTGGAATTGGAATTGGTTTGATAATCTCGCTGGCTGTGCGATAGCGGCTTGATAATCACACAACCTGTGATAGTGTCTTGATAATCACACAACCTGTGATAGTGTCTTGATAATCACACAACCTGTGATAATGGCTTGACAATCTCACTGGCTGTAATAGTGGCTTGATAATCTCACAACCTGTGATAGTGGCTTGACAATCTCACTGGCTGTAATAGTGGCTTGATAATCTCACAACCTGTGATAGTGGCTTGACAATCTCACTGGCTGTAATAGTGGCTTGATAATCTCACAACCTGTGATAGTGGCTTGATAATCTCACAACCTGTGATAGTGGCTTGGTAATCTCACAACCTGTGATAGTGGCTTGATAATCACACAACCTGTGATAGTGGCTTGACAATCTCACTGGCTGTAATAGTGGCTTGGTAATCTCACAACCTGTGATAGTGGCTTGATAATCTCACAACCTGTGAAAGTGGCTTGATAATCTCACAACCTGTGAGTGTCTTGATAATCACACAACCTGTGATAGTGTCTTGATAATCACACAACCTGTGATAGTGGCTTGATAATCTCACAACCCGTGATAGTGTCTTGATAATCACACAACCTGTGATAGTGGCTTGATAATCTCACAACCCGTGATAGTGTCTTGATAATCACACAACCTGTGAAAGTGGCTCGACAATCTCACTGGCTGTAATAGTGGCTTGAAAATCTCACAACCCGTGATAGTGGCTCGACAATCTCACTGGCTGTAATAGTGGCTTGACAATCTCACTGGCTGTAATAGTGGCTTGACAATCTCACTGCGATCTTAATACCGGCTCGAGAATCCCACTGGCTGTAATAGTGGCTTGATAATCTCACTGCGATGTATTAGTGGCTTGATAATCTGCCTGCAATTTCAGCGGCCATTTACGTGGCGACAGGATAAATGTATTTGATCAATGCTCACAGAAGCTGATAAGTTACAAAGATCATACGTATTTTACGAGGTCTCCAAGGACTGCTGCTTGCCTACAGCCTTGATCACAACAGCCGCACCAGCAGATTCCACACTGCGGAATTGGCTATTAGCCTAACCAATGACTGGATTAAAGTCATATTTCGGATTTCCGAGCTTCGAATTAACAAAACGCGCAATAGAATTTTGTCCAACAAGTGCCGAGCATCGCCGGAAACGAGGCGTAAAGACAACCCAAGACAGCAGCCCAAATGAGGCCGGGAGTTTCCACTTGCAAAGAGCGAATTCTCACGGATTGCCAAATAAGCCAGTTAGTGTTGACTTTGGGCAGAAATCAGATATAGCAGAACTGCTGGCACAGTTATCGGACTGGCACACACTGCAGCTACTGAGCTGCAACTGCGGCAGGCTGGGGCTGCCTAAATAGCGAACTGGAGGCGGCAGCGTGAGAGCCGAGCCAGGCGGCCTGGGCACAACAATGCAGGCGGGATGGCGCTCCGCTGACAGACAAGAGCTGCGGAGCTGCTCCAACACTGTCGCAGGCGGCGGCATCTGCGCAGCGGCTCCCAGGCCGGCAGTCCGTCAACGGGAGCGGGTCGGAGCAGGCGTGGCCTGGCATCAATCAGGGGCTGCAGCAGGTCGGGTTTCGGGGGCTCAGATGCGGGCGCAGATGTCAGCGCGGCCGGGAGTATCGAAATGCGGGGCTCCGAGAGCTCCAAAACAATTTCCTTATCACGAGCGAAATTTGCGACCTCCGAGAGAGAAAAAATCAGAGCGGGAAAAGCGGAACGCGGCGGCTCTGGCGTTTTTGTTAATCTCTAGAGTTAATTTCACTGAACTGGGAGACGATTGTTGGTGGGAATTTTAAGCATTTGGAGGATTTTGTAAATTGTATTTGTAGATTTTTCAATTTTACGCAGGCGGCCCGTCTGCGGAGGCAGCACTGATTGAAACGGAGAAAAACGCAGGGCAAAGCGTCTGTCTCAGCAGCTACCGCGGGCCGGGGCTGAAACTACGGCTGGCGGCCCGGCCCGCGCAGAATTAAAACAAAAGCGGCATGAATATTGTCAGACAGAACTGAGTCGGGAGTAGAAATAACTGTTTATAGCGATAGAACCAAAAATAAATTTGTTTCTGCAAGCAGGCGAATTACTACTACTAATAATAAGTAGCGATAATTGGGGCAGAATATTAATTTTTGTTAGAGTCAGCGCGGCGACACGGCGGTAAAAAGGAAGTTTGAAAATTTCAGCAAAACAAAAAATTAAGGAGTCGGCGGGGCAGCGCAGCAATTCATTATTGAAGTTTGAATTTTCACTTAATTTTAACACAATTCGACGCCGAAGCGCGCCACGCCTACGAACAGTACCGGTAGAACTAAGTAGTAAGTAAAGTAAAAAAACAGTCAAACACGAAAAATAAAACATAAGCGCAGAGCGGCAGAGTTTTGAGTAGCCAACCTGAATTTCTCCACTTTGCCCCCCCCCCCCCGCAGCCTGGAAATTGGGAAGTCCCGCAGGCTCTCTGCAGCATCGGACTCAAGCTAAATCACTCAAAACCCAGCTCAAGCTAAATCACTCACAACCCAGCTCAAGCTAAATCACTAGCAACCCAGCTCAAGCTAAATCACTCAAAACCCAACTCAAGCTAAATCACTCACAACCCAACTCAAGCTAAATCACTCACAACACAGCTCAAGCTAAATCACTAGCAACCCAGCTCAAGCTAAATCACTCACAACCCAGCTCAAGCTAAATCACTAGCAACCCAGCTCAAGCTAAATCACTCAAAACCCAGCTCAAGCTAAATCACTCAAAACCCAGCTCAAGCTAAATCACTCAAAACCCAGCTCAAGCTAAATCACTCACAACCCAGCTCAAGCTAAATCACTCAACCCAGCTCAAGCTAAATCACTCACAACCCAGCTCAAGCTAAATCACTCACAACCCAGCTCAAGCTAAATCACTCAACCCAGCTCAAGCTAAATCACTCACAACCCAGCTCAAGCTAAATCACTCACAACCCAGCTCAAGCTAAATCACTCAACCCAGCTCAAGCTAAATCACTCAAAACCCAGCTCAAGCTAAATCACTCAACCCAGCTCAAGCTAAATCACTCACAACCCAGCTCAAGCTAAATCACTCACAACCCAGCTCAAGCTAAATCACTCACAACCCAGCTCAAGCTAAATCACTCAACCCAGCTCAAGCTAAATCACTCAAAACCCAGCTCAAGCTAAATCACTCACAACCCAACTCAAGCTAAATCACTCACAACCCAGCTCAAGCTAAATCACTCACAACCCAACTCAAGCTAAATCACTCACAACCCAGCTCAAGCTAAATCACTCAAAACCCAGCTCAAGCTAAATCACTCAAAACCCAGCTCAAGCTAAATCACTCACAACCCAGCTCAAGCTAAATCACTCAAAACCCCAGCTCTCGGAATAAAAACGATGCGACAATCGAAATGGGCGATAAAAACGGGGGAAAAGAATTCAGTTCGGCAGCTCGGGGTAAAAATCAACAGGGCTGTGACCGCCGGGCCGGGGCTGGAATTACATCAGACGCGGCAATGCCCGCGCTGCACTACTAGCTAGCTAGCAACAGTGAGTAGTATTTAGTGCGGTAGATTAGTAAGCGTGAGAGATGGAGAGGCAGAAGAAGAGCAAACAAATCAGCAAACAAACGATGGAGCAGAACAATTCTATGGGTGCAGCACAGAGGAGCGGAGTGAGGAAACAGATTAATATTATAGTAATAGTAAACTGGTATGCATCGGTTACTAACGCAAGTATTATGTAATTTCAATATGTATAAAAGTCTGCTATATTACGGCGGCGGAGCGAGCAAACAGAAACACGGATTCGGGGACGCTCCCTCGGGCGCCTCGCTGCAATGGGGAGATGCGGGGGGGGGGTCCGGTCAGACTGTGGGGCTGCGTGACAGAGCAGAAGCGACGCTGGAACTCACCCGCTGGCTAGTTGGCGCTGCTCTAATCGTAGGACTCGTATTCTGGGTTCCACTTCTGGTACAGGCTCTCCACCAGGGCCTTCCTGCAAGGCAAATTGTTCAGTGAGGCTGGCTGTGCAGTGCGGGATGGATAAAGGCAGGTAGACAGACAGACAGACAGACACACAGACAGACAGACAGACAGACAGACAGACATACAGACAGACACACACAGACAGACAGACACACAGACAGACAGACACACAGACAGACAGACAGACAGACAGACAGACAGACACACAGACAGACAGACACACAGACAGACAGACACACAGACAGACAGACAGACAGACAGACAGACAGACAGACAGACAGACAGACAGACAGACAGATAGACACACAGACAGACAGACAGACAGACAGACACACACACACACAGACGCTCTCCTTACTTTGCTGCCAGGCCACCGCCGGGCGGCAGGTCCTCGGCGTTGATGGAGGCCTGCAGCTGGCACAGCAGCTCCATAAGGTCGATCTTGGAGTTCTCGTTCATCTTCTCCGTCACCTTGGTCTCGATGAGGCGGTCCAGCGCCTTGTCCCGCGCCACGGCCGCTTCGTCAACGGAGTGCGCCTTGTCGAAGGCGATGATGATGACGCTCATGTTGTCGCGGCTGCCCTTGTGCAGGCAGGTGTCCACCACATCGTCACAGACGGCGGACAGGGAATTCCGCACGCGGGCCCGGTCCAGCACGAAGCTGCAGAGCTCCTCGTTCGTCATCACGTCCCAGATTCCGTCGCAGGCGAGCACGATGAACTGGTCTTTGTCGTCCCTGACGTTGGGGTGAGTGGTTTTACGAGTTTGACGCTCAGTCCTTGTTGTGGTAATGCAGAATCTCCTGACTGGTTCGCGGCTGAATTTCCCACCTTGTAGACGCTGAATTCCCCACCGTGTAGATGCTGAATTCCCCACCGTGTAGATGCTGAATTCCCCACCTTGTAGACGCTGAATTCCCCACCGTGTAGATGCTGAATTCCCCACCGTGTAGACGCTGAATTCCCCACCGTGTAGATGCTGAATTCCCCACCATGTAGACGCTGAATTCCCCACCTTGTAGACGCTGAATTCCCCACCTTGTAGACGCTGAATTCCCCACCTTGTAGACGCTGAATTCCCCACCTTGTAGACGCTGAATTCCCCACCGTGTAGACGCTGAATTCCCCACCTTGTAGACGCTGAATTCCCCACCTGGGCGACTCCAAAGGCCCCCCATCCCTACTCTAGCAATTTCTGTATTCTTGTGATTTAAATTTTTTCAGGTAAAATTCAGCCAGATTTTTATAAACTGCTTACTAAAAGGAGCTGCCTACGAAAGCGTTAACTAAAAAGCAGTCCTCACTGTGCCTGCATCAATGCAGAAAGGCTGAGGCAAGCCGGAAATTCGCCCGGGATTGGGGAAGCCAAATTTGAAGAATACAACAGAGAAAAGGTGGGATTTTAATGCGATTTATTAATCAATAATGACAGGCCTAGAGGATCAGATAGATGGCGGACAAGAGGCTATTAGCGCCTGGGGGGGGGGGAGCCGAGCTTTGAGAAAGCGGCATAAAAATTAAGTATTTAGGATTACACTGGTATCAGCTGATGCTTAGCCACCTGAGAATTGAGATCAGCTGATGCTTAGCCACCTGAGAATTGAGATCAGCTGATGCTTAGCCACTTCAGAATTGGGATCAGCTGATGCTTAGCCACTTCAGAATTGGGATCAGCTGATGCTTAGCCACTTCAGAATTGGGATCAGCTGATGCTTAGCCACTTCAGAATTGGGATCAGCTAATGCTTAGCCACTTCAGAATTGGGATCAGCTGATGCTTAGCCACTTCAGAATTGGGATCAGCTGATGCTTAGCCACTTCAGAATTGGGATCAGCTGATGCTTAGCCACTTCAGAATTGGGATCAGCTGATGCTTAGCCACTTCAGAATTGGGATCAGCTGATGCTTAGCCTGAGGATTGGGATCAGCTGATGCTTAGCCACCTGAGGATTGGGATCAGCTGATGCTTAGCCACCTGAGGATTGGGATCAGCTGATGCTTAGCCTGAGGATTGGGATCAGCTGATGCTTAGCCACCTGAGAATTGAGATCAACTGATGCTTAGCCACCTGAGAATTGGGATCAGCTGATGCTTAGCCACCTGAGGATTGGGATCAGCTGATGCTTAGCCACCTGAGAATTGGGATCAGCTGATGCTTAGCCACCTGAGGATTGAGATCAGCTGATGCTTAGCCACCTGAGGATTGAGATCAGCTGATGCTTAGCCACCTCAGAATTGGGATCAGCTGATGCTTAGCCACCTCAGAATTGGGATCAGCTGATGCTTAGCCTGAGGATTGGGATCAGCTGATGCTTAGCCACCTGAGGATTGAGATCAGCTGATGCTTAGCCACCTGAGGATTGAGATCAACTGATGCTTAGCCACCTGAGAATTGGGATCAGCTGATGCTTAGCCACCTCAGAATTGGGATCAGCTGATGCTTAGCCACCTGAGAATTGAGATCAACTGATGCTTAGCCACCTGAGAATTGGGATCAGCTAATAAAAGCCGCCATCTCAAGACCGAATGCAGAAGCAAGTCACTTGATTCTGGTGACAAATTAACGGGCCAAGTTCGGCAGCGATTTACCTGGACTCTGAGAAAATCTCAGGCTCGGGAGACACCAGCTGCTCGGTGGGCCCCCGCCCGCAAACATTCTTGTAGTCGTAGTCGCCAAGTGACCGGCTGACGGCCAGGGAGCCGTTGACCCGCTGGATCATGACGGAGCCGCCGGCGTTCTGAATGCGCTCCTTCTCAACCGGGTTGATGGGCTTGTGGTCCATGGTGGCCAAGGCCACCTTGCCGTCGCGCACCAGGATGCCGCGGGAGTCGCCGCAGTTGGCGAAGTAGATGTGGTGCGGGCTGATGAGGACGCACACGGCGGTGCTGCCGCTCTTGTCCTGGCCGAGTTCCACCTCGGGAATTTTGCGCATCTTGCTGTCCAGGTTCAGGAAGCCGTCACGGATGCCCCGCTGCACGTCCTCAAACGGCGGCACGGCGTCCGGGTCCAGCTTCTTGAAATCGTCAGTCTCAACGATGGCGTTGAGCAGCTGCTGGGCGCAGTGGGCGCTGATGCGGGCGCCCGCGTGGCCGTCAAACACGGCAAAGAAGGACCACTTGGCCAGGTTGCCGGGCAGGCCGGTGACGGCGCAGTGGGCGTCCTCCATCTCGATGCGCCAGCCCTGCATGCTGGACAGGCCGTAGGTCAGGCCGTTGCCCTCCCCGCTGTCATTTTGCTTGTCAATCTTAGGCTTGTCAAGGAAGGCTCCCATTGGCTTTTAGTCTGCGCGTGCGAGATGGCGCTGCAGCAGTTTGCGGCAAAAAACAATGCAAATACAAAGATACAAATAATTCATAGTTGTGAAATACTTTTGCTAGCAATGCACTTTACTACTATTTAGTTTGTGTCATTGGTTAGTTTGGCTGTCTCGGTTTTAGACAGAATCATGGTATATTTATAATTTATGATAATGATAATAAAGACTACTAAATGAGACTAAGCCTATGGTGAAGCAGCTAAGGCTTCCTGTCTTTATCTCTTTCTAAATGTAGCAAAATTACAAGGTGCACAACCAAGGAAAGAAGCAAATTTAGCTAGTCTAATATACAGTTAAAGCAGTAGATCAGATATAAAAGCTAGAGCATTTTCTAATGCCATTTCCTATTACTTTTGACCATAGACATCATTTTCTACTATGACACTATGTTGCAGCACCAATTCAAACTTGAAAAGAAAACCAGGAAACAAACTGGAAGATCACCATAAGTGGATAATATCATAGTCACAAATAGTACAAATAAAATGAATATATAGTTGTAAAACTTTTAATGCAGAATAAAAAGTAAATTAGAACTTGACAAAATAGAAAAAACATTTTGTCAAAAGACTTCTAAAATATATTTAGCATAGTTAGCTACTAAATAAAATACCAACAAGGTTATCATCTTTTTTTAAAAATGGCTTTTTTAAAAACTGTAATACTTATAAAAATAAGGGATGATACAGTGTTGGGCACAAGTCCATTAATAAGTGTTAATCTATTAATAAATAATAATAAATGTTAAGATTTTTCATTAACATTAACAGAATGCTATTAAGATTTTGTTAGTTAATAGCAATTTCATTATTAATGCTAATGACAATGTCAATAAGCCCAAAGACACTAAGAAAGAACAAAAATGTCTGATAAGAAGTTACATTACAAATTTAATTTACCTGCATGCCTAATTAATCTCTTTTTTATGAGGATGACTATGCAATATAACAAATTCTCACTTATTACCTTTATTATTATTAAAATATATATACTAATTTTGCATTGTTTGTCTGTCTGTCTGTCTGTCATTGATTTTTTTGAGAACTGTCTAGCTTTTTAATAAAAATTAGCAATAAAAATTATTTGAATAGGAAATGGATCAAATATTTGTATAACAATTTATTTAATGCTTTCAATGGGCACTTCTGTTTCTAAATTCAATTGTTCAGTTCAACCATTTAGGCCTTTCCTTGGCCAATGTACAATGTAGGATATAAATTTACATTAAAGCTAAAAGAGTTTTTTAACCCTTCACATGGTGGGCTGGCAATTTGTGTGGTTGGTTGAATTTTATTATTGTTTACTATCCAGTCTAATAGACAGTTGATGAAAAGAGTGAGTGCATAGGAGGTTAAAAAGCTGGCCTGAAATTTATCAACCTTCTAAACTGCTCTGATCTTTTGTTTTATCTTATGAATACAACACTGGGTGGTGCAGTTGCAGATAAGGGCAGTAGCTAATGGGGTTAATTAATTAAGATTTTTTTGGCAAATTGGTATATAATATTTATATAAAATTTATTTATATTATACCAATTGTTAGTAAGTCAAATATTTAAAAAAACAAAGTTTTTAATGCTTTCAATGTTTGAATTTTTAATTTGAGCCCCACCATTAGGCTTACTATGGTAGTGTGCTTATATATACTTAGACATTGAAAAGTCATCATCACAGAAGATTCTGTCTGTGGTTGCCTCTTTTGAGAGTGCAAGCAAAGTCTTTTGATCTTTGCAAGTAATGCAACTAAGTTGCAACTGCAACTATATGCAACTGCAGTTGAGGAATAAAGTGGGAGGAGAGAGGTGTAGTGTGTGAGGGTTTTGTTGGATAGATTAAAGCTACTGTAATCAGTTTGCTCATATCTTTTATTTCAGAATAGTCTAAGAGAAATTGCTTACTGGCACATTATGAGTATATGAGGGTCATCCCAAAAGTTCTCTATATCACTGAATTACTCCTACAAACTGGCCCCAATTTTGAAGAAAGTGCACACAAACTTGCAATAATATCTGCACACAACATTGATGAATTTTCATGAAAAAATCTCAATGCAATTAGAAATAACAAGCAAGGGTTGTCCAACACTTTTAGAGCAAATGGATAGCTCTTATATTGAATTCTTAAACTGGCACAGTGCAGCTGATGCAGCATCATTGACCAGTCATGAGTCAGCCAGTCAGTCAAGAATAAATGATGAAATTCTTATCAAGTTCATTTACTCTTCTACTTGTGACACTTGCCTATTAAGTTGGTGATGCTGTATGAGCTGCACTTTGCCAGTTTAAGAAGTCAATGTGAGAGCTGTCCACTTGCTCTGAAGGTGTTGGACAACTCAGCTTGTTATTTCTAATTGCATTGAGATCTTTCATGAAAATTCATCAATGTTGTCTACAGATATTGGTGCAAGTTTGTGTGCAGTTTTTTCAAAATTGTTATTAGTTTGTAGGAGTAATTCAATGATACATAGAACTTTTAGGATGACCCTAGTATCTAAAATTTCAGACAGTGAAAAAATCAATTTGTTAGCAAGTCAAATATTAAAATTTTTTTCATGCTTTCATTAATATTTAAACTTTAAATTGAATCCCCCATGGGTGCTTAATGTGCTAGTATGAACTAACTTTTGACACCTTCTTTTTCAATGTTAACAATCAATTATTAACTTTTAATTATCAAATAAAGAAGTTTATTTTCTTACTTTATACTACTTTAGTAGCCATTTATGTATAAGTTTTTTCCTTATTACCTATTACCCTATTACCTATTTTTCCCTATTACCTAATAAATCATAAATTGCTTAGATAACATTTCTTTTAGTGTTAGCTTAAAAGATGAAAAGCAAAGACAGTGCATTATAGAGTTAGTTTTGTAAAAAATATCAAATTCATATGTTTTATATTAACATTAATAGATTATTACTTATTAATAATCAATTAATTTTTAATTTAACAAAATCAATTGTTAATAAGTTAAGATTTTGTTTTAAAGCTCATGCTCTGGCTAGTAATACACACAAAGATTTTTATTAGTGTCCAACATTGGGATTATATTTTCTTGAAACTAAAAAAAATGTTTTGGAATTTGGCTTTATAAAATATAAAGCCAATGCAATATTATAACCTTTTTTAATTCTTGACTTAACTTATCTTTTGCATTAGATATACTTGAATAATTTACAAAAATTGTCATTTTTTGAACCTTTCCATAGCCATAGGTTGGCCTTATTGTCCCTATTTAAGAAACAAAAAATTATATGCTGAATTATGTCTTACTTATGCTTATAATAAGAAAGAATTAATAAGACATTATTTGTTATGAAAAGTGGCAAAAATGTTTTTTCTATGCTATGGTCTGCTTATGCATTTTAGGCCTGATTTTTAAAGCATTGTTGCAATGTATTCTATAGTTTTACAATATATATGGTTACATTAAGTCCATAGCCAGGATCATAGCACACCTATGCTGAAACAAATCCTATAAAAAATTTGATTGCACCATGTGCCAGAACAAATCCAATCAAAAAAATTAGTTTTGCTATGCATCGAAACTATTCTTTCTTATCAAATAAGTCTACTTATACAGTATAGACCTATTAGAACTTTTTAAAAAGAAACACAAAAAACACAAATATAAGTATTTTCCCGATTTGAAAAAATGCTTGTAAAACTTGTATTTGAATCTGTTTCATAGAAAGTAATCATTGTTAACTGTGTTGGATTTTCTTTCTTGCCTGTTATTATGCCAAAATGCATTAGCATAGTGCACATCTAATCTCTTTTTGTGTACCAGAATTTTCTATGAAAAAGGCCATCTTCTTGACTATGGCACAAAGTTTAAAACACTAGGCCAAGATAGTCTTACAACATTATGTCTTGACATAAGCCAAGCCACTATTCATTAGCCAAGTCACTGTTATTGTTAACATAAATCTAACTTAGACAAAATGATTGCAATGTTTAAGCATTAAGGCATAATAGGTAAAATGCATTGCAAAACTGTAGAAAATTAAATTTAGGATATGAAAAGTTCCATGACTGTTTTACTACTTGACCAATTATCAAAAGAAGAATTCAATTAGGCTATATATAAATTAATTAAAGTAAATTAATTCTCCATTTATACTTTATAGTAAGTTACTTTGTAACTCTTAATCTGAAAATTAAAGCCTACTTGCATAGCAATAAGCTATCTAAACCAGGCTTACAGACAACAGAAATGAGAAGCAATCCTGAATCCTATACTTATCAGTTATTAATAGTTTTTGTCCAACTGGTACTGGTCTTGGGTTGGTAAGAGCTATTAGTATTGTAACTATTGGTATTATATTGGGCAAAAAGAATACTTAAAATAAATTACTTGTGATAGTAATATAAAATAAACAACCCATCAATAGAGAATGTAGGGCTTTCACTGCAATTTTATTAAATACTAGTTTTAACTCGGCAATATATTTTATAACAACAATTGAACTTAAAAGTCTTTCAAAACGAAATTTAAAATAAAATTTAGTTGTTTTTGTATTTTATTTTTAGGCAAACTGCAAATAAGATAAAATTAAAAAAAACTTACTTAAAGAAAATTTACTTTTATAATTCTTACAAACTTTTACTATACAAGTTTTTTGTTTACTGCAAATAAATTTTTAAAAGTAAAAAATCTAGCTATTTTTTTTGAAAGCTTGAGCATCTTCACGGCAATCGGTTCTAGAACCAGAATAAATTCGAGTTCTAGAACCAAAACCATGTTCCGGAACTGATTCTGTTTTTCGAACCATCGATATGAAGAGCGTCGAACCGGTTCGGAACCAGTTCCGTTTTTCGAACCGGCGATATGAAGAGGCTCCTTGTCATGATGATTACGAACGAACATCATTTAAAGAAAATTAGATATTAGAAATTCACTGCCTCACTAATAGACACTAAAACCACTGAGGTCTATCGCCTAGCGGCGAGAAAAGGAAGGAAGGAGAAATAAAAATTAGACAATTTATAAGTTTTCTTTTGGCAACTCGAAAGCGCCCAAAGTCAAGAGGGCCCAGTGATGAGGATGAGCTAGCTAGGGGGCTTTGGCTATGACATGTGATGACGATGTGATTAGAGTAGCTTTTAGTAAAATTCACGCTTTTGCAGTAAAAAATTGCAAATAGTCACTGTATGCCTAGCCTAGATCCATTCAATTGCATCTTGTGTGTATTTTTCAACCAAGCCTAGGCCTAAGGCCTAATAAATACCAGACAAGATTTTTAAATGGCAGTTGTTGCTGTGACTATAGGCCTAAAAATAGCAAGATGTTTTTTTATGGTCAACACTTAAACAAGTATACTCATACTATCTAGGCTACTTTTAAATAGTACAGCTTTGCCTGCCCTAGGCCTATTATTTTTGTAGTCACTATACTAGTAGGCCCTAGTCTATACCTAAAAAGCAAAATGGCTATTTTTATAGCTATTGGAAGTTAGAACTTGCACTTGGAATAAATTTAATAGGCCTAACATTCATAAGTTAGCTAGCTAAGGTCAATAACAAAAACCATATAAAGTTAACATTGTATTAATATATTTAAAATGTTTCTTTGTTTTTAATTACTAGGCCTATATTTGGCAATCTTCAAGTTTCGTTCGTTAAATTATTTTTTCGATGATTTCTGAATTATCTTGCTCTGAGATGATTATTTTCGAGTTCTCCAGTGTACCCAGCCCTTTCCTAGTTGAGAAAGTAGCAGTTTTGTTAATATTATATATATAATGTACCGTAAAGCCGTTGGTAGGCAAAGGAATGTCTATGGCCCATATTAGGGTATCATATGGCGCCATCTGCACCCTGTCAATCCATTTGGGAACATCCTATACTGGATCGCACATTACTATAATGTCTAAGCATTAAGTTCTATGTGCTAAACTGTTGCTATTGAACTGGACTGCTACTACTGCCCCTGTTGTACCCCACTGTGTTACTATTTCTGTCTGTTTATACTCAGCGTTACATGTTAGCTTTGCTTGTTTGCATCTTATATTTCCGGCTTTACGGTACATTAGATATATAATATTAACAAAACTGCTACTTTCTCAACTAGGAAAGGGCTGGGTACACTGGAGAACTCGAAAATAATCATCTCAGAGCAAGATAATTCAGAAATCATCGAAAAAATAATTTAACGAACGAAACTTGAAGATTGCCCTATATTTATATAGCCTATATTGCATGTTTGTTACTTAATTTAGAAAGTAGGCCTAAAAGTTTTTTGTGTTAACCATGAAAATAACTATTTTTGCTATTATAATTATATTTACTAAGGCCTTCTATATGCCTTAGGCTTATATTCTTATAGTTTCAGTATATGCCATATAGTTCAATACAAAAGTATGCCTTTAATAGGCCTAGGCTTTTTGTTTTAAAGTTTTCATTCAATCTGAGCCATCTTCCAGTCCAAAGTGCTGCCCAACTGCCAGAGGGCTTGGCTATGGCAAGTAATGGTCGAAACCATCCTGCTATACAATGCGAAGACATGGATGCTGATGGCTATGCTAGAGTGGCAGCTAGACTTGCCGCACTCAGGGCTGCTCTGTGTGGCCTTTTGAGTTGATGAAAGCATTGGGACTGAGGCCCTATATAATTGGGCCAAGCTGCAGCGCCCGTTCATCATTCTGTTCTGGCAGCAACCTCAACTAGTGGGTCACGTGATTCGGGCTGAGGGCTACTAGCCCCAACCTATTTAGGATATCCTGCTGCTCACCTTGCATGGCCCATTCAGGTGGGGTCAGGCCCAAACCTGTTGATACATGGACTGCCTGCTGTGCAATGCTAGTGGACTTTGTTCACTCCTAGGCTTTGCCGCGTGCCATTTGACACGCCTTGCTCTAACTGCAACTGTGCATGCAGGGTTGCATATTTTGTTGTTTGTTGTTGTTGTTGTTTAAAAGTTCTGATAGGTCCAAAAAAGTTAAAGCTTAACTTGGATAAACCTTTAAATGACAATAGCAGAATTGGGAATTCTTTTTTAATCATTTGTTAAACTTTTTTGTGTTTTTTGTTTTTATAGATACAAAAATATAAAATAGCTTTGTCCAATATGATATTGGTACTTAGGAGTATCTTAGTCCTATGCCAATGCTATAAACAAAAAAGTTAATCTAGTGATTAGCTAAATTAGTTGGACTTAAAAGAAAAGTATTATATTTATTTTTTTATATTTATAGACTATAGTTAATTCTTGCTAAGTATTAAATTTATTATAATATTAATATATTTTAAGTAAGCTTTAAGTATCTCCAAGTAGGCTTGGTATCCTTCCTCTTTATAGTAGGCTTGGTATCACTTCCAGTTTTTAGACTTGGTGCCTTCCTTTATAGTAGGCTTGCCTCTCTTTTATAGTAGACTTAGCATATTCCCTTTTATAGTAAGCTTGTTGCCTTCTTACCCTTTTATAGTAGGCTTGGTACCTACCCATACATGTGCAACAATCGGCTGAGTTGGCCGATCCGGCCGACCAATTTGGCAGCCAACCAAGGAAGTCGCAAAAAGGCCCACCTGAAAAAACACCAAGTAGTAGTACTAAGCAGCTGACGAGGCATTTTAACTTTATAAGACAGTCAAAGTTACTCTTGCCGTTTACCAAAGTTGCGTTAATTGCGTTTTTACATGTAAGTCACATTTTTGGCCAAAAACTACATCGCATTTTTGTTAAAACTAAGTCGCACGGCCGACTGAATTTTGGAGGCTGCGCATGTATGTACCTACCCTCTTCTTTTATAATAGGCTTAGTATTCTTTTATAGTAGCTTGGCACTTCTTAACCCTGTTTATAGTAGGCTTAGTGTCTTCTTATTTGTAGTAAGCTTGGCACCCTCTATTTATAGTAGGCTTGGCATCTACCTGAGATAAGTCTTTTAATTAGAAAAATGTTGGTTATGGCTCATTCCATATAAGCATGGTCGTAACATGACAGGCTATTTTTACTTATAAAATGAAATATAATAATAGAATATACTAAACCAATATTTTAAATGAAAGATAATTTTGTCAAAAATATTTTTATAGAGTTTCATGTAGATATCATCATTAGTATAGATGCTATTAAACCTTGAATGGCACTTATGGTCGTAACAACAGGATTTTTGACATATAGAAACTAAAAGGTAAAAGTCTTATAACATTTTTATTTTTGATATTTTGCAATACATTTTTTAAAATTTGACTCAGAACATCTTTAGTAATCATACTCTTTTTGTAGAATATATAAACTCAAAAAGGCAACAAAGATACAAAAGAAAAGGCAGCCTTATGGTTGTAACATTATGGTCGTAACATATTTTTTTCTGTCAATTCAGTAACTTTGAGGTACCAATATATTAAAAATATAATAGATTATTTGGTCACCAATACTTTTATCTGATGATGCAAGTACTATACTTTTATCTATAGTTTGTTTCAACCTTCCAAAGCTTTCTATTTGTTTTTAAAAGGTACACAAACTTAATGATGTCTTTTGCTTAGAAAAATGTTTAAATTTTTACAAAAATGACTTTTTGCCACTTGATAGCATACTAATCTAACATTTTATCATTCATTTATTCTTAGATTGTAGATATTACACATAAAAAACATTTGGTAAAAAAATTGGCTGATAAGGCAATGGCAGGCAAAAATATTGACTTTTTTCTATTTTCCAAAAATGTCCATCTTATATGGAATGAGCCTTATGCTCCCTTGTCTAAAAACCTATTGGAATAACTGTATGTATGTTATATAATTGTCCGCCACATAATACATTTTAGTGCCACACCACTCTATTGCAAAATCATTTATATTCATAATTCATATATAAAATTTACCATGCCTAAACCTAATGTTTATAAACCTATGCTGGGCATTTGCAGGATTTTAGGTTGTATTATTATATTGGGATCTAAGACTAAGTAAAAGGTAAATCAAATTAATTATATTGCTTAAATATTCTAGAGAATAGGGAGAAAAGAGAGAGAAAAAAGAAGAAGGAAAACAGGGAAGAAAAGAAAAAGAGTAAATAAAGAAATAGAAGAGGGGAAAGAGGAAAAATGGGATAGAGAAAAAGAAAATATATACTATAGTAAAAAGTAAGAAGAATGAGAAAGGAGGAAAGAAAGAAAAAGGGGAGAAAGGAATAAAAAGTCAAAAGAGAAGATAGAGAGTAGAGAGAAAAGGAAAGGGAGAGAAAATATGGTTCATACATTGAAGTTTGCTGACCTAGCTCCAGAGAGTTAAACAACTTAGTAGGAAACCATTGGCACTAGCTGCTGATGTCTATGATCTTGTCTATGGTTGAAGGTTTTTATTTTGGGTTTGTTTTCCTTCTACTACACTTGATCTAGTTTATGCAAAGCTACCTGTATTGTCTAATTTCTCTATGCTATGAATAGAGTTTCTCTATGCTATGCTATCCTTTAGCAGTGCTTTTTCTAAGACATTTAAATTTTCAAGTGGCTTTAAATAAAATGAAGTGTTGAAAAATTCATTTTATTAAGTCTAGTATATTACTTTTTCATAGATTTTTGCTTACAAACCATGGCCATCTTGTTAATTCCATCTTGCCTATCTACTATTAAACTGTTTTAGACTTTTAGTCAAGAAAGCTAGAACATTTTGGTGAGAAATTCTAGCCAAGGCTTTCCACTAGGACACAAATAATTCTAATTATTTCAAAACACTGTATATTGGCTATGTACTCAGCCATATTGCCTTGACCCATCTAGGGAATGTTCTGAGTAAGCAACCCGAATACCAAAAAGCAAGCAAAGTTCACATGCTCATAGCTTCCATTCTAATTGTTGCAAACTTGAGACTTTATATTCAAATGGAAAATAAAGTGATAAATAATTGTGTCAAGTTTAAAGTCAAATGATTTTTATAAAGTAAACTTATAATAAAAAGCAAATTTATTCAATTTTAAAATTTCTTTTACATTGGTTAAAATAAGGGAAAGGAGAAAGACACAGATTAGCCTAATAACAATGTAGCATGGTACAATGGTGTGGCATGGCATGGCTTAGTAAGATAGCAATAAGTATGGCATAGTATACGTATACATGGCATAGATGTAACACAGTAGTGTGGTCTGGTGTTAAGAGGTATAGTGTCAGCAAGGTGGGAAAAGATATAGCTAAGGAAAAGATATTGCCTAAGATATAGGCAACAGAAAATTTGGTAGCAGATGAATTGACTAGATATCTAACAATATACCAAAAACTTTGGCAAACTTTGGCAAAACTTTGTAGGCTCCTTGGTATATGCCATTTACATAACATTGATTGCCTAGGATTTAAGAACTAAATCTTATCTTAAGAACTAAATAGTAATAGCAATAATTAAATGTCAGAAGGCAAAACTAGATTGGCAATGTGTCAATTTTTTACTTTTTTAATAGAATAGATCTAATTGCTATATAACCCCTTTGTCACATTTATAATATATCCCAATATGCCTATAAGCATAAGGCTGCTAGCCTAAGTGTCACGTGAGACATTAATACATAATATTTAATATGATTTCAAGTTTCTAATATGTAGAAAATGAAAGCAAAAAATCAAAGAATTTTTAAGTTACATTATTTTGTTTACTTTTACTAATTACTAATAATGCTGGGTGTAGGCCTAAGCTATAGCATAGGATGAATGTCTGTATGTTTTCTACAATGAGGTATTGAAACATTTTGTGATTGTATTTATCATTTCTAGAAATAAAAAAAACTATTTACGAGCATAATGATTGCTTTGCCTCATAAATGCCAGTGGGACACTCCTAAAGTAAATTTGTTTATTCAAAATTTGAATGCAAGAAATTGAGTTCAGAGTTACTTCTCTATAAACAATTGCAGCTGAATTTTGTAATGTAAGCAACATCACTTTTACCAGCAGCAAAACATTGTCAATTGAGCTTGGAAATGAGCTTCAGCAGTGATGAAGTCAACTTTCTTATCTATCGTTACCTGCAGGAGTCGGGTAAGTCCTTCGGCTGTTTAAAGTTTTCTTTGCTCGGTTTAACTTTACACCTGGCATTGCAACACGCCAGGCTATCTGCACTCGGCCTTCTTATTCGGTGTGGAAAGCCACATCTCCAGCACCAACATCAATGGCTCCATGGTGCCGCCGGCCGCTCTGCTGCAGATCATTCAGAAGGGCCTGCAGTACACCGAGGCCGAGATCAGCATTGGCGAGGGCGGCTCCGAGCGAGTCGTGGAGTCTCTGTCCCTGATCGACTCCGTCATGCCGGAGGTGGTGGAGATGCGCAAGAAGCAGGTGGCCGAGGCTGAGAAATGCCGTGTTAGCGGCAGGCCGGGCGCTGGTAAGTGCTGGGGTCAGGTGGTCCTGTGGCTGATGTCTGGTAGATAATTGGAGCTACTTGTAGATGTACATGTTGTGGGGGTAGATAGTTAATGCCATCGCCTGGTAGTCAGCTTTGATTATCTGGTAGCAAAGTGACGTACATGATAGTCAATTTTGGGTGGAATGTCCTATTTTAGTGCGAGTGCCTGGTGTAGTGTCTGTCACTGCCTGGTCTAGTGTCTGTCACTGCCTGGTGTAGTGTCTGTCACTGCCTGGTCTAGTGTCTGTCACTGCCTGGTGCAGTGTCTGTCAGTGTCTGGTGCAGTGTCTGTCAGCTTCTGGTGCAGTGTCTGTCAGTGTCCGTCAAAGTGTCTGATGGAGTGTCGGGCTATCGAGCAGCCCCATTGCCCTCAGCTTCAGCCGGCAGCAAGCCGTTCGGCCAGGCGGTCAACGGCGAGGACCACATGGCGCAGGACGGCGATGGCCTCGCCTCGGCCGGCCGAGACTCCCTCGCCGTGCCGCTGGAGATCCCGCCCAGCCGGGTCACGGTGCTGCGCGGCCACGAGTCCGAGGTGTTCATCTGCGCCTGGAACCCCCGCCAGAACCTGCTGGCCTCGGGCTCTGGCGACTCCACCGCCCGCCTGTGGGACGCCACCGACCTTGCCAGCGCCGTTGATCCCAAGAAGCAGCTGGTGCTCAAGCACTGCATTAGCCGGGGTGGCATGGACGTGCCCAGCAACAAGGATGTCACCTCGCTTGACTGGAATGTGAGCAGAAATTTTCTGGCCTGTCCTAAGCAATGATAGCCCTTAGTGGCCAGATTCTGTTCTCACTGCTCTGTTTCTCCTTCATCTTCCATTCACACCCTGCTTTTACTTACCTCCCTACCTCTGACCTCTTCTCTTTCCCAGTCACCCCCTTTCCGCATCTTATCCCGTCCTCCCAACCATCCTCATTTCTTCTTAGGCTTTCTTAATTACTATCTCCCCCCACGTCTTCTCACGTCTTGTCATCTCTCCCAACGTCTTCTCACGTCTTCTCATCTCTCCCCACGTCTTCTCACGTCTTGTCATCTCCCCCCACGTATTTTCACGTCTTATCATCTCCCCCCACCTATTCTCACGTTTTGTCATCTCCCCCTACCTATTCTCACGTCTTATCATCTCCCCCCATCTATTCTCACGTTTTGTCATCTCCCCCTACCTATTCTCACGTCTTATCATCTCTCCCAACGTCTTCTCACGTCTTCTCATCTCCCCCTACCTATTCTCACGTCTTATCATCTCTCCCAACGTCTTCTCACGTCTTCTCATCTCTCCCAACGTCTTCTCACGTCTTCTCATCTCTCCCCACGTCTTCTCACGTCTTGTCATCTCTCCCCACATCTTCTGACGTCTTCTCATCTCTCCCCACTTTTTCTCACGTCTTATCATCGCTCCGCACGTATTCTCATCACATCTCCACCCCTCATCACCTCTTTCCACTCCTCCTCATCACCTCTTTCCACTCCTCCTCATCACCTCTTTCCACTCCTCCTCATCACCTCTTCCACGTTTTCTCATCACCTCTCTCCACGCCTTTTCACTTCTCATCGTCTTCCCTACGTCTTCTCATCTCCCTTCTCCCCTTTATAATTTGCTAACATTTGCATTTTCCTTCCTCCCCCAACCAGCTCACCCCACCGTCCTTAACCCGCCAACCCACCGCCCGCCTTTGCAGTATGACGGCTCCCGGCTGGCGACGGGATCCTACGATGGCTTCGCGCGGCTGTGGGCAACAGACGGTAGGAAATTATTTGATACTTGAGCTCTTTTTTAGTTGCCTTGTAGTTTTGCGCCTGACAAATTCGCTCAAATTATGGGCTGGGCTAATTCTTGTCACCTGAACGAGCTTGGTCATCTCCTCATACCTTCTGTGATCTATTAAGCTACTGACAGTAGCAATTGAGTTCAATAAAGTTTATGGTTAAAAAATTATCTCTACTCAGGTACGCTGGTCTGCACCCTGGGCCAGCACAAGGGCCCAATATTTGCGCTGAAGTGGAACAAAGCTGGCAACCTCATACTCAGCGCCGGGGTCGATAAGGTGAGCTAATTGAAGCGATCATTCTAAGAAATCTGCGGTTAAAATGCCTTTTTTTCCTGGTGAATTTCAGACAACCATCATTTGGGACGCCACCACGGGTCAGGCAAAGCAGCAGTTTGCATTCCATACAGGTGAGCCTGAAGATTGCCCTGAACTTTATTTACTTGTACACGGTATCTTGTACCCGTCCTACTTGTACACCGAATACTGTACCAGTATTACTTGTACACCGACTCCTGCACCAGTCTTACTTGTACACATACTCCTGTACCCGTCCTACTTGTACACCGACTCCTGTACCAGACCTACTTGTACACCGACTTCTGTACCAGTCTTACTTGTACACCGAGTCCTGTACCAGACCTACTTGTACACCGAGTCCTGTACCAGACCTACTTGTACACCGAGTCCTGTACCAGACCTACTTGTACACCGAGTCCTGTTCCAGACCTACTTGTACACATTCTCTTGTACCAGTTCTACTTGTACACCGAGTCCTGTACCAGTCCTACTTGGACTCCTGTACCAGTCCCACCTCCTCGCCGCTCCAGCGCCCGCTCTGGACGTGGACTGGCAGAGCAACAACACATTCGCCAGCTGCTCGACAGACCAGAGCATCCAGGTGTGCCGCCTCGGTCGCGAGCAGCCCATCGAGATATTCAAGGGCCACACAAACGAGGTCAACGCGATTAAGTGGGACCCACAGGGCCGCCTGCTGGCCTCCTGCTCGGACGACATGACCCTGAAGCTGTGGTCCATGGACCGGCCGCACCCCATCCACGACTTCAAGGCGCACCAGAAGGAGATCTACACCATCAAGTGGAGCCCCACGGGGTACAACTCGCAGAATCCCAATGCCAACCTCTACTTGGCCAGGTGCGAATTCAGCTTTGTAGCCTTGGTAGCTATTGGTTATTGGATATTGGCAGTGCTGACGAGTATATTGGGGCAATCCTGACTTGTAGCCTTGGTAGCTATTGGTTATTGGATATTGGCAGTGCTGACGAGTATATTGGGGCAATCCTGACTTGTAGCCTTGGTAGCTATTGGTTATTGGATATTGGCAGTGCTGACGAGTATATTGGGGCAATCCTGACTTGTAGCCTTGGTAGCTATTGGTTATTGGATATTGGCAGTGCTGACGAGTATATTGGGGCAATCCTGACTTGTAGCCTTGGTAGCTATTGGTTATTGGATATTGGCAGTGCTGACGAGTATATTGGGGCAATCCTGACTTGTAGCCTTGGTAGCTATTGGTTATTGGATATTGGCAGTGCTGACGAGTATATTGGGGCAATCCTGACTTGTAGCCTTGGTAGCTATTGGTTATTGGATATTGGCAGTGCTGACGAGTATATTGGGGCAATCCTGACTTGTAGCCTTGGTAGCTATTGGTTATTGGATATTGGCAGTGCTGACGAGTATATTGGGGCAATCCTGACTCCCACTCCATACATGAGACAGTTCTGACCCCCACCCAAAACCATATAGGATATTTCCTAAGCTTCAGCCGACTTATTTTTTAAACCCTTCACTGCAACATCGAGCCTCTCATTCCCTAATTTCGCTCACCTGCCAGCGCGAGTTTCGATTCGACTGTCCGCCTGTGGGACGTGGAGGCCGGCGCCTGCGCCCAGGTGTTCTCCAACCACAATGAGCCCGTGTACAGCGTGGCTTTCTCGCCATGCGGGCACTACTTGGCCTCGGGCAGCTTTGACAAATGCGTGCACATCTGGGATATTGCGGTAATTGCTTTTATTGCTGCGCCTACGTATCAAAGCTTTTCTGCTTTAAGGAAAAGCCCATGGATTGCTGCTTTTACGAAAAGCCAGTAGATTGCTGCTTTTAGGAAAAGCCAGTAGATTGCTACTTTTAGGACAAGCCAGTAGATTGCTGCTTTTAGAAAGTCTGCATTGCTACTTTTAGGACAAGCCAGTAGATTGTTGCTTTTAGGACAAGCCATTTGATTGCTTCTTTTAGGAAAAGCCAGTAGATTGCTGCTTTTAGAAAGTCTGCATTGCTGCTTTTAGGAAAAACCTGTAGATTTCTTCTTTTAGGAAAAGCCAGTAGATAGCTGCTTTTTAAAAAAGCCAGTAGATTGCTGCTTTTAGAAAGTCTGTGCATTGCTGCTTTTAGGAAAAGCCCGTAGATTGCTGCTTTTAGAAAAAGTTCGAGATTGCTGATTTTAGGAAAGCACTTTGGCTAGTGGATTTCTGCTTTTAGTAAAAGTCTAGTTTGCTGCTTTAGGAGAATGCAGTAGATTGCTGCTTTCTGCAAGTACGCGAGCTTGTACTCGTAAATTAAATTGCGTCTAGTCTTTAATTGCTGCTTTCAAATGCGCAGATTGCAGCTTGAATTTCCGCTCTATTTCTCTAATTATCTTTTCACGCGCCGCTTCTTTGCCGCCCGCAGTCCGGCTCGCTGGTGCACAAGTACCAGGGCACCGGCGGCATCTTTGAGGTCTGCTGGAACCACACCGGGGACCGCGTTGGCGCCAGCGCTGCCGACGGCACCGTAAGTGACCGCCAGCAGCGGGCCTCAGTGCCGGTTTTATTGCTTCTGAGTCTATGGCGTTTTAGCTAATAAGATAAAACAGCTTTTTGGTTTGGTTTCTTGAGCAAATTCTCCTTTACTAACCTTTCTGTCTTCTCACATCTATCCCCTTCGTTCTCTCATTTTCCCATGGGCCATCTCTCTCTCTCTCTCTCTCTCTCTCTCTGTCTTTTATTTTATTTTCCCTTGCCTCCCATTTCCCCATCTCCCTTCTCCCCTCCCATTTCCCCATCTCCCTTCTCCCCTCCCATTTCCCCATCTCCCTTCTCCCCTCCCATTTCCCCATCTCCCTTCTCCCCTCCCATTTCCCCATCTCCCTTCTCCCATCCCATTTCCCCATCTCCCTTCTCCCATTCCATTTCCCCATCTCCCTTCTCCCATCCCATTTCCCCATCTCCCTTCTCCCATCCCATTTCCCCATCTCCCTTCTCCCCTCCCATTTCCCCATCTCCCTTCTCCCCTCCCATTTCCCCATCTCCCTCCCCTCCCATTTCCCCATCTCCCTTCTCCCCTCCCATTTCCCCATCTCCCTCCCCCTCCCATTTCCCCATCTCCCTTCTCCCCTCCCATTTCCCCATCTCCCTTCTCCCATCCCATTTCCCCATCTCCCTTCTCCCCTCCCATTTCCCCATCTCCCTTCTCCCCTCCCATTTCCCCATCTCCCTCCCCCTCCCATTTCCCCATCTCCCTTCTCCCCTCCCATTTCCCCATCTCCCTCCCCCTCCCATTTCCCCATCTCCCTTCTCCCCTCCCATTTCCCCATCTCCCTTCTCCCCTCCCATTTCCCCATCTCCCTTCTCCCATCCCATTTCCCCATCTCCCTTCTCCCCTCCCATTTCCCCATCTCCCTTCTCCCTCCCTCTTGTTTCCCATCTCCCCCTCCCATTGGTGTGATGCTACAATTATACAAACCCAGCCGCTTCACACCCTCATCCCCATCAATTCCCACTGCAGGTGGTCATCCTGGACCTTCGCCGCTGCTAGGGAGCGGCTGCCGGGCTGTGCAGCCGGTTTGGGGAATTCCAAGCGCATGGACATTGTCAAGGTGTTGTCCGACACCTGCGCTTTAATAATCAGTGTGGCATGTGGAGCCTGCGACCAATGCTTGCACTGCTGCGGTTAATTTAAACTGCCGCCCGTGTTTCACATTGAAAATGGTTGCGCAGTTCCGTTAGTCCCTGCTCCGTATTGTGCAGCTGTCTGATATTGCCGATAGTGTACTTTAGTAACTGGGCGACATCCCAGCCGAGTGCTGTCCAGAAGCCCCGCCCACGGTTCCGCTGTGTGTTTGCTGTTGTAGACGTGCTGTGCTGCCAGTAATTCACCCCCCTAATCTGTTTTTGGCCGTAGAATTGTTTTGTTTACTTTTAATTTATTGTGCAACCCTCCCTGTTGTTGCTGGCTATCGCTAATTTTAGTAAATAATCCCAATTTGTTAGAGTTGCTAGCGACTGATGAAGCGATTGACGCTACGTATTCTGACCCTACGTCAGCTCACAACTTCCATCCCGAGGCTTAAAAATCTGTCTTTAAAGTCCCAAACACATTCCATGATCCCCCTGAAACCATAGCTCTCATAGACAGCCCCTTAAAACCCAAGCTATCATAGACAGCCCCTGAAACCTCAGCTCTCATAGACAGTCCCTGAAACCCCAGCTCTCATAGACAGCCCCCGAAACCCCAGCTCTCATAGACAGCCCCTGAAACCTCAGCTCTCATAGACAGTCCCTGAAACCCCAGCTCTCATAGACAGCCCCTGAAACCCCAGCTCTCATAGACAGCCCATGAAACCTCAGCTCTCATAGACAGCCCCTGAAACCCCAGCTCTCATAGACAGCCCATGAAACCTCAGCTCTCATAGACAGCCCCTGAAACCCCAGCTCTCATAGACAGTCCCTGAAACCACAGTTCTCATAGATAGTCCCTGAAACCCCAGCTCTCATAGACAGCTCCTGAAACCTCAGCTCTCATAGACAGCCCCTGAAACCTCAGCTCTCATAGACAGTCCCTGAAACCCCAGTTCTCATAGATAGTCCCTGAAACCCCAGCTCTCATAGACAGCTCCTGAAACCTCAGCTCTCATAGACAGCCCCTGAAACCCCAGCTCTCATAGACAGCCCCTGAAACCTCAGCTCTCATAGACAGTCCCTGAAACCCCAGCTCTCATAGACAGCCCATGAAACCTCAGCTCTCATAGACAGCCCCTGAAACCCCAGCTCTCATAGACAGTCCCTGAAACCCCAGCTCTCATAGACAGTCCCTGAAACCCCAGCTCTCATAGATAGCCCCTGAAACCCCAGCTCTCATAGACAGCCCTTGAAACCCCAGCTCTCATAGACAGTCCCTGAAACCCCAGCTCTCATAGATAGCCCCTGAAACCCCAGCTCTCATAGACAGCCCCTGAAACCCCAGCTCTCACAGCCTGAATTCCCAGCTCTCCAAGTCTAGCAGGCGCAAGTCCAAGACTTCAGACTGAGCAGAAGTCGGCCTGGATTTCCTTAAAGCGCTGCCTGTGCTATCGTGAATTCGTCTGTCGCGGTGCCAAACAAGTATTTTTGGCCCCTCCATCCCTCAGTCCCGCCATTTGCTTAGCCTGACCTTGTAATGTTCTTTGAAGTTGTTTTGTCTTGTTTTGTGCCCTGATTCCTTTGACCCGACCGTCGCTGTTGTCCACCTGGTCCTATCGCTCTGAATTTGTAGTTTATAACTGTTGCTTATTGCTGCTTTTACCTGTCTCAGATTTCCTTCTCATTTGTGAGAACATGCGAGAACTGCTTGCCCATTGTCTGTTAACATGTCGCTTTGCACCCGCACACCAAGACTGTCCACTACCTGCTACTAAAGCTGTATTATACTTGCTGTTAATCCTGAGTGCGGCGGCTGCAGCACATGCAACCCGTGTAGTTATGCGGAATGACTCCACCTGTTATTTACTTCACTTAGGGGTTGGCTGGCGGCAGGGCAGGAGTCAGCTGGGATAGGCCCGGCCGGGAATAGGCCTGCATCTGACCTTCAGCTGACCATGCAGTTTCAGCAAAATACGAGCAGCAGAAGTCGGAGGAGGCTTGCTCGAACGACCCGCGTTCCTCAAATTCAGCTTTATTGCCATTTCTAATTTGACACTGCAGTTCGAATTTCACGCAACCGCATGAGTCACAGCTTGGCCAGCCTCTTGACGAGGTCCTGATACACCACCATGCCGTTCTCGTCCACCAGACCGCGCAGCATCTGCGCCACTTCCTTGGCCTCCAGTGGCTCGCCCAGCTGCGTCAGCCAGCCCTGCAGGTCCTCCGCCTTCAGCCTGCCGGCCTCCACCTTGTCGAACGTCAGGAAGGCCTCGTCCAGAGCTTGTGCCCACTGTTCCGGCGACAGCGTCTCCGCCTTTGCCCTGGCCGCCACGGTCAGGAAGTTCGGCAGCTCCACGGTGCCGCTGGCGTCGGGATCAGCGTCCTTGGCGTAGTCCTGGACCTCCTCCTCCGACAGGACAAACTTGGCGCGGCGCAGAGCCTCTCCCAGGTCGCCGATGGCGATGGCGCCGCGGCCGCGCTTGTCCAGCCGCTTGAAGGCTGCTTTCCAAACTTCTTCGTCTGCTGGGGGCTGCTTGCGCCTCTGCTGGGTGGCGCGGCCTTTCTGCTCTGTGTGGGTGAATGCGGTGCCTGTGTGGGTGAAATCAGTGCCTGTGAGGGTGAATGAGGTGCCTGTGAGGGTGAAACTTGAAAGTGAAATGCGGTGCCTGTGAGTGAATGCGGTGTTTGTGGGTGAATTCAGTGTCTGTGGGTGAATGCGGTGCCTTGTAACATGGGTGAATGCGGTGTTTGTGGGTGAATTCAGTGTCTGTGGGTGAATGCGGTGCCTTGTAACATGGGTGAATGCGGTGTTTGTGGGTGAATTCAGTGTCTGTGGGTGAATGCGGTGCCTTGTAACATGGGTGAATGCGGTGTCTGTGAGTGAATGCGGTGTCGGTGAGGGTGAATGCAGTGTCTGTGGGTGAATGCGGTGTCTGTGAGGGTGAATGCGGTGCCTGTATGGGTGAATGCGGTGTCTGTGAGGGTGAATGCGGTGTCTGTGGGTGAATGCGGTGCCTGTGTGGGTGAATGCGGTGTCTGGGTGAATGCGGTGCCTGGGTGAATGCGGTGTCTGTATGGATGAATGCGGTGTCTGTGGGTGAATGCGGTGCCTGGGTGAATGCGGTGTCTGTGGGTGAATGCGGTGCCTGTGTGGGTGAATGCGGTGTCTGGGTGAATGCGGTGCCTGGGTGAATGCGGTGTCTGTATGGATGAATGCGGTGTCTGTGGGTGAATGCGGTGCCTGGGTGAATGCGGTGTCTTGGGTGAATGCGGTGTCTGGGTGAATGCGGTGCCTGTATGGGTGAATGCGGTGTCTGTGAGGGTGAATGCGGTGCCTGTGGGTGAATGCGGTGTCTGTGGGTGAATGCGGTGCCTGGGTGAATGCGGTGCCTGTGGGTGAATGCGATGCCTGTTGGTGAATGCGGTGCCTGTGTGGGCGAATGCGATGTTTCTATTGGTGAATGCGGTTTCAACTTAAGTGAGTTTACTGTGTGTGACTGCCGTGACTGCCAGAATGGGTTGCTGTGCTGTTCAGGACGCCTCACTTACTAGCAGTAATTGGCATCTGCAGCTCGGGCGCTCCAACGGCGTCGAGTGAAAGCAGGCAATAAAACTGTGACCGAGCTGAGCTGGCCGAGCAGCCTTAAACTCGGCCTGGCAGTCAAATATCTATCGTGTTTGTTGAATGCGCAGCGGAGCCAGCACAGTTTGCCGTGCCAATGGCATGAGCCCGGGGGCTCTCGATTCTCAACAGCGCGCGCTATTTGCATTTGCTTAGCGGGTTAAACAATGAGAATGGCTGCTATGCAATTTCTGCAGTCATGGATTTGTTCATTCTATTTTTGGAGAATGCGAGCGCGGGGGGACTATGAGCTGATTTTCAATCTGCAAAAATCTGTGCAGTGTTGCATAGGATAGGATTTTATTGATAATTCCATTATTTCAAAAGCTGGGTGTGGGCTCTGCTGCAGCTGAAGAGGCAATGCGAGAATTACGCTCATAATTACAATTAAGAGGGTTTAGGGGCGGTTGCCATGATTAGGGGCGATTCTCAGGGTGGATTAGGGACGATTCTCAGGCTGGATTAGAGGCGATTCTCCGGGCGGATTAAGGGCGATTATCAGGGCGGATTAGCGGTGATTCTCAGGGCGAATAAGCGGTGATTCTCAGGGCGGATTAGGGGTGATTCTCGGGGTGGATTAGGGGTGATTCTTAGGGTGGATTAGGGGTGATTCTTAGGGTGGATTAGGGGTGATTCTCGGGTGGATTAGGGGTGATTCTTAGGGTGGATTAGGGGTGATTCTCGGGTGGATTAGGGGTGATTCTCGGGGTGGATTAGGGATGATTTTTAGGGTGGATTAGAGGTGATTCTTAGGGTGGATTAGGGGTGATTCTCGGGGTGGATTAGGGGTGATTCATAGGGTGGATTAGGGGCGATTCTCGGGGTGGATTAGGGGTGATTCATAGGGTGGATTAGGGGGTGATTCTCGGGGTGGATTAGGGGTGATTCTTAGGGTGGATTAGGGGTGATTCTTAGGGTGGATTAGAGGTGATTCTTAGGGTGGATTAGGGGTGATTGTCGGGTGGATTAGGGGTGATTCTTAGGGTGGATTAGGGGTGATTCTCGGTGGATTAAAGGGGCGATTTGCAGGGTGGATTAAGGGTGATTCTTTGGGTGGATTAGGGGCGATTCTCAGGGTGGATTAGGGCGATTCTCAGGGTAGAGTAGGGGCGATTTCTAGTGTGCATTAGGGGCTGTTGCCAGGGTGGTTCTTAGGGTGGAGTCGGGGCGATTCTCACGTCAGCTTAAAGAAAAGTCTTCAGGCGATGTAGGGGAATTCTCTGAGCGAATTGAAAGCGACTCTCGGGGTTTTCAGACTCAAAGCAGCACCCAATCCGATATGCAATACTCGATCGAATCTCGCGCTCTTAAACCAGAGAGAGGAAATGCAGTGAGACGCGGGAAACTTGCAGTCATGAGCAATTTTAGCCTGAATGATTTTTTTCTTATCAAAGGACTGCTCCGTGAGGCTGTTAAATAGTAAGTTTGCTGAGACTAAACTAGCTGAAACAACAAAAACTCCTGAGCCTTTATGCATGGTACCGCTGCCTACAAAACCGCTTGAGGCATGTCAGCAGAGAGCTGAGAGTCCAGTCCAACCTTCCCCAGCCTCAGTAATCTTCAGGACCTCCTCCAGCACCTTCAGCAGCCGCGCTGGCGTCGAGGTCCTCGTGGATGCTCGGCCGCACCATCAGCGAGCCGCAGTCGTCAATCCAGGCCTCCAGCCGCAGGACCAGCCGCAGCTCGCTGGGCTCCGTGCAGACCGGCTGGCAGTGGCGGCCGTCCCCCTGGTTGCTGGCGTTGCTGTTGGCCACCTGCAGGTGCTGCTGAGCTTCCCGCTGCTGCGGCATCTTCTGCTTTCGTTGATGCACTTCTTCATCCTGGTGCTGCGGCATCTTCTGCTTTCGCTGATGCACTTCTTCATCCTGGTGCTGCGGCATCTGCTTTTGCTGACGCACTTCTTCATCCTGGTGCTGTGGCATCTTCTGCTTTCGCTGGTGCACTTCTTCATCCTGGTGCTGCAGCATCTTCTGCTTTTGCTGACGCCACTGCGGCAGGTTTTGATCTGGCTGTCCGCCCTGGCAGCTGTGCTGCTCACACTGGGCCAGCAAGATCTCCAGCTGTTGCTGCAGTTTCTGTTGCTGCTGCTGCCGCTGGTCGCCCTGCTGCTGGTGCCGCATGTTGCCGATGACCGCCTCAAACTGCCTGGCCAGCTCGGCTGCCGTGCTGTACAGATCCTCGGTGCACTCCTCCGCGGAATTCGAGGTCTCCATCGCTGCGAATGTCAAACAGAACTTCAAGCAATCAAATTCTTAGCTCAGTTTTCAAGCGGCTGCCTTGAGGCTTGGCTGAATATCAGATTTTTGCTTCTCACTTCCTGCAGTCCCAGTTCGGCCATAGACAGCCAGCTTAGAGGGCGCCATGGCTGAATCAATGGGGCGAGGCAGCTCAGCGGTCAGCACGTCGGGCCCTCGCGTCAAAGTAACCCGGGTTCGATTCCGCGCGCGGCCTCTGGGCATGGCGGTTTGCCCCCCCCCCCGCTGGCTTGCGGCACCGGCCGCTGCCAAATGATTACTCAATGGATGAATAAAGCAGGTAAAGCTGAGACGAGAAAAGAATGGAAAAGCGAAATGCCACTGCCCTTGAACTGTGCGCAGATTTGCATTTTTAATAATTAATTAAACAGCTCAGGTGTGACCTGAAAGCCTTCATCTTGTTTTATTGTTCAGCAGTTCTCTGCCTTCGATGCTTTCAGCACTAAATGTGACACAGGCACAGCGCAGGAACAAATGCAATTTGCGAAACTGCCAGTGCGTGCCTGGAAGATTTTTGAGATGCTAAATGAGTTTTTTAATTCCTCTGCCGCTCTCGGCCTGCCGGGTCAGAACCGGGCTGGCAGCGGGCCCAGCTTCAGGCCGCTCTTGAAGGCTGCCACATCCGCGATGACGGAGCCCTTGGAGTGAACAAAATACAATTTCATCAGAGCTGATTAAGAATCATGAATGCTACTATCAGTAAGCTGATTAAGAATCATGAATGCTACTATCAGTAAGCAGTCAGGAGAAGTCTGGACTCACCGGGTAGCCCTCATACTTGTCCTCCTGCACAGCGGGACCGAATGACTTCTGCGAGATCACGTGAATGGCGAGCTTGCGCCTGCGGGGTGAATCCTTGGCCACCCAGGTCTGCGGGGTCGAAATTCGGTCACAGTTCAGTAAATGAGCTCATGAGTCAGTGAATGAGGTCATCAGCCAGTGAATGAGGTTGTGAGTCAGTGAGTGAGGTCATGAGTCAGTGAATGAGGTCATGAGTTAGTGAACGAAGAAGTGACTCAGTGAATGAGGTCATCAACCTGTGAATGAGGTTGTGGGTCAGTGAGTCAGTGAATGAGGTCATGAGCCAGTGAATGAGGTCATCAGCCAGTGAATGAGGTTGTGAGTCAGTGAGTGAGGTCATGAGTCAGTGAATGAGGTCATGAGTTAGTGAACGAAGAAGTGACTCAGTGAATGAGGTCATCAACCTGTGAATGAGGTTGTGGGTCAGTGAGTCAGTGAATGAGGTCATGAGCCAGTGAATGAGGTCATCAGCCAGTGAATGAGGTTGTGAGTCAGTGAGTGAGGTCATGAGTCAGTGAATGAGGTTGTGAGTCAGTGTGATGTCATAAACCAGTGAATGAGGTCATGAGTCAGTGAATGAGGTCATGAGCCAGCGAATGAGGTTGTAAGTCAGTGAATGAGGTCATGAATCAGTAAATGAGGTCATGAGTCAGTGAATGAGGTCATGAGCCAGCGAATGAGGTTGTAAGTCAGTGAATGAGGTCATGAATCAGTAAATGAGGTCATGAGTCAGTGAATGAGGTCATGAGTCAGTGAGTGAGGTTATGAGCCAGTGAGTGAGAGGTCATGAGCCAGCGAATGAGGTCATAAATCAGAAAAAAGTCATGGCTTTAGGCGCTCACCCGATAAAAGTCAAGCAGCTCCTCGTGGCGCAGTGGGCCAGCCTCGACCGCCGACTGCTCGGAGGTGCCACCGGGCGGGAGCAGCAGCGCGGCCAGCCGGTCCGGCCGGTCGAAGCAGGCGGCGCCGCTGGCGATCTCCGCCCAGTCAGCGGCGCTCCGGCCGGACAGCCGCTTCGGCCGCTCCAGCAGGCGGGCCCGCAGCGCCTCCGCGTGGTCTCGCAGCTCCGCCGGCGTCATGGCGGCCAGCAGCGGCCCCGCGGCCTCCACGAATTCGTCGATGCGACTCTCCAGCTCGGCCGGGTGGCGCTCCGACTGCACGCAGAAGCTCAAGCCGCAGGCGGCGACGCCGGGCCGCTCGGCCAGCTGCACCAGGTAGCCGAGCTGCTGCTGAGTGCGCAGCGAGTTGAAGAATCGCTCCTTCAGCGACTGCACCAGCAGCTTCGTCAGCGCCTGCCTGCGCAGCTGGCCCTCCGGGGTGGTCGCCGGCTCCACCTGAAAGTACACCACGCAGGCTGACGACCTGCAGGCGGCGTGACGAGTACCGGTCAGTCAGTGTGTCCACGAATCACTCAGTGTGCTCATCAGTCACTCAGTGTGCCCAAAAGATTTTCAATGTGTCCACAGGTGTCCATTTAAATGTGTCCACAAGTGTCTATTTAAATGTGTCCACAAGTGTCTATTTAAATGTGTCCACAAGTGTCTATTTAAATGTGTCCACTAGTGTCTATTTAAATGTGTCCACAAGTGTCCATTTAAATGTGTCCACAAGTGTCTATTTAAATGTGTCCACAAGTGTCCATTTAAATGTGTCCACAAGTGTCTATTTAAATGTGTCCACAAGTGTCTATTTAAATGTGTCCACAAGTGTCCATTTAAATGTGTCCACAAGTGTCTATTTAAATGTGTCCACAAGTGTCCATTTAAGTGTGTCCACAAGTGTCTATTTAAATGTGTCCACAAGTGTCTATTTAAATGTGTCCACAAGTTTCTATTTAAATGTGTCCACAAGTGTCCATTTAAATGTGTCCACAAGTGTCCATTTAAATGTGTCCACAAGTGTCTATATAAATGTGTCCACAAGTGTCCATTTAAATGTGTCCACAAGTGTCTATTTAAATGTGTCCACAAGTGTCTATTTAAATGTGTCCACAAGTGTCCATTTAAATGTGTCCACCACTACCAGTTTGCAATAATAATGTCCAAAAGTCCCCAGCGCACTTGTGATGTTCAGCGGCCAGGCAGCGCAGCAGGTGGTGGCGGCGTGCGTCTCCGGCCTCGGGCAGCAGGACGTCCCGCTGTCGGTGCGGCTGCCGCTCCGGCGGCTGAGGCCGGCCCTGGCTGCCATCGGCGGCTGCTGCGTGGCGCCGCAGAGTCTGGGCGATGCCGCCGCCGGCGGCGACCACCTGCTCGACCTCGGCGTTGCCGCAGGCGAAAGCCAGGAGAAAGCGCGGCCGGCCACCGGCGGCTGCAGGGAGCAACTGGCAGCGGGCGAACTCGGCAGCGGCTGCCGGGGTGGCGCCTGCGGGGGCAGAGAGCCAGAGACGCAGCCAGTGAGGAGGCCAGCAGGAAGCCCTTTGGCGCGAGAGTCAGACGCTTGAGCTGCTCTGCCCCAGCTAAACCGATTTCTCACCTTCGATGGCGTCCAGGCGCTGCTGGTGCGTCCAGACAAGGCTGCAGCAGAGGACGGACTGGTGGAACAGGCACTGCTGCAGCGGCTGCTCCAGGGCGAAGTTCTTCAGGCTTTTTCGGTACTGCGGGACCGGACAGTCATTGGCTGAGTGAAATTAACTGGCTCGGTTCTCTCAGACACAGCGGCTCACACTCGGACACCCAGCAGAAACTCACGCACTCGGACACCCAGCAGAAACTCACACACTCGGACACCCAGCAGAAACTCACACACTCGGACACCCAGCAGAAACTCACACACTCGGACACCCATCAGAAACTCACACACTCGGAAACCCACACACTCGGACACCCATCAGAAACTCACACACTCGGACACCCAGCAAAAACCCATACACTCGGACACCCAGCAGAAACTCACACACTCGGACACCCAGCAGAAACTCACACACTCTGACACCCATCAGAAACTCACACACTCGGACACCCAGCAAAAACCCATACACTCGGACACCTAGCAGAAACTCACACACTCGGACACCCAGCAGAAACTCACACAGTTGGACACCCAGCAGAAACTCACACACTCGGACACCCAGCAGAAACCCATACACTCGGACACCTAGCAGAAACTCACACACTCGGACACCCAGCAAAAACCCACACACTCGGACACCCATCAGAAACTCACACACTCGGACACCCAGCAAAAACCCACACACTCGGACACCCATCAGAAACTCACACACTCGGACACCTAGCAGAAACTCACACACTCGGACACCCAGCAAAAACCCACACACTCGGACACCCAGCAGAAACCCATACACTCGGACACCTAGCAGAAACTCACACACTCGGACACCCAGCAGAAACTCACACACTCGGACACCTAGCAGAAACTCACACACTCGGACACCCAGCAGAAAATCACACACTCGGACACCTAGCAGAAACTCACACACTCGGACACCCAGCAGAAACTCACACACTCGGACACCTAGCAGAAACTCACACACTCGGACACCTAGCAGAAACTCACAAACTCGGACACCTAGCAGAAACTCACACACTCGGACACCCAGCAGCAGCTCACACACTCGGACACCCAGCAGCAGCTCACACACTCGGACACCCAGCAGCAGCTCACCCGCTCAATCACGCTGTCGAATCTCAGCTGCTCGACCTCCGGCCGGCTCAGGCGGTCCAGCACGGCCTCCAGCAGGGCCGGCAGACGGTGGCCGAAGCCCTGGATGCTCAGCGAGATCCCCTCGGCGCAGGCGGCCAGGGAGGCGGACAGGCCGGCCAGCTGGGCGTCGTACAGCACCGGGTTGAGGGCGTCCGACATCAGCTGGCAGTGCAGCTGGGAGCTGGCCGCAGAAAATGCGTCTGACCAGGCGTCCGGCGTTGCCATGACAACGGTGAGACAGAGCTTCGGCAGGCAGTACTGCGCGTCGGCCCGGTGCCAGAGCCGTAGGCCGGCCTCCTCCAGCACTACCCGGGGCGGCGGCGAGCCGGGCGGGACGGCGATCAGGGCGAACTGGCTGGGGATGAACGGGTTGGGGTCCGGGAGGCGCAAGTCAGACAGGAGGCTGTCCGCCCCATCAGCAGGGGCGTCACCGTTGTAGAGGGCGAGGCAAGCGGCCAGAAGGTCGGGCGGCAGCGGCTGCAGGCGATGCCGGACTCCGTAAATCGGCTCGACGCAACCGTCGGGCGGGCAGTGCGGCTCGAAGGCCTTGGAGACGGCGAATACCTTGCAGCGGTGCGGGTGCAGCTGGTCCAGCACCTGCGGTAGCGAACGGATAAAGACCAAGGGCTGAGGATAAAGACTATTTAGAGAAGAAAAAAGCAGACTTAGAAGCAGGAAGCCATATCATAAATGCCCGCTTATGAATGCCTGCTTATGAATGCCAGCTGATCAATGCCAGCTCAGGAATGCCAGCTCATGAAAGCCATATCATGAATGCCCGCTTATGAATGCCTGCTTATGAATGCCAGCTGATCAATGCCAGCTCAGGAATGCCAGCTCTTGAAAGCCATATCATGAATGCCCGCTTATGAATGCCTGCTTATGAATGCCAGCTGATCAATGCCAGCTCAGGAATGCCAGCTCATGAAAGCCATATCATGAATGCCCGCTTATGAATGCCTGCTTATGAATGCCAGCTGATCAATGCCAGCTCAGGAATGCCAGCTCATGAAAGCCATATCATGAATGCCCGCTTATGAATGCCTGCTTATGAATGCCAGCTGATCAATGCCAGCTCCTGAATGCCAGCTCATCAATGCCAGCTCAGGAATTCCAGCTCATGAATGCCAGCTCATGAATGCCAGCTCAGGAATGCCAGCTCATGAATGCCAGCTCAGGAATGCCAGCTCATTAATGCCAGCTTAGGGATGCCAGCTCATGAATGCCAGCTCAGGAATGCCAGCTCATGAATGCCAGCTCAGGGATGCCAGCTCATGAATGCCAGCTCAGGAATGCCAGCTCAGGAATGCCAGCTCATGAATGACATCAAAGACGAACCTCAGCAATGAGCTTCGGGGCGAACTCGGTGACAAGGCAGCCGGCGGTGAGCAGCTGGGGCATCGGGTAAGTCAGCAGCCGCCTGGCCAGTCGCTGGGTGGCCTCGGCCGACGGCTCGCGGTCCCGGTAGCGAAAGGCCAGCGCCGCCAAGTCGCTGAGCTCGCGGTGCACCCAGGCCTGCGGCCCCGCCCGGCGCAGCTGCCCGACGCATTGGAAAACGGCGCGCAGGACGGCTGCCCGGTTGGCCAGGCCGGCCTCCGTGAGGTCCGCCGACACGCGGAAAAAGTCGAAGCCGGCGGCGCCGCCTCCGCAGCCGGCGGAGAGGCCGTTTGCCCAGCCGCGACGCTTCAGGCACGCCAGCAGGCTGCCCGCGGACTCGTGGCCAAGCAGGTGGCTCGCGTAGTGGGCCGGCTGGGAGCTGCAGAAGAGCGAGGGGGATTATCAGTGATTGTCAGGAAGGGATTATCTGGGGTCAGGGATAATCGGAGGGATTATCAGGGAGGGATTATCAGAGAGGGATTATCTGTGATCAAGGATTATCAGGAAGCAACTCATCTGATCGAGGAAGCAGCTCATCGGGCCCACCTGAACTGCTCCGTGTAGTCCTTCATCGGAAAGACGACTTCAAGTTTCTGAATGTCCCGCAGCGGCACCACCTGTACCTCGACGCCGCAGTCAGTGCCGTCGTAGGGATGCGACTCCCAACTGGGCACCGGCAGCTGCTTGTTAGCGACGCCGGAGAAGGCGGCCACAATGAGCTGCTGAAGCTGGTCGAGCGACTCGCGGCCCAGAACCGCCACCGCGGTGAGGTTAGCCGAGTAATTCTCCGAGTGAAATTGCAGCAGTCGCTGGCGCAGCTCAGCAGCCTTGGAGGCGTCGGGCAGCAGGGTCTCCAGACAGCCAGTCGAGTATTTGCTGTAGTCGTGCTGCGGGTTGGCCAGGTGGTGGTCCAGCCGCAGCAGCCGCCTGGCATCGATGGGGATGTTCTTGGCGTGCTCGGAGTGCACGGCGTTCACCTCGCGGACGGTGGCGGACTCGGTGAACAGCGGCTCGGTGAAGAACTGGCCGAGACGGTCCAGGGCCTCCGGCAGGTGCTCCGGCGCGATGTCGAAGTAATAGCGCGTGAACTCCGCCGAGGTGACGGCGTTGCGCACTCCGCCGTGCTCGTTGATGAAGCGCAGGAAACTGTTCTCATCCGGGTATCTGGTGGTGCCCAGGAACAGCATGTGCTCGCAGAAGTGCGCCAGGCCCTGCAAGCTGCGGGGGTCGCGCAACGCGCCGGTTCGAACGCAGGCAGTGGCCGCCGACTTGTCTGCGTCGGGGTCGTTGATCGCCACCGCGCGCAGGCCATTGGCGAGCAGCAGGCAGCGATAACTGCGTCTGTCCTCCGTGGACTTTTCAATTTCATTCAGCACCAGCTGCGGGTTGCCTGTGGAGCTGCTGGATAAGTCTCTGGATGCTGCAGCTGCACTGCCAGTGGCCGCTGCTGCCACTGTTCCGATCATAGTATTTAGTCTCTGAAGCTGAATTGGGTGGTAATTTAATGCATTAAGTTTTCTGGGAAATATTGATTACTTAAGACAAAAAAGGTTGCTTAAAGTTAATGTAACAATTGCTGGGCACTTAAACCAAAAACTGCATTCTTTTATTAGGGTGGACACTGAATATGATGAGAATTAAATCCACATGTCATAAAGACTGAAATTTGAAACAAAAATCTAGCAAAAAAAGCATGAACATAAAAATGTTTAAAAACTTTAAAAACTTTATAAAATCAACAAGCCCTTGGTTTATAATTTGTATCAAATAAATAGGATAGTTTATATGCCTTGTATATCTTGCGAGCAATCCTGACTATAACAATAATATTTTAATTTAAATAATGAGACTAATAAAGTCAAGAATGCTGAGATTAAGCATAGTGAAGCTATACTACTATATATATATAGGTCATTAAAAAAATTAACATAGCTGCAAGTGTTTTACTAGGTATCAACCATGTCTAGGCTTGGCTTGGAGTCAAAGCATTCTGGCTCAGCATCTCCAATAGCTGGGTACAGTGGTGGGTGAAGAAAAATTCTTTGCTCTCGGTCCTCTTAGTCTTAGTCTTGGATATAAATATTGGTTCCAGAAGACTGAAGAGTTATTGATATTTATTTACAATCGCTTCAAGTGGGAAACTCAAATCAGAATATTGGGATCCGAAGCAACAATTAGGCTCAGCATTTATACGTAAAAGACGATAAAGGAGTATCTGATTATTATTATACTGGTCGACAATCCAATGCACTTCTTATAAACGGTAAATCTAAAGCTACCCTGAAGGTTTCTTACAATTTTATGAGTTTAAAACATCGCGCTACTGTAGAGTTTAAAAAAACAAAACCTACAAGTTCTTTGAGCACAAAAAAATAAAAACAAAAAAAATTGCACAAAATTCTTCTAAATTTACTAAAACATAACCAAAAGCAGCTTTCAATGTCGTTCGTTGTTCTGATTTAATTATATTTATCGACTGATTAATTTAAATTCATCGACTGAAATAATGAAAAATTTATCGCGTTCTGATTCAGTGATTGTGTACATAGTACGTTCATGATGGTGTTGGGATTTACATTTTATTTTTTAACTATAGTAAGTACTGTATGGTTTCTGCTGGTACTGTTATTGCAGTTGCACCGTTGGAGACTGATGTCATGTCTGAAACTTTACATTTACATACTAATCAAATCAATCAGTAGCCTAGGCCTAACCTAAAGCTAAATTATGAATTATGAACTATCTGTCTAGATAAGATATCCCAGGCCTTATCTATAGTAGTTCTTAAACCTAAAGTCTATCAGTATAGCCATATGGAGCCAGGAGGGAGGAGGCACTACAAAACTAACTAGGCCTAGGTCCTAAGCTAGGCCTAGTTAGTTATGTTTTACAGTTTTGGTTATTATAATAATGGTTTTCTTATCCTATTTTAGCAAAAGTGACTAGCAATCTAGTGACTAGTGCCCCCCTTTAGGGCGCGCAAGCAAGGAGCAAAAATTTGCTCATGGAAAACAATTAAATAAGCACATTTTCTAAAAAACCAATTCCTTCATTTTTCTAAATCACCTTATGAGTACAATTGTCACAGACAAAAATGTTTACTATGAATGTCTTTCTTTTTTTCTAAAAAAAACAGAAAGACAATGAAATAAAGTTTTCAAAAAGATAATAGACATTTCCCCTAAATCAAAAACATCCCCAAGACAGTAAGCATCCTCCAGACCCCAGATAGTAAGCATCCCCCAGATAGCAAGCATCCCCTAGATAGCAAGCATCCCCCAGATAGCAAGCACCCCCCAGATAGCAAGCATACCCCAGATGGCAAGCATCCCCCAGATAGCAAGCACCCCCCAGATAGCAAGCATACCCCAGATAGCAAGCATCCCCCAGATAGCAAGCATCCCCCAGACAGAGTCTCAAATAGCAAGCATCCCCCCAGATAGAAAGCATCTCCCTAGATAGCAAGCATCCCTGGATAGAAAGAATCATTGGTTTATCAAGTGCAATAATCCTTGGTTTATTAAGTGCAATAATCCTTGGTTTATTAAGTGCAATAATCCTTGGTTTATCAAGTGAAATAATCCTTGGTTTATCAAGCACTGTAATCCAGGTCTTTTCAATTAATCCTTTAATAAAAGCTTTTAATAAAAAAATAAATAAATAAAATTGCACTACTTTTATTATTACACTACAAAGATTCGAACCCAGGTTGTTGCATTAGCACATCTAATGCATCTATTCATATATAGGCTAGCTCTCAGCAAAATATAGTGAATTTGTAGCACTTATAATTTAACACTCATACCAAGTCAATTAGAGTAAAAGGCACACAAAACAATTATGACATAATCAATTTCTAAGGCAAATCAGTACCAGTACTAGTCTCTATTAAAGTTAACAATATAGTTACACAATATAAATCAAGTATTGTGCTGTTTCCACACCATGTTTTCAATACTATGATGCAATTCAATTGAGTCTCAAAATTCAGCCAGTATACAGACAATAAATAAAAAGCCTATTGTGATGCCATCTATTTTGGAATCAGAATTCAACTTGTCAGTTTTTTTCTTAGCATTCTTACAATGCATTTCAAATTGAAAGTGTTGTGTCTTTAACCAACAAATAAAAGGTGGAGGTTTGATAGAAAATAAAATGCAGCCAATTTTGGCCTGCTTGTAGCCTTAGTTCTGGCTATTTCTTATTCCTTTTATTTCCTATGGGCTGTTTGCCTCAGATCACATCCGAGGGCCTATACCCAAGGGGCCGTCAGCACCATAGACCCAGCTGCATACAAGCGTAGCATAAGCACATGTGAATTTGCACTCGTACAAAGCATAAAAATAGCAGAACTTGCCCACAACAGAAAGAGCTGCTTGAACTTTGCAAAAAAGCATGTTTGTCGAATATTTAATCCCTTTAGCATCAAGCAATTTTTTTAGCTATAATGCATATATTGTCATGGAAAAATTCTGATTAAACAGTGCAAGTTTGAAAAAAATCAGACTTTTATACATGCAATTGAACTATCTATGGTTGGCACATAAAAAGGCTAGGCATATGAGAGGAAAATGGAATTAACTAACTAACTAACAAGCAGAGCAAGACAAGGGCTCCTACAATAACAATTTTTTCCGCTCTTTTTTGTTAATACAAATATATAATTAGACAGAACAAACTGTCTTACAAATACACATCAATTGGTAACAAGGATTAACAACTTATGGCCCTACCAACATCTGGATTAGATAGTGCAGATAATAAAGACAATGCTGCTATCTGCAGCATTTGCTTGCAAAAATATTCATACCCCTTCTGCAAGAAATCTGTAGGTGCTAACAAGCACAGATACTATACTTTAGGAGGTTATAAAGGCTATCCAAAGCTCCCAAGCAATTGATAAAATGAAGACAGAGCTCAAGGCCTTTGCACAGATACAAGACTAACTGACAATAGAAAATGAAATCCTGATTCATGGTGAACAAATTGTGCTGCCCAGCAGCCTAGTCAAGACAATCCTAAAGCATGCCCATGAAGGACACCTGGGAATTGTACAAATGAAATGACTTCTGCGATCAGCATACTGGTGGCCAGGTATAGATAGCACCATAACAAACTGTCAAGTTCTGTCTACCATGCCAGGACAGTGCTAAGTTGCACAAAATTATCATGCCAAATGGTAGACCAGTTGAAAAGCCTAGTCAAAGCTTGCAATTGACATCATCAGGTTGTTTGCAATTGCTCCACAAAATCAATGATTCATTGATTACTACTTGTCACATCTTGAGATCCTCACTAGAGACACAAGATCACCAAGGCTAATCAACTGGCTGACAGAGGTCTTCAATCACTTCTGCAATCCTGATACCCTGGTATTTGACAACAGAAGCAGCTTTGTCTCTAGAGAAATGGAGGACTTTCTCGCTTCATGAGATATCTGACACAAATATGTTCCACTGTATAAGCAAAGACAAAATGGCAAGGTGGAAGTCTTCAATTGAATGCTGAAGCATGTGGCACAAACCTTTGAGGTTGAGTAGAAGAGTTTTGAAGAGGGCATGCAACATACTATATTCAGCTACTGCACAATTCCAAATGAGAATAGAGATACACCTGCAAAACTGCTATTTGGCTGTAACATAAGAGCAAATTTCCAGCCTTGCAGAGCAACCAATGTCAATGAACATAGAACAAGCTAGTGACCACATTAAAACAGGAATGGCACCAAGTATTCAAGCAACACTTCAAGGTTGGTGATCTGGTATGTATTTGTTTGCCAGATTTGCCAAAGGGCAGGTCCCCCTTTACCTCTCCATTCAAAGTCACCAAAGTGGTTGGCAACTTCATATACCAACTAGACAATGGGAAGGTTTGGACTGTGCCCAACTTGGTACTATTCAGATCAGACAACAAGCAACAGAACCAGTTGAGATACAGTCAAGTGGAGTGTGCCAACACCAACAGCATGTCCATCGGTCCAAAAGACAAAATAAAGGAATGTCACTTAAGCAACTGATTGAGGAAGTATGAACAACCAAGTGGAGAGTGCACTATTTAAGGAGGAGGGAAGTTGATATGGATTTTAACTATGGACTTTTAAGCATGCAGTTGAACTATCTATGGTCATAATTCTTGAAGACCTAGACAGTTAGTAAAGAGCTAGGCACACAAGGAAAAATAGAATTTACTAACTAATGAGCAGAGCAAGACAACGGCTCCTATGATAACAAATTCTTTCTGCTCCTTTTTGTTAACACAAATATACAATTAGATGGAACAAACCATCTTATGAATACACATTACTAGGCTTATTAAAGATAGTCAGTGATGCACAAAATTGTAATAACAAAACATGGGGGGAGTCAACAGATCAAAACTGAGACAGACAGAGAGAGAGAGAGAGAGAGAGAGAGAGAGAGAGAGAGAGAGAGAGAGAGAGAGCCAGGTAGTGGAAGTACGTTAGAACACTCTCAGGAAAGCACCGGCCTGGAATAACCCAACTGTTTATTTAAAGTTGGTTGCCAGTTTTTAATGTACATAGCTTCAATAATCTTAAGGCAATGATCGATATTGCAACTGTGTATGATGGTAAACCTATCCTTTTGTTCACTGTTGGCGCATTCACTACAGGCCATAAGATGGTCTTGCACTGCTGATGGCTTTAACCAGTGTTCTCTGCCCCTAACATACAAGTGCCATTTCGATTTACCTAGGTAGGTAACTCTCTGATCAACAGAGCACTGGAATTGGTAGATGACACCTGCACATAGTTGCAGAGGCATACGGCTTTATATTATATTTTTTCTATGGCCTAGGCCTAGCTGAAATTCAATTTTAATTTTATTTAGTCTTTATGGCTACATCATGGCAAGATAAAGAGTCAAAAAGTGAGTAGTGCCTTAGAACTTGTTGATAGCCTAGCAATTATCCCATGTAGGCCTAGTGTATCTCTACCTATAATATTATTGATGTAATTGTCCAGTTATCAAATAGATAGTACTAGCCTTAGGCATAGGTGTAGGCTGCATTCTGTAAGGCAATGAGCACAGAGCACTTATAGCTTGTATTTGCTGTTGGTCTATAGGCTAGTGTTAGGCTAGATGGAGATTCCACTGAAGCCTGATATCAATTGCCTATATTTTGTTATATATATAGAAAATACACATTATTGTGTATATATACATGTACATGATATACATATACATGTACCTTAGTAATCTGCACCCCCCTCATTCAAATTTTCTGGATCCGTACCTGCTGACTGGTAATTCACTAAGCCATCTATGCATCTGCATCTGTTTTTCAGCTTCCCACTGTGGCAGCTCAGCTCTAGCAGTTTTTGACAGTCTGAGTAATTCCTGCCACTCCAATGCGCACCGCCTGGCCCAGTGCCAACTGCTGGCGTTGACCGTCCTCTGGCCAGTCCATTTTGCTGCTCCAACCAGGGCCTGCACCTGGACACCTGTGCGGAGTCTGGCAGTTGGGCCTCGCAGGCCAAGTCAGCCAGATGTCCACTCTGCAGGGTGGCAACGGGAGCGGCGGCGTCGGAGGTGCGGGGCTGCCCGAGCACATCTTGGCGCTGCACTCCGGCGACAAGCTGGTCCGCTGCGCCGCCTACATCGGCTCCTTCCCGGTGGAGGGCGCCGACCAGCGGCAGCGGACGGAGTTTGTCCACCAACAGCTCGAGGCGATGCAGGGCTGCGGCCGGTCCCGGCCCGTGCAGCTGTGGATCGCCCTGACTGGCGTCAAGGTGTGCGACCACACTGGGGAGCAGGTGAGCGGTCGCTTTTATAGCATTTGAAAAGATTTGAGCTAGTGAAAGCGACCAGCCACAGACCACCTCCAGCCACAGACCATCTCCAGCCACAGACCACCTCCAGCCACAGACCTCCTCCAGCCACAGACCACCTCCAGCCACAGACCACCTCCATCCACAGACCACCTCCAGCCACAGACCATCTCCATCCACAGACCACCTCCAGCCACAGACCACCTCCAGCCACAGACCATCTCCAGCCACAGACCACCTCCAGCCACAGACCTCCAGCCACAGACCATCTCCAGCCACAGACCACCTCCATCCACAGAACCACCTCCATCCACAGACCACCTCCATCCACAGACCATCTCCAGCCACAGACCACCTCCATCCACCGACCACCTCCATCCACAGACCACCTCCAGCCACAGACCATCTCCAGCCACAGACCACCTCCAGCCACAGACCATCTCCATCCACAGACCATCTCCATCCACAGACCATCTCCATCCACAGACCACCTCCAGCCGCAGACCTCCTCCAGCCACAGACCACCTCCAGCCACAGACCACCTCCATCCACAGACCACCTCCAGCCACAGACCATCTCCAGCCACAGACCACCTCCAGCCACAGACCTCCTCCAGCCACAGACCACCTCCAGCCACAGACCACCTCCATCCACAGACCACCTCCAGCCACAGACCATCTCCATCCACAGACCACCTCCAGCCACAGACCACCTCCAGCCACAGACCATCTCCAGCCACAGACCACCTCCAGCCACAGACCTCCTCCAGCCACAGACCATCTCCAGCCACAGACCACCTCCAGCCACAGACCTCCTCCAGCCACAGACCATCTCTGTAAATTGTCACCAAATCCGCATCCCCAAGCCAGCACTGAGCAACCCTTCGGCCCGCAGGTGCTGATGGCGCACGCCCTTCGCCGCATCTCCTACGCGAACTGCAACCCGGACCACCAGCAGTTCGCCTTCATGGCCCGCGAGCCCAAGACGCAGGTCAGTCTGCAGTATTGCCACGCCTTCGTCACGGACAGCGCTCAGCTGGCCGAGGAGCTCAACAACCTGCTGGGCGACTGCTTCAAGCTGGCCTACGCGCTGCAGCAGCAGGAGCAGCGAAAGAAACAGCAACAGCAGCAGCAACAACAGCAGCAGCAATTGCAGCAGCTCCCGCCGCCGCAGCCGGCTCCAACCGCCCAGCAACTGCTGATGAACGATCCCACCCTCGGCGCCCCTAATCGAGTCGGTAGCAACAGCGGCTTGCCCAGCAGCCTTGACTACCTGCGCCGCATCAACGCCTTTGCCCTTAGCAACGCCTGCGGCGGCCGCCAGCCCGCCCAGCCGTCGGCCCCCGGCGCCCCGGTGGAGAATTTCCGGTCCGCCTACGGCAACCCCGTCATCGTGCTGAAGGAGTGCATCGACCAGTCCGTGACATCCGGCGGCGGAATCCTGGTTGGCCCCGCCGCTTTGGCTGCCGGCGGCAGCGGCGGCGGTCGGGACACCGTGGACGCCCCGACCATCGGCAGGAACCTTGTGAACAACAACGGCTTCTCCGTTGGCACTTCAGCCCCCTCTGCTACCGATGTGGAGTCTCCGCCGCCGCCTCTGCCACTTCGGTGAGAACTTTTTGTGCCTTGGCTGCTTTGAGGCACCCGCGAATCCTGGCTTCCTCATGAAGGGTCTGATGAAAGCTGGGCTTCCTCATGAAGGGTCTGATGAAAGCTGGGCTTCCTCATGAAGGGTCTGATGAAAGCTGGGCTTCCTCATGAAGGGTCTGATGAAAGCAGGGCTTCCTCATGAAGGGTCTGATGAAAGCAGGGCTTCCTCATGAAGGGTCTGATGAAAGCTGCGTTTCCTCATGAAGGGTCTGATGAACGCTGGGTTTCCTCATGAAGGGTCTGATGAAAGCAGGGCTTCCTCATGAAGGGTCTGATGAACGCTGGGTTTCCTCATGAAGGGTTTGATGAAAGCAGGGCTTCCTCATGAAGGGCCTGATAAGCAAATCCACTTTCTGCTCCTCCCAGTTACGACAGCCTGCGACCCTCGTCCTCCGACCGCACCCTGGAGCCGCCGCTGTCCTCGGAGCTGACCCCGGCAGCCTGGTACCAGGCCGACCTGCCCCGCGACCTCGCCCTGGAGCTGCTCAGCCGCGAAGAGATCGGCGGCTTCATCGTCCGGGACAGCAGCACCCACGTGAACTGCTACGCCTTGTCCGTGCGGGTGCCGCGCCAGGACAACCCGTCGGGCTACGCGCACTACCTGATCCAGCGCACCGCCAGGGGCGTCAAGCTCAAGGGCCTCCCCAAGGAGTGGCCCAGCCTGCAGTCGCTGGTGTGCCACCTGTCCGTGATGCCGGAGATGCTGCCCTGCCCGCTGCGGCTGCCCAGGCAGCAGGAGAACCCCATCTACTCCGAGCACCCGCCCGTCCCGCCCGGGGCTGGCGGCAGCGGAGGTGGCGGGCCAGCGAACCCGGAACCGGAGGATCTGGCGGGCCAGGCGTGCCCCTACGGCTTGAACCTGCCACCCGATGAAGACTATCAGAGACTGTCCGACTTCAGCTCCATCATGGCCGAGCTGCGAGTCTGATAGAGATTTCATTCAGTTGCCGATATGTATCGAAACTCGCGTAAATGTAGGCGATTTTTTACACATCAGAATCGATTTTGCAGTACAGGCGGAGCCGGGCCAGTAAATTTCAAGCAATCTCTGTCTGCCTGTCTGAATCGCTGTTGGAATGCCGGTCTTCTCCACCTGTCTGATTCGCTGTTGGAATGCCGGTCTTCTCCACCTGTCTGATTCGCTGTTGGAATGCCGGTCTTCTCCACCTGTCTGATTCGCTGTTGGAATGCCGGTCTTCTCCACCTGTCTGATTCGCTGTTGGAATGCCGGTCTTCTCCACCTGTCTGATTCTCACCTGTCCGATTTTCACCTGTCCGATTCTCACCTGTCCGATTCTCACCTGTCCGATTCTCACCTGTCCGATTCTCACTTGTCCGATTCTCACCTGTCCGATTCTCACCTGTCCGATTCTCACCTGTCCGATTCTCACCTGTCCGATGATGGGAACTCAAATTTTCGAAAACCTTCAATTCCTATTAGCTGATGAAGCATCTGAAACGAAGGCCCGGTGATGCCGATTGTCAATCAATGCACTATTAGTAGCTATTTAGATGCCTGGGCAAAGCTGCCTGTTGTATCCTGCATGCTGACTGTATTTAATAACATATATAAATATGTATTAGGAATTGTTTATCGAATCCTGATTGCTTATAAATGATTAATTCTGCCGTCAAAGCTGTACTACCGTCTCCAGGGACGGTCATAGCAGAGATTACAGTCCTCTGTTGCTAAGGAACGGTGCGGCGTCGCCCCTGCGCTTTTTTATTCTAGTCCGGCCTTTTTAAATTCCACCCGGCGCCTGAATCACCGTGTTCACAGGCAGGGGCTGCCCGCCTCCGCTGCACACCTGTTGCTTCTTCCCACTGTTTGCACTTTAACTGCCCCGTCTTTTATCCCCGCGTGTCCCGCGCGTCATCAGCCGGCCGGACTGCTGGGCCATGACAGATACGGGCATTCAAGTCTCAGCGGCCACCGCGGGCACTTGGTCTCCACAGGAGCTTTTAGTCTGCTTTCTTTTTCTGCTTTTAAAGGCCCTTCTGTACTACTTAAGGGAATCAAAAGAGATCCCGATTGCTAGGCGTTTGCTGTGAGATTGTTATACGGTTGCTATGTGGTTGCTAAGGTAGACAGTTACTATGTGGTTGCTAAGGTAGATGTTACTATGTGGTTGCTAAGGTAGACGGGTGCTATGTGGTTGCTAAGGTAGACGGGTGCTATGTGGTTGCTAAGGTAGATGTTACTATGTGGTTGCTAAGGTAGACGGGTGCTATGTGGTTGCTAAGGTAGATGTTACTATGTGGTTGCTAAGGTAGATGTTGCTATGTGGTTGCTAAGGTAAACGGTTACTATGTGGTTGCTAAGGTAGACGGTTACTATGTGGTTGCTAAGGTAGACGGGTGCTATGTGGTTGCTAAGGTAGACGGGTGCTATGTGGTTGCTAAGGTAGATGTTACTATGTGGTTGCTAAGGTAGACGGGTTACTATGTGGTTGCGAAGGTGACGGTTACTATGTGGTTGCTAAGGTAGACAGTTACTATGTGGTTGCTTGGCAACTGCTTTTAATTACTCTGTCCATTCTGGGGTTAGCACTCAATCATGACTGCTTCTACATATGTAGGCATGGACAGCGGTTTTAACTTATTAATTGATGGCTTAAATATTTTCTTAGTCTTTCAAGCTTCCCTTCGCCTTTGGTCTCCGCCTCCTGTCTTATTGCAGCCCCCCGTTTTCAGACTGGAAAATTGCAGCCACTGCTTCTCATTTGCTGCACAGCCTGTCAGTAGCGCAGCTTGCGCGGATCTCTGCCTGGCCATTCGCTTATTTTACACGCAGAGCCCGGGCGCCACCCCCTGTGTTCGCTGCGCTGACTCGCCAGCTGTTTTTTTTTCGTTTTGCCGCCTTCGAACTTCAATTAACCCCGGCTTTTTGCTGCTTGTCCACTTTGTGTTTTTACTTGGCAATCTCCACTGATGACGGAGGATTTTTGCTGGATTTTTACCGCTTGCTTGAGCAGTTCACTCTGTGTATCCCGGTTCCCCCTGCGAGTTTGTGTCCCCCTCCGCTTCCGAGCTGAACTCAGTCTCAGGCCAGTCTGCCTATACTTGCTGCATATCGGGCCCTGCACTGACACCCCTGCCCAGCCATTCACAGGCTCAGCAATTCAAGAAAATTCTTGTAAGTTTCAGTTCTGCACATCGGCTCAATCATGATTGATGACACTTTCTGTTTATGTTTTGATTGCCTTGGCGAATAATATCAGTGCGAATTTTACATTTCACTCTACTGCTGCTGCTTCAGATGCAGTAGCATGATCAGTGCATGCGCTGTACTATTTAAATTCTGACAAGCCCGTATTTATATTTAATATAAGAAGCCGTTCTGTTTCTCCTTGACAAAGTCGCTGATTAATCACAAATTTTGCTCCGTATTTCTAATTGTCGAATCGCTGAGTCTCCTTAGCCTTCTGTCTTTATCTGATCGCTGCGACTGAGCAGCTGCTCGCTGGAAATTGCTTCAAGATGGCTGATTTGCAGTGGTTTCTTGCTTGCTTCTGGTTCATATCGTCTCCAGCCAGGCTCTCGCGCCGTGCAGGAGGGGCTGCCAGTTCGTGCATAAATATCGACTACGCGGACAATGTCACTGCCACTGTGGCTGGACCATCACCCGCGGTCCTCAGAGACCTCCTTCAAGCCTTCATCCACCATGCCGAGCGCTGGGTACGCAGCTGCGGTCCTCTGGTGGATTTACACTGCCATTGTGAGACAGGCCATCTCATTCACCGGCTTCATTTGGAACAGTGCCCTGGAAGTGAAAGGGGTTTTTGAATCTCTCAACAAGGTACAAGGCCGCGCTTGTCGAGCTATCATGAGTGCGACTCCTCTAAGCCCTTTGTTTGAGTTCAGTTTCCTGTAGGTTTTGAGTTCAGTTTCCTGTAGGTTTTGAGTTCCGTTTCCTGTAGGGTTTGAGCTCAGCTTCCTGTAGGGTTTGAGCTCAGCTTCCTGTAGGGTTTGAGCTCAGCTTCCTGTAGGGTTTGAGCTCAGCTTCCTGTAGGTTTTGAGTTCAGTTTCCTGTAGGGTCTGAGCTCAGCTTCCTGTAGGGTTTGAGCTCAGCTTCCTGTAGGGTTTGAGTTCAGTTTCCTGTAGGGTTTGAGCTTAGCTTCCTGTAGAGTCTGAGTTCCGTTTCCTGTAGGGTCTGAGTTCAGCTTCCTGTAGGGTTTGAGCTCAGCTTCCTGTAGGGTCTGAGTTCAGCTTCCTGTAGGGTTTGAGTTCCGTTTCCTGTAGTGTTTGAGTTCAGTTTCCTGTAGTGTTTGAGTTCCGTTTCCTGTAGTGTTTGAGTTCAGCTTCCTGTAGGGTTTGAGTTCAGCTTCCTGTAGGTTTTGAGTTCAGCTTCCTGTAGGGTTTGAGCTCAGCTTCCTGTAGGGTCTGAGTTCAGCTTCCTGTAGCGTCTGAGTTCAGCTTCCTGTAGGGTTTGAGTTCAGCTTCCTGTAGGTTTTGAGTTCAGCTTCCTGTAGGGTTTGAGTTCAGTTTCCTGTAGGGTTTGAGCTCAGCTTCCTGTAGGGTTTGAGTTCAGTTTCCTGTAGTGTTTGAGTTCCGTTTCCTGTAGGGTCTGAGTTCAGCTTCCTGTAGGGTTTGAGCTCAGCTTCCTGTAGGGTCTGAGTTCAGCTTCTTGTAGGGTTTGAGTTCCGTTTCCTGTAATGTTTGAGTTCAGTTTCCTGTAGTGTTTGAGTTCAGCTTCCTGTAGGTTTTGAGTTCAGCTTCCTGTAGGGTTTGAGTTCAGCTTCCTGTAGGGTTTGAGTTCAGCTTCCTGTAGGGTTTGAGTTCAGCTTCCTGTAGGTTTTGAGTTCAGTTTCCTGTAGGTTTTGAGTTCAGTTTCCTGTAGGTTTTTAGTTCCGTTTCCTGTAGGGTTTGAGCTCAGCTTCCTGTAGGGTTTGAGCTCAGCTTCCTGTAGGGTTTGAGCTCAGCTTCCTGTAGGGTTTGAGCTCAGCTTCCTGTAGGTTTTGAGTTCAGTTTCCTGTAGGGTTTGAGTTCCGTTTCCTGTAGGTTTTGAGTTCAGTTTCCTGTAGGGTTTGAGTTCCGTTTCCTGTAGGGTTTGAGTTCCGCTTCCTGTAGGGTTTGAGCTTAGCTTCCTGTAGGGTTTGAGCTCAGCTTCCTGTAGGGTCTGAGTTCAGCTTCTTGTAGGGTTTGAGTTCCGTTTCCTGTAATGTTTGAGTTCAGTTTCCTGTAGTGTTTGAGTTCCGTTTCCTGTAGTGTTTGAGTTCAGCTTCCTGTAGGTTTTGAGTTCAGCTTCCTGTAGGGTTTGAGTTCAGCTTCCTGTAGGGTTTGAGTTCAGCTTCCTGTAGGGTTTGAGTTCAGCTTCCTGTAGGTTTTGAGTTCAGTTTCCTGTAGGTTTTGAGTTCAGTTTCCTGTAGGTTTTTAGTTCCGTTTCCTGTAGGGTTTGAGCTCAGCTTCCTGTAGGGTTTGAGCTCAGCTTCCTGTAGGGTTTGAGCTCAGCTTCCTGTAGGGTTTGAGCTCAGCTTCCTGTAGGGTTTGAGCTCAGCTTCCTGTAGGTTTTGAGTTCAGTTTCCTGTAGGGTTTGAGTTCCGTTTCCTGTAGGTTTTGAGTTCAGTTTCCTGTAGGGTTTGAGTTCCGTTTCCTGTAGGGTTTGAGCTTAGCTTCCTGTAGAGTCTGAGTTCCGTTTCCTGTAGGTTTTTAGTTCCGTTTCCTGTAGGGTTTGAGCTCAGCTTCCTGTAGGGTTTGAGTTCAGCTTCCTGTAGGGTTTGAGTTCAGCTTCCTGTAGGGTTTGAGCTTAGCTTCCTGTAGGGTTTGAGTTCAGCTTCCTGTAGAGTCTGAGTTCCGTTTCCTGTAGGGTCTGAGCTCAGCTTCCTGTAGGGTTTGAGCTCAGCTTCCTGTAGGTTTTGAGCTCAGCTTCCTGTAGGGTTTGAGTTCAACTTCCTCCTCTCAGTTTTCGCCCCATGCAAATGACCCTCCTGCTGTCGGAATCGCACAGTCGGCAACTGAATCCCGACCAGGGAGGCAAACAATGACTCCGAGCGCCTGCGAGTTTGCATAGCGACTGCAACAGCTGCAGAAAAGCTGCCATGATAATTGAGAGACGGAAATGTGCAGCCCGGGCGCTGGCCGGACGCAGGATGTCTCAAGGCTGAGGACGCCTCTTTGAAGTCAGAGGCTAATGAGCGAAGGAGCGCGAGCCCACGGCCACCTGGACTCGTCAGGTTCCTATTTTTAGGAATTAATAAAGGCATTGAAAGCATTTGCGACCGCCAGCTGTTGGAAAATCCGACAGGGTCTTGCTAATCCTTAAATGCAGGAAATATTTTTTGGGAATTCAAGATGGCCAAAAATTCTCAGTAATTGCAAAATCACTCGATGCTTTCTGTACAGCGCGGCTTCTCGTGCTGAGGAGAAACTGTTTGCCTGATCTGTGCTGTCTTCAACTTGCCTGCCAGTAGTCAGTGCCAGCCTTGATCCCAGCATTGAGCATTTCTTGAGCAGCAAGCTCTTCACTCTGTGCATACGAGATAGGCAGGCAGGTATAGAATATATTGACGTCTGCAAACAATGCACAGCACAAGGGCTTTATATAATTATTTAGTATATCAGTTAATTTTCTGGATCTCTTGACTGCCTCCTTCAGTTCCTCTTGGCGCTGTCTCTTTACGAGTATTCTTTTAGCTGATGGCATTTTAGTGATTTTGGTTGCAGCGCCAGCAGCGGTTTGAGTCTTGGGATTGTGGCAGACTCGAAATGTCGATCGGAGACGCCAAAGTAAAAGGGCAAACACTAGAAGCTTAGGCACATTAATAAATAAAAACTGTAGTGGAATGGGATTGAGAACAGCATGAACTATATTATATGTCCACATACCCCATTGAGGGTGACGGGGCCCATACAATCAAGCGGTGATGGGGGGCAGAAACAGAAAGGAAGGAAGGCTTGTCGCTTGAGGAAGGGCTCACAAGTTATGTGCATACCCCTATACCCACTGGCCACTGTACATTCTTTATTCTTAGCTCGTACATGTACATTGATCTCAGCTGTGGTGCCCCCTCGCTCCAACTTGTAGCCTTAGCTCCCAGACTCAGAAAAGCAAAAGCTCAAAACCCCAACATGCTATCATGCTAAAAGGTGGGGGGCTCCAGCCCCCCCTCCCCGATTCCGACACCCCTGGTGCTAAGTGACTGTAAAGCCGCCTGTGTCCTGGCATTTTAAAAAGCACTGCTGAGCATGACTAATCAGATAGGAGTTAAATTCAGTTTAGCTCAGTTTAACAATCAAGCGAGCACTTGCGTTATATTTGCAAGATTAAAATATTTATTGATGCGTTCGCATCTTGGCTCTATTCTTCTTTTGGAAGCAAAAGCCACAATCCCAGAGACAGGCTGAGAGCTGCTTGAATACGTGAGTGCGGCTGCACGGAACTTTGGGGAGTTTGCGCGTCCTTAGATGTCCATCATCAACTTGCTTAGGTTACACAGTGATGGCGCAAGTGCCTGCTCGGCACCTGTCAATCTTCGTCGGCGGACTTTCCAGCAGTCTCGACGTCGGTGCCGGTCATTCCGGCGGCCGACGAAGATTTTCGACTCGGTGCCATCAGGCTGGCCGCGGTGCCCGCGCAGGCCAGGAGACAGCCGGCGGCCACGAGGCCTACGGACAGCACGCGGCCCCGCACAGGCAGCTGTGGATTCGAGCCCAGCTGTTGGATGGCAAAACAGCCGAAGCCAAGCATCAGGAGGCCGACGCCAAGGCACAGGACGGCGATCGGGAAGTACTCGCAGTACGGGCCCCAGCGCCAGCTTCCGATGCCGGAAGATGCCGCTGCAGACGGTTGTGGCGACTTTGACTGCTGCGGCGAATTTGCCGTTTGAAGCAGACTCAGGCGTTCGGCTTTGATCCCACGGCTGACCCCATCGCCCGCACCAGAGCCGCCAGCTTCCTTTGCCGCCCTGGCTTCAAAGAACTGCTGCAGGTAGGACCTCACCTTGATTGGTTTTCTCCCGCCTTTTCTGAAATTTTTGTCAAACAATAGAAGAGAACATTAAAAGCATTTTAATGAATTTTAATGAATAAAGAATTTGTTAGATGAATAGAAATAGTCAGACTTACGGCATGCCAGCCCTGGAAATAAAGCTCTGTGGATTAGAAACCGAAGCCAGACTCGGGGCGCAGGGAGTTCTCAGCTGCCACGGTATTTCAGCCGCTCAATCGGACAGGAAATCTTCGGATTCGGACATTTCTGCTGAGCGCTTCTGTGGCCAATCAAAGCCGAGCGGCATCTGGTCCGCGATTTTCTCCTGAATCGCAGATGGGCGCTGACTGGGAAAGCAGAAAACATGCTGACAGGCTCCGAAAAAAGACTGCAAGACCCATCTGATTTCAGAGGCTCAGCTGATCTTATCGCTTCTGACCTATAAAAAGTTTAGACTGACCGTGCTCGAAGTCAATTATTCGCGTGAGTTGAGTCCTTCCAATTGCTTAACATCGACAGTCTGGAATGTAAGTTAGAGCTAGCTAGGATCCGACATTCACCTCGGGGGGGGGGGGGGGGCAGGAGGCTTCTATCGAACTGCAATGGGATACGCAGCAGACTCTCCTGCGCTCTCGCCGGCTTATCGAAAATCCCAGTCCAGACTGAGTGAATCCGTCAAAGTGACATGAAACCCGAGCTGCTGGAGTCGCCAATCAAAGTGCCTGGGCTGCACAGGTCGCTTGGCCCGACAGTATTAATGCGCCTCTCCGACAGGCACTGACATTTTCCTTGTCGTTTTAGCTCGAATTCGACACATTTTTAGACTTCTTCCTCGGTTGGGATGAAGTCGACTTTGCTTTGCAGGCTCGGCTTCGCGCTCCTGTGCTTCGCCTGTCCGCTGCAGTGCGCGTTGCCTCAGAAACTCTGTGAGCCTCTGTTACCTGCTCCTGCTTCTGGCTGCTGCAGCCTCTGGCACTGGCTGCTCCTGCCTCTGGCACTGGCTGCTCCTGCCTCTGACACTGGCTGCTCCTGCCTCTGGCACTGGCTGCTCCTGCCTCTGACACTGGCTGCTCCTGCCTCTGACACTGGCTGCTCCTGCCTCTGACACTGGCTGCTCCTGCCTCTGGCACTGGCTGCTCCTGCCTCTGGCACTGGCTGCTCCTGCCTCTGACACTGGCTGCTCCTGCCTCTGGCACTTGCTGCTCCTGCTGTCACTGGCTGCTCCTGCCTCTGGCACTGGCTGTTGCTGCCTCTGGCACTGGCTGTTGCTGCCTCTGACACTGGCTGCTCCTGCCTCTGACACTGGCTGCTCCTGCCTCTGGCACTTGCTGCTCCTGCCTCTGGCACTGGCTGCTCCTGCCTCTGGCACTTGCTGCTCCTGCCTCTGACACTGGCTGCTCCTGCCTCTGGCACTGGCTGTTGCTGCCTCTGGCACTGGCTGTTGCTGCCTCTGACACTGGCTGCTCCTGCCTTGGAATTTACTGTTCTTGATTCTATTAATATCTACCTATCAATGCTCCTGGCAATTGCTGCTGATGCTAAAAGAATCTGACTGAATGTAAAGGCTTTTGTGGCATCAATGGATTTCTCTGTGAGACCTGAGAGCTCAATAAGTTCACCTTCCGCCCATCAACTCCAGGCTACTCAGGTCGCATCTCCGCGGCCGTCCTCGCTCCGGCCATCATCGGTGACCCAAGTCCGGTGCCGAAGCTGCCGGTCACGGAGTACAGCAGCGAGCACCACTGCCTGTTTCAGCTGCACGCGCGGATTTTCCTCACCTGGCGCCAGGCCGCCGAGTTCTGCGCCCTGTTCAACGCCACGCTGCCGGTGCTGCGCACCCAGTTCGCCTGGCAGACTCTGCGCAGCTACGCCCAGAACCATCGCTTCTGGGTTGGCGTGGTGCGCGCTGAAGGTGCGGTGCGCGAGGGCTCTCAGAGTGCCAGTGATTTTCAATCTGCTAGGCTGCAAAAAACGGTTTTCAGGTTCGCAACCCCTCTCCTATTCACTCGAACCCCTGACCAACCAAACCTTAACTCTGACCCCGTCTCACAAACCTAGCTCGGGATCCTTTGATTATCTCCCTGTTTCACCCCTGACCCACCAACCTCACCCCTGACCCATCAACCTCACCCCTGACCCACCAACGTCATCCTTGACCTATCAACCTCACCCTTGATCCATCAACCTCACCTCTGACCCATCAACCTCACCCCTGACCCACCAACCTCACCCCTGACCCACTTAACTTTTCCTTTATTCACTTGCTTGACTCTTGCCTTGAACCCACCGGTCCTGAAACCAGAATAAGTCTCGCTACTGACCCGCCCCTGACCCACCCTTCAACGTCCTCATCAAGAAACCACTGTCCAGTTCAGGCCCCCGTCAGACCCGAGCCTGGCCGCTGTCTGACCCGAGCCTGGCCTCTGTCTGACCCGAGCCTGGCCTCTGTCTGACCCAAGCCTGGCCTCTGTCTGACCCGAGCCTGGCCGCTGTCTGACCCGAGCCTGGCCGCTGTCTGACCCGAGCCTGGCCTCTGTCTGACCCGAGCCTGGCCGCTGTCTGACCCGAGCCTGGCCGCTGTCTGACCCGAGCCTGGCCTCTGTCTGACCCGAGCCTGGCCGCTGTCTGACCCGAGCCTGGCCGCTGTCTGACCCGAGCCTGACCTCTGTCTGACCCGAGCCTGGCCGCTGTCTGACCCGAGCCTGGCCGCTGTCTGACCCGAGCCTGGCCGCTGTCTGACCCGAGCCTGGCCGCTGTCTGACCCGAGCCTGGCCGCTGTCTGACCCGAGCCTGGCCGCTGTCTGACCCGAGCCTGGCCGCTGTCTGACCCGAGCCTGGCCGCTGTCTGACCCGAGCCTGGCCGCTGTCTGACCCGAGCCTGGCCGCTGTCTGACCCAGCCCCTCAGTTTCACCCGTCAACGCCGATCCCGCAGCAGCTGGTGACCAGGACCTGTGGCGCTGGTACACCGACGGGCCCGAGGAGCCGCCGCTGAGCACCAGCGATTTCAGCCGGACCGGCGTCGAGTGGAGCCGCTCCGAGCCCAGCAACGCCCACTGCGGCGAGGCCTGCGGAGTGGTGAACTACGATGGCAACCTGGCGGACTACGCCTGCGCCACTGTGCCGCCCTGGGACCCCTGCGGCGACGAGTCGCACGTGGTGCGCACCGTGTGCCAGCGCTCCGGGCTGCCAGGTCTGCCATCTGGGGCGATGGGGAACTCATGGAATTGCTGATTGCTTATGGAGCATTTTGAAAGGTTAAATAGACATTTATGGTTGCAATTCGGTATCAGGGATGGCAATTCGGGATCAGGGATGGCAATTCGGGATCAGGGATGGCAATTCGGGATCAGGGATGGCAATTCGGGATCAGGGATGGCAATTCGGGATCAGGGATGGCAATTCGGGATCAGGGATGGCAATTCGGGATCAGGGATGGCAATTCGGGATCAGGGATGGCAATTCGGGATCAGGGATGGCAATTCGGGATCAGGGATGGCAATTCGGGATCAGGGATGGCAATTCGGGATCAGGGATGGCAATTCGGGATCAGGGATGGCAATTCGGGATCAGGGATGGCAATTCGGGATCAGGGATGGCAATTCGGGATCAGGGATGGCAATTCGGGATCAGGGATGGCAATTCGGGATCAGGGATGGCAATTCGGGATCAGGGATGGCAATTCGGGATCAGGGATGGCAATTCGGGATCAGGGATGGCAATTCGGGATCAGGGATGGCAATTCGGGATCAGGGATGGCAATTCGGGATCAGGGATGGCAATTCGGGATCAGGGATGGCAATTCGGGATCAGGGATGGCAATTCGGGATCAGGGATGGCAATTCGGGATCAGGGATGGCAATTCGGGATCAGGGATGGCAATTCGGGATCAGGGATGGCAATTCGGGATCAGGGATGGCAATTCGGGATCAGGGATGGCAATTCGGGATCAGGGATGGCAATTCGGGATCAGGGATGGCAATTCGGGATCAGGGATGGAAATTCGGGATCAGGGATGGCAATTCGGGATCAGGGATGGCAATTCGGGATCAGGGATGGCAATTCGGGATCAGGGATGGCAATTCGGGATCAGGGATGGCAATTCGGGATCAGGGATGGAAATTCGGGATCAGGGATGGCAATTCGGGATCAGGGATGGCAATTCGGGATCAGGGATGGCAATTCGGGATCAGGGATGGAAATTCGGTATCAGGGATGGCAATTCGGGATCAGGGATGGCAATTCGGTATCAGGGATGGCAATTCGGGATCAGGGATGGCAATTCGGGATCAGGGATGGCAATTCGGGATCAGGGATGGCAATTCGGGATCAGGGATGGCAATTCGGGATCAGATTCGGGATCTGAGATTACTATGCGATTCGGGATCTGATCGTCGAGATTACTATGCGATTCGGGATCTGAGATTATGATTCGGGATCAGAGATTACTATACGATTCGGGATCTGAGATTATGATTCGGGATCAGAGATTACTATACGATTCGGGATCTGAGGTTATGATTCGGGATCAGAGATAACTATGCGATTCGGGATCTGATCGTCGAGATTACTATGCGATTCGGGATCTGAGATTACGATTCGGGATCTGAGATTATGATTCGGGATCAGAGATTACTATACGATTCGGGATCTGAGATTATGATTCGGGATCAGAGATTACTATGCGATTCGGTATCTGAGATTACGATTCGGGATCTGAGATTATGATTCGGGATCAGAGATTACTATACGATTCGGGATCTGAGATTATGATTCGGGATCAGAGATTACTATACGATTCGGGATCTGAGATTATGATTCGGGATCAGAGATTACTATACGATTCGGGATCTGAGATTATGATTCGGGATCAGAGATTACTATACGATTCGGGATCTGAGATTATGATTCGGGATCAGAGATTACTATACGATTCGGGATCTGAGATTATGATTCGGGATCAGAGATTACTATACGATTCGGGATCTGAGATTATGATTCGGGATCAGAGATTACTATACGATTCGGGATCTGAGATTATGATTCGGGATCAGAGATTACTATACGATTCGGGATCTGAGATTATGATTCGGGATCAGAGATTACTATACGATTCGGGATCTGAGATTATGATTCGGGATCAGAGATTACTATACGATTCGGGATCTGAGATTATGATTCGGGATCAGAGATTACTATACGATTCGGGATCTGAGATTATGATTCGGGATCAGAGATTACTATACGATTCGGGATCTGAGATTATGATTCGGGATCAGAGATTACTATACGATTCGGGATCTGAGATTATGATTCGGGATCAGAGATTACTATACGATTCGGGATCTGAGATTATGATTCGGGATCAGAGATTACTATACGATTCGGGATTTGAGATTATGATTCGAGATGTTTGCATTGATTTTCCATACATGAATTTCAGTTTGCCGGTACCTGCGAGAGCCGCCTGTTGTTCCTACTCAGAGGGATTTCTATATAATCATAGCCGGCACTTTTGCAGGAAAGAAAAATTTACAATCTACTTGTGCTCTGCATGTTGCAATTCAGACAGTTATGAGCCTGGACCCAACAATCCACTTCCCCTGACCAACATCTCCGCCCTCACCCTCAACCGGAATCATTGCATTCGGGTTCCCCGCACTCCCCGAGAATTATGAGCTGCATGTACATCTTCATCTCGTATGGAAATTTTACGAGTACATCCTTAATGTATGTGCCTACTTGTAAAATCTATTTAGTAGCTCTAATCTGCCCCCAGGTGTCCTGTACATCCACATGATCTCTCAGTTTCCCATGGGTTTTTCTAGATCTTCTCAATCCAGATTTACTTGACTTCGAGAGAGTAGACTAGCTCTTTGTATGTTCTGTGTACAATGTACAGGTACACATTTTTAATCAAGTTCGCACTCTTAGCATAAATATAAATTTAATCAAAGTTGCTTCATCAAAAATAATTTCAGGGCTTCTTAGCGGCACGGGCTTAATATTGTTTCTGCGCCTGATCGCGAAAGCAATCAACAAGAAGACCCGGCAGGTGAAGCTGCCCGCTGCTTAATTAAGTTTTTATAGCGACCAGTATACCGTGATTAAAATAAATAATAAAACTATAATTATAACCTTGAAATTTACAAATAGTTTAATGCTTTTGAGTACAAATTCTCGAAACTAAACAGGTAAAAAATGCGTGTATGAATCGATGACTTTATATTCTTTGTCTAACCAACGTTTTAAAAATAAAGGACTCCTCAAGTACTACTACCTGGGCTAGTAGAATACGCTCGTACTTAAGGAGTCCTTGGTTAAACACAGCAGGTAGTGCTTCAATAGCTGCGTTCTGTTGCACCACTGATATTTAACTTTAAAAGAACGTTCTAAATAAAAATGCATGCAAAATATGAGACCGTGAAAGTTTACATACAGTGCAGTAAAACTGCAGCTTGGAAAAGATTTTGGTCAAGTTTCAGCTCGATGTCTAACTGCAGGTGACTCTGAGCCAGGAGCGATTTTCGATGTGCACCACTTGTTTTATTTGTTCCATATGCGTTCGTTGTAAATCAGGATGTTCTAGCTCAATGTGGAACAACGCCAACCTCTCGATCGTGCGGTCAGCTAGTGTGGCTTCGGACTGCAGGACCGCCCTCAGCGAAAACAGTATGCGAATTTTGATCATTATTTCACTACTAATGGGGTGAATCGGTGAAAGAAATGCGTGAACAGAATTGAAGGCCATGCACGATTGCATGATAGCAGGCCATCATGAGAGGCGCTTCATAAGACTGCATGAAATTTCACAATGCCGAATACTCAAAAATGCAGCATATTTATTGAATACGAATTTTGTGCGAGCATGTTGGCATGTTGCTTGTCATGTCGGCCTATCGCTAGTAGAGTGAATTGATTAAACTGTAGGATCGCAGTTTTACGCTTTCATAACACTAACCAAGGACGACTTCAGTAGAAGGACGGGAAACCTCGTTTCTTAGGAATTTTTAGAAGGCAGCTGTTTTCCAGAAAAAAATACACTACGGAGATAGGAAGTGTGACGATTAAATGGCAGACTCGGGATCAAATGACGAAGGTGAATACAATAGAGGCAAATTGTGTAGCGGTTAGCGCTCGATGATAGTGACGAATGATGCTGGCGATGGCCGCAGTTCTCATTTATTGTACCCGTATGAGCGGATAGTTAGGGCTCGTTAGTTATCAATTCCGTCTGGGTAGTTAATAGAGATGGGCCTGAGTTAGCTGAATCCGTAAGGAATGCACTGGGCGGCTGCGCAACAATAAGATAGATGATAGAGCGAGTTGATGAGCCTGAGGCAATGGCGATGATGTGATGGCGGTGATCGTATGGTGGCGGTACTCGTATAACGAGAACCCCGTACGAATGGTAGCGGTGGCGTGATCGAGAATTGGCGTAGGGTGGTGCGACTGAGACTTGGCAGAGGCGTGGCTTAGAACTGTGGCGGAGCAGCAGGAGGAGGGAAAGGAAAAAGGCGGGTTAACCCCGGGCGCCCCAGCCAGACAGGAGTGATAACGAGCGGGCTGGGGGTGGGTGCACGACAAAAGCTTAATTTCAGGCTAGCATTAATATATGCGCGGCTTTCCTATTGGCCGGTGCGAAAACCGACTTGAAAACAGAAATTATCGATCGCATTGTACATAGGCTTTACGAACGTCATGCAATGTTGTTTAAAATTCCTTGGGCATTACTGTAAGCAGACGTTAGAGTACGAGACCATCAAATTAACAATATTATAGAATGGCAACTGCTTTCGCTAAAACGGCCCTTGTCGGGGCCACCTCAACTGATAACGTCACAGGAAGTTTTCATTTTTTCAGGACAAAATTTGTTATTGCTTTTGATAGAAGGCAGATCCAGTGTTCATAATGTTGTACCTTTCTTATTGCTCTATCGATATTCGTAAAGCTTTTCGTTCAAAAAATTGGGATTCTATGTAAATTTTTTATTCAACGTATTTTTGCTGTACCTAAAACTTATAAAAATGCATAGCACAGCTTTAATCTATGGTTTTATGAATCTATTTTATCATCTCTGTTACACATATTCGTAACACAGTCAGCTAAGAATGATAAAATAGAATCATAAAGCCAGAGCCGAGCCGTGCCATTTTAATGGTTTTTAAGGTACAAGACACGTGCAAATGTACGTAGAATAAAAAATTAACATAGATTCCTAATTTTTTGAACGAAAAGCTGTATATGAATATTGATAGAGCAATAAGAAAGGCACAACATATCAAAATATGAACACTGGATCTGCATGCCTCCTATTAAAAGCAATAACAATTTTTGTGCTGAAAAAATGAAAGCTTCCTATCTCCAAGTGTATTTTTTTCGGGAAAACCTGCCTTCTAAAATTGTCTAAGAAACGAGGTTTCCCGTCCTTTTACTCAAGTCGTCCTTGACACTAACACGACGAATTATTAGTCTAGCGCGGCACAAAAGTAGCAGGCCTATTTAGTAGGTGCAAGTCAATTTGAATTAATCATTTTTCCTTAATTATAATAAATACTTGATATACCTTGCCTATAAAATCATTGGCACGGGTACTTATTAAATACGAGTCTATTAAAACAGTTCTATGAAGTAAAAAAATCTGAATAATCAATTAGGGCCTAGTTATCATACATTTTAAACAGCAAATCAAGTGCTCAAGTGATATTATCCTGAACTAACACTTGTAGGCCTAGTTGTAGGCTATTATAGGTGGGAAAAGGCCTAATGTGGGTAAGAGTAGACCAGGTATTGGTCTTACATTACCATGTCTTTAGTCTTCTTAGACTTAGACTAGGATTATATATGATTGCTATAATGTTTCTTCTTAACTTATTGGGCTAAAATGTAGGGGGCCTAATGTAAATAGATGATTTTTCTAACCAAATTATAATGTGTTGCCATTTTATACCAATGTATTAGGGCCTAGTTACCCTAGTATAATTTTTTATACTTATATATATACCATGCGTCTTATGCCTTCTTATGGCCAATGGCAGTATGAAATTGAAATAAAAATCTTAGACTTAGATCTTATGCTATTTATAAACTATATCATCAACCTCCAAATATTGCCCAAATTTATGTAATAAACTTCAACACAAAGTTTCCCTTCTCTTCTGTAAGAATTTTCTATAGGCTAGGCCTATAGTTAGGTTTCAGCTTGATCTGACTGTCTAAAAAACTAACTAAACTAAACTAAAAGAAAATTCAATGTATTATTAAAATATTTACTTGGCCTATCTTAAAATTATTTTAAAGCATATAAAATTGCTTCCATTAGGCCTACCTAACTAGGCCCTAGTCTAGTAAAACTGTAAGAGCCTAGTTTATTAGGACCTAATTCTATTTTTAAACCAAAATGGATTTATTATATTTTATGATGCTATTATTATCCTCTATCAAATACATATCTGAAATTTTTTTTAAAAGTTTCAAAATCTTACTGGAGTCCCTATTATTAGTCTATCTAATATATAGACCTAAGCCTTATTTCAAGAAGTATAGGCCTATTCAAAATATTAGAATAATTTAGATATATTAATAGCTTTTTTTCTTATTTTTAAATTGTTATGTCAAATATAGGCAATAGGCCTAGTCATAGGGCCCATTAATAGTCAATATATTTATCCCTCTTTGACTTTCCTTTGCTTTACTTCTAAGTTCTTATTTCCATTTTAGCTCTATTCAGTATTCTATATTATTATTAGCATCACTCCTTTTTCTTTTTTAGATATCATTCTTTCTTATCAAAATTACTTCCTTATTTATTTACTTAGGCCTACTACTGATGAGGGTGCAGGCACTGCAAATAGGCTGCAAAGCCTTTATCGCAACCCTAAGGTAAAAGAGCACAAGGATTAACCTTGGGGGTATGCCCAGTCCCTGCCAGTAGTTGGCAGGTTCATAGTGGAGGCATTGGTGACCCTCATCCGGCTGGAGTCCCAGACAAAGGAACAAAGGTCATGGATATTGTCTAGGATAGTCAGCTTATCCATCCGCTAGGGGTGGCCGAGGTATTTGTGCTGCACCTTGTTGAAGTAAGGGCAGAAAGTAATGTGATGCTCCACAGTCTTCTCTCCTATGCCACAGAAAGGACAGGTAGGAGGGCAACCGGTTTGCAACAAGATATGTCTCTAGAAGAATCCATGGCTGGTTAGGGCCATGCACATCTCCCTGAGGTCGGTTCTATTAAGCAAAGTCAAATAATCAGAGACTTTCCTGTTTAGGTTAGGCATGGCAGAGTGGGTTTGCCTGTATTCAGTGAGTCAGTGCAGCTGTTCTAGTGGAGCTGGTGCTGCTAATTCCTTCCTTAAATTTATCCTTTCCTAATACCATTCCCCTTATGGTCTTAGTATAATACTTCCCCTGGCCTTAATGTCTTTCTCTTAGTATTTCCTTTGGCATTTTTCCTATTACATTCTTTTAGTATTTTTAGCGTTATTACTAAAATTTCATCCCCTCTTAGCTTCAAATTTATCTCTGTTTACTTTTGTTTACCATTAACTTTTATTGGAACATTTATTCTAATAAGGCTTCTGGCTTCTTATTCTTAGTATTACTTTTTAACTAGGTTTTTAAGCATAATCATAGTCCTATTTGGCATCATAGCTCCAAATTGAAGATGCCAAATATAAAACATTAATCTTAGCCAATTAGTAAAAAACTCCAAAATTGAACAAAATGTTAATTTCTCTATCCTATGCTTTTTACTATTAAGATTTAAAAAGCCATAGAAAATTAAAACAACAAAAATATTCTAATGGAGTTATTTTTAATTTTTGTCATATTATTCTAGCCTAGGTATCTAGATTCTGGATTGGTCAGTCTAAATTTCTCTTAATTATTAATAATTCAAGTAAAATATGAATTAGAAAAAGCTAAATATGCCTATGTGTAATATTGCATATTTCTATATTTTAGCATATTTATTCTGCCATTCTATAATTCATATTTTTAGTTTGATTAGTTAGAGCAAAATGGCTATATGCACACTGGTGAATTTTAAATGACATTGTGAATTAACTAACAAGGGGCATTACTGCCCATTCCACTGACTCCCCTTAGCAAGGCGCACAGGTACATGGATATATCTGCAGGGATATTAAGGAGTTAGTCAGAGTTTAGTGTGTACTTTATCCCACATGCTACCATTATTAAATTACATGTAGCTGTCCGAAGTTTAAGCCGATGCAGAGGTCATTATTGAGCTTGCAGTTTTCAGACCAAAGCAGGCAAAGCATAAAATATCTGTAATTATTTTCTAATGTGTCCGCCACCTTCCAGCCAGTGACTTCAGCCAGCCATGGTTGACGCCGGCGTCTCCTCTCGGCTGCGCGAAACCCGCCGCCTGGTGCTGGACGAGGCCGCCCGCCAGCGCCGCCACCGCCGCGCCCTAGAGGCCCTCGAGGCCGACAACTTCCAGGCCGATCCACACGCCGACCTGCGGGTCAGCAAGCTGGCGCCCAAGTTCTCCGACGAGGCCTCTTCCTTCGGGCCGTCACGGGATTCCTTGGGTGGGGTGGCTGCGTCTGCCGATGGTGAGCACTTTGGTCCTCGCTTGAACCTGGTCCTCCTGGCCCACCCCACCTGGTCCTCCTGGCCCCACCTCACCTGGTCCTCCTGGCCCCACCCCACCTAGTCCTCCTGGCCCCACCTCACCTGGTCCTCCTGGCCCCACCTCACCTAGTCCTCCTGGCCCCACCTCACCTGGTCCTCCTGGCCCCACCCCACCTGGTCCTGCTGGTCCCACCTCACCTGGTCCTGCTGGCCCCACCTCACCTGGTCCTCCTGGCCCCACCTCACCTGGTCCTCCAGCTGGCCCCACCTCACCTGGTCCTCCTGGCCCCACCTCACCTGGTCCTCCTGGCCACACCTCACCTGGTCCTCTCACCTCCTGGTCCTCCTGACCCCACCTGCACTCCCCTGGTGCCTCAGTGAGTAGCAGCGCAGTAAAAATCCCCAACCAAACCCAAATCCCACAGGTAAAAAGTCGCGCAAAGCCAAAGCGGCGGGCGGCTCCGGCGCAGTCGGGACACTCGGCGGCCGATTGCGCCGCAACTTTGCCGCGCTGCTTGAGGAGGAGCTGGCCAGGCGGGCGCAGCTTCCCGGCGCCGCTGCGTCCGGCTCGACGGCCACTCCGTACGAGCTGGCGCAGGTGGGGCCGTCCCGCCTGCCGCCCCGCCATTTCTGTGCGGTCTGCGGCCTGCTGGGTCCGCACACCTGCGTGGTCTGCGGCACCCGCTTCTGCTCCGCCTCCTGCTACAGCACCCACCAGGACACTCGCTGCTTAAAGTGGACCGGCTGACTGGAATCTTCTTATAACCTTTTAACTAATTGCCGCGGCCGATATGTATCCAAACTGATAGCATTTTGCCTGCCTACATTCTGTCATATTTATAATCAATTACATTTCAACTGTCATGTGTTTCAGTATAAGTAGTATGTTGCGTGACATGCCTTGAAATTAATTTCGATTTTATCAGCCTTACAATTGATTACATCTATAAACCTACAGGTATTCTGTGTCAGCCCCGGCCGAGCCCTGTGTCAGAAGTCCCACCGCCGCCCCCCTTTACAGCAATCCGCAGCCCACAATGTGCAGCCTGTCCCGCTGCCTGCACGAGCTCACCAGCCGGCAGCCCGTGGAGGAGTTCCACCAGCTGGTGAGCCTCAGCACTCTGCACACCCTGCTAACGAGCAAGCCCGATGGCAGCGACCTGACGGCCGGTCAGCGGCCCATCAACGGCAAGCAGCCGGCCGTCCTCATTGATCTCGGCGACAGCCTCCGCTGGATCTGCGGGCCCCGCACCGGCTGGCTCTGTGGCTGCGACTGGCGCGGCCTGCGGCTCAACCTGGCGGCCCGCCTGCGCGACTTCCAGGCGAGCCTCTTCCTGCCCATGCCGCTGTTGCCGGGGGACGGCGGCGCCAGCCACTGCGACAAGCTCGACTGGGCCGCCGAGCAGCGGGGGAGAAAGCAGCGGGTGGCCACGATTATCCGGTGCGGGCTGGGCACTGCATACCCCCCCTAAACCCTATTGACCTCTACTCTCTTGCCCCTCCCTCTACCCTCATGACCTCTACTCTCTTGACCCCTCCCTCTACCCTCTTGACCCCTCCCTCTACCCTCCTGACCTCTCTACTCTCTTGACCCCTCCCTCTACCCTCATGACCTCTCTACTCTCTTGACCCCTCCCTCTACCCTCATGACCTCTCTACTCTCTTGACCTCTACTCTCTTGACCTCTCCACTCTCTTGACCTCTCTACTCTCTTGACCTCTCTACTCTCTTGACCTCTACTCTCTTGACCCCTCTACTCTCTTGACCCCTCTACTCTCTTGACCCCTCCCTCTACCCTCATGACCTCTCTACTCTCTTGACCTCTCTACTCTCTTGACCTCTAATCTCTTGACCTCTCTACCCTCATGACCTCTCTACTCTCTTAACCCCTCCCTCTACCCTCATGACCTCTCTACTCTCTTGACTTCTCTACTCTCTTGACCCCTCCCTCTACCCTCTTGACCCCTCTACCCTCTTGACCCCTCTACTCTCTTGACCCCTCTACTCTCTTGACCCCTCCCTCTACCCTCATGACCTCTCTACTCTCTTGACCTCTCTACTCTCTTGACCTCTACTCTCTTGACCTCTCTACTCTCTTGACCCCTCTACTCTCTTGACCCCTCCCTCTACCCTCATGACCTCTCTACTCTCTTGACCTCTCTACTCTCTTGACCCCTCCCTCTACCCTCATGACCTCTCCACTCTCTTGACCTCTCTACTCTCTTGACCCCTCTACTCTCTTGACCCCTCTACTCTCTTGACCCCTCCCTCTGCCCTCATGACCCCTCTACTCTCTTGACCTCTCTACTCTCTTGACCCCTCCCTCTACCCTCTTGACCCCTCTACCCTCTTGACCCCTCTACCCTCTTGACCCCTCTACCCTCTTGACCCCTCTACTCTCTTGACCCCTCCCTCTGCCCTCATGACCTCTCTACTCTCTTGACCTCTCTACTCTCTTGACCCCTCCCTCTACCCTCTTGACCCCTCTACCCTCTTGACCCCTCTACCCTCTTGACCCCTCTACCCTCTTGACCCTCTACCCCATTGATCCCTCTTACTCTTACCTCTTTCCGCTCCTTCCTGTTCCTCCACATGCCGAATTTTGAGTGTTCCAGCTCAGTTACCTTTACTCGCCGCTTTTCCGATCCGCCAGGTACCTGCGCGAGCTGCAGCCAGCTGCAGGTGCCCAGGCGCAGCAGACCTGGCCCCGCCCGGCTTTCTCGCTGTGGCTGCCGCCCCCGGGCCTCATCACAGCCCTGCGCTTTTGCCTGCGCCGCCTGGAGGTGCCGTGCCAGCAGTCTCTGGACAGCCGCTTGGCTGAGTGCGCCCGTATCTCTGCCAACATCGGCTGCCGCGCCATCGCCAGCGACTCGCCGCTCTGCTGGCTGCTGCAGCCGCCCAACCGTTCGTTGCTGCAGCTGAACTCGCTGGGCCCAGCGGGCGGCAGGGCTTTCCATGGCTACCAGCAGCTGCAGATGCGCCAGGCGCTGCTGCCCCGCCTGTGCGGCCTGCTGGGCCTCAGCGCCGACCGCCTGCCAATGCTGGCCTGCCTGCTGACCGACCGCTTCCTGCCTGCCGACTGCCTGCAGAAGCTGCATCTGGAGCTGGCGCCCGAATGCAGCTCAGAGCCCCGACAGGTGGCTGATTTCCCACCGCTTTTGCTCAGTATAACTGAGTAGCATTTGATTAGCAACTGTGTAGCCACTGAGTAGCATTTGAGTAGCAACTGAGTAGCCACTGAGTAGCATTTGATTAGCAACTGAGTAGCCACTGAGTACATAGCATTTGAGTAGCAACTGAGTAGCCACTGAGTAGCATTTGATTAGCAACTGTGTAGCCACTGAGTAGCATTTGAGTAGCAACTGAGTAGCCACTGAGTAGCATTTGATTAGCAACTGAGTAGCCACTGAGTACATAGCATTTGAGTAGCAACTGAGTAGCCACTGAGTACATAGCATTTGAGTAGCAACTGAGTAGCCACTGAGTACATAGCATTTGAGTAGCAACTGAGTAGCCACTGAGTACATAGCATTTGAGTAGCAACTGAGTAGCCACTGAGTACATAGCATTTGAGTAGCAACTGAGTAGCCACTGAGTACATAGCATTTGAGTAGCAACTGAGTAGCCACTGAGTAGCATTTGAGTAGCAACTGAGTAGCCACTGAGTAGCATTTGATTAGCAACTGAGTAGCTACTGAGTACATAGCATTTGAGTAGCAACTGAGTAGCCACTGAGTAGCATTTGATTAGCAACTGTGTAGCCACTGAGTAGCATTTGAGTAGCAACTGAGTAGCCACTGAGTAGCATTTGATTAGCAACTGAGTAGCCACTGAGTACATAGCATTTGAGTAGCAACTGAGTAGCCACTGAGTACATAGCATTTGAGTAGCAACTGAGTAGCCACTGAGTACATAGCATTTGAGTAGCAACTGAGTAGCCACTGAGTACATAGCATTTGAGTAGCAACTGAGTAGCCACTGAGTAGCATTTGATTAGCAACTGAGTAGCATTTGAGTAGCATTTGAGTAGCAACTGAGTTAGCATTTGAGTAGCAACTGAGTAGCCACTGAGTAGCATTTGATTAGCAACTGAGTAGCCACTGAGTACATAGCATTTGAGTAGCAACTGAGTAGCCACTGAGTACATAGCATTTGAGTAGCAACTGAGTAGCCACTGAGTACATAGCATTTGAGTAGCAACTGAGTAGCCACTGAGTAGCATTTGATTAGCAACTGTGTAGCCACTGAGTAGCATTTGAGTAGCAACTGAGTAGCCACTGAGTAGCATTTGATTAGCAACTGAGTAGCCACTGAGTACATAGCATTTGAGTAGCAACTGAGTAGCCACTGAGTACATAGCATTTGAGTAGCAACTGAGTAGCCACTGAGTACATAGCATTTGAGTAGCAACTGAGTAGCCACTGAGTACATAGCATTTGAGTAGCAACTGAGTAGCCACTGAGTAGCATTTGATTAGCAACTGAGTAGCATTTGAGTAGCATTTGAGTAGCAACTGAGTTAGCATTTGAGTAGCAACTGAGTAGCCACTGAGTAGCATTTGATTAGCAACTGAGTAGCCACTGAGTACATAGCATTTGAGTAGCAACTGAGTAGCCACTGAGTAGCATTTGATTAGCAACTGAGTAGCCACTGAGTAGCATTTGATTAGCAACTGAGTAGCATTTGAGTAGCAACTGAGTAGCCACTGAGTACATAGCATTTGAGTAGCAACTGAGTTAGCATTTGAGTAGCAACTGAGTAGCATTTGAGTAGCAACTGAGTAGCATTTGAGTAGCAACTGAGTAGCCACTGAGTAGCATTTGAGTAGCAACTGAGTTAGCATTTGAGTAGCAACTGAGTAGCCACTGAGTAGCATTTGAGTAGCAACTGAGTAGCCACTGAGTACATAGCATTTGAGTAGCAACTGAGTTAGCATTTGAGTAGCAACTGAGTTAGCATTTGAGTAGCAACTGAGTAGCATTTGAGTAGCAACTGAGTAGCATTTGAGTAGCAACTGAGTAGCCACTGAGTAGCATTTGAGTAGCAACTGAGTTAGCATTTGAGTAGCAACTGAGTTAGCATTTGAGTAGCAACTGAGTAGCATTTGAGTAGCATTTGAGTAGCAACTGAGTTAGCATTTGAGTAGCAACTGAGTAGCATTTGAGTAGCAACTGAGTAGCAACTGAGTAGCATTTGAGTAGCAACTGAGTATCAACCCCTCCATTCCCGCAGGCCCGACTGCGCTCTGTTGCTCTGGCGGTGGCCAAGGTCGTCGCTGGTTTTTCCTCTCCCGACGCTGTGGACGAGGCATTAAAGCTGCTTGAGCCGTAAGCTTTTGAGCGGGGCTTCGAAAATCTTAATCACAACTCCCCGATCCCATCCCAGGTGTGTCCGTGACCCCTCCCCGATCCCAGGTGTGTCCGCCACCCCCTCCCCGATCCCAGGTGTATTCGCCATCCCCTCCCCGCCCTTCACTCCCATCTCACCAGCCACGCAGCAAGCGAGGAGGAGCGCAGCGGCCTGCGCAGGCAAATCGAGGCCGGCCTGGCCTTCTACGGGCCCTGCTGCAGCCCCGCCACCGCGCAGGACCCGAAGTCGCCCCCGGCGCCCGTCGATGCCTGCATCGAAGGTCACAAGTTCGACCCCTGGCTGGTGAGCCGGGCCAAGGAGCTGCACCTGTCCGGCCAGCTGCACCCCTGGGTGGCGCAGGTGCTGCACTACCGGGAGGTCCGCATCGAGCTCGGCTTCGAGGACCCGCCGCAGCCGGAAGCGGCTGAGCTTGACGACCGGCTGGAGCTGACGGTGGACCTGTTCGCCGACATCCGAGCCAGGGCCTACCTGCTGCTGTACGACATCCGCCGCGCTGAGGAAGACATCAACTGTTCTGCTGCAGCTGTGCGGGTATGTAGGCGTGTGGACATGCCTGTGACAGTGTGACATTCACAGGTATGCCTGTGACAGTGTGACGGATATTCACAGGTATGCCTCTGACAGTGTGATGGATATTCACAGATATGCCTCTGACAGTGTGACGGATATTCACAGGTATGCCTCTGACAGTGTGACGGATATTCACAGGTATGCCTCTGACAGTGTGACGGATATTCACAGGTATGCCTCTGACAGTGTGACGGATATTCACAGGTATGCCTCTGACAGTGTGACAAGTATACTGTACCTCTTGCAGTTTTGAAAAATTAAGTTCTCATTTTGTCCCGCAACCCCCGCTCTCAGCCTCCTCCTCTGGCCCGCTTTCCAGGAAACGGTGTGCCGGCAGGAGCGCGGTCTGACCACCAGCACCGTCTTGATGACAACTGCGAGGTTCGAAAAGGGCCTTAAGCAGCTGGAGCTGCCCCTCTGCGCCGAGCTCTGGGGCAGAGTCGGCCAGGCTGGAGACGGGGTTCGAACCACGGCCTTCCTGGCCTGCATGCACGGCTGGCGCCTGGCCGATCCGCTGTGCGCCCAGCCGCTGCTGGACCCGGCTGCGGTGCCGCCCGGCCTCTTCCTGCCGCTCAGCGTGCTCCGCTGCCTGCTGCTGCCGCCGCCCTGCAAGCCGCTTCTGCAGCCTTTCGAGCTGCACGCCCTGCTCGCCACGCTGCTGCTGGGCTGCGATGCCGACGCTCCAGAGGCTCCCAGCTTAGACGCCAACGCTGTGGCCGCCGCGGTCACCGCCGACGCCTCCGAGCCGCCGCCGACGCTCCGCGGCCTGCAGCTGGCGAGCCTCTTTGCCGCCGGCCTCGACACCGCCGTCTTCGTCAGCGACGCCTGCGGCCGCGTCAGCCCGGAGGTCGTGAACTCCGTTGCTGCCGGCTTCCTCGCCTTCGATGGCCGACGGTTCCAGCGGCTGCTCCGCCTGGCTGACCACGGCCGAGCGCCGCCGCTGCTGCTCTGCGAGGGCTCCCCGGAGCGGCTGGACGCCTTCGAATCGGCGCTGGCAGCGCTCTTCCGCTCCCTCAGCCCGGTGGGCGGGCCCTGCTTTCAGAAGCCGCGGCTCTGCCAGCCAGCGAAGCCGGGTTCGGCGTGGGGGCCGCAGCCGGAGCTGCAGCGCCTTTCTGGCCCCGAAGGTCGCGGCGGAGGGCGCGGCCGCGGTCTGAGGCCCCTTGAGATGTCCCTGCCAGCGCCGCAGCCGCCGCCCGCTGTCCGCTGCTACCCGGCCGGGCAGCTGCGCGTTGCCGGCCATCCCGTCTCCAGCTGGGATGCCTCGCGGCTCTCCTGCCCGCCTCCGCCGACCTCGGCGGCAGCGCGGGCAGCGGTGATCTCGGCGAAGAAGCCAACCACCCAGCTGATTCCCAGCGGCGCGGAGGGCAGCATGAACAGTTATGGCGGCGCCGGCTTCCACTCGGGGCCCCGCAAGCAGAGGAACAAGTCCGCCTTCAGGCCGCTGCGCCTCTCCGATGTCGGGCCGCCGAGGAAGTCGCAGCAGCAGCAGCAAAATCCGCCGGCTGGGCCTCAAACTGCGCCGCTGCAGGACGAGCGGCTCCTGCGACTGCAGCAGCTGCTGCCGGGCCCTCCCGGGTCGCCAGAGGATGTCGAGGAGAAATTCATTAAAGCCATCGGACGGGGTCTCGTGATTGGCTAGAGACCGGAACTGCGATTTTAAACTGTTGGATTCTTGTATATCTTCTGGCATCCGTGCTCATATTAAGGTAGAGCAATGGCAGTTGGTGAATGGAAGCTGCTTCCCAATCGGAATCATGGCAAATATGCTCGAAAGAGCTTTTTGGTAGCAATTGTTTATTTAGTTTCTATATTAATTGCCACTATTTAACCAGAACTTGCTGCTTGTTATCTAATGAGCATTTTGCGTCTCGAAATTGTCGTCTTCAACTGTTGGCGGAAGAGCATTGGCGCTCGTTGCGGTCTGCATTGGCGCTGCTCTTTGTTTAGCATTCGTTGCGTGTGTCATTGCCGGCTAATTATGTCATTCTTTTTGTACTTTTTTGATTTTGCATGCCTTTATGTCTTTAGCTTGCTCATTCTCGGTGTTGTCTGTGCTTTTGCCTTGAAGGTTTGTTTACTCGTAAAGCAGAAATAAAGTTTTGTGCTTAGTTTGCTTTGTTTCCAGCACGAATAGTAACAATTCACTTCTTGCTTGAATTTGTCTTCAGTTGTAATTCAAAATTGAGTCTGTTCGGTTGAAAAAAGCCAAGAAACTGGTGGCGCTGCGATTCGCAGGAGCCCTCCCTGTACAAGAGCCCTGAATTGAGTTGAGCTCTCATTAGCATCAATAAAATTTCATGCAGTCATGGAATACCGTGTATAAACTGCCCTGAGTGCACGATCAGATAGCTGAATTTCCGGCTTTTTTCAAATTCGCTACTACTACGCTCGTATGAACTGGAGAATTCTCATTTACTGTACATGTACTAGGCAACAATACATCTACGCGTGACTTCAGTGTAGACTGCTGTAACTAATATTATATACGGGGGTATCTGAAATCAATTTCCCATTTGCATTAGAGTAATTAACTTTTTTGGCCTTTAAGTTATGTTAAATGTAATAAATTTTACAAAAAAGATTTATTCTGAAGTGCTCTAAGAAGAAGCGTCATGTTCAGCAAGAGATGCAACATATGTAGCTCTCATCTGTAACTCTCGCGAACGAATTTAGAGTGGTAGATTTCGAGCGACTTGATTTCGCAAGGACTTAGGATTGCACTTGCGCGAATGTACACCAATGTGTTCCGAGTGACTAAATTTGACTATCATTAGGGAAAATAGAATACTCATTTAAATGTATTCAGTCGAATTTTCAGTTGCTAAAAATCTATATTCGTAAAAGCAGAGGCGTAAATTTTAATTCGCGCGAAATCCAGCTCCTTCAACACCTTTTTACTTGATATAATTCGAATCCATTCATGAACTTCTTAGCATCATCTCCATCTCCTCATAAGAAATGCTATAACGGCAATGTAATAATTGTGGTTTCACGGATTAATTTAGATTATTATCTTCGTAGAGTAAAACAAATAATTTTTTTACTTTGTTTTCACTAAAAATAATATTTCACTGACAAATTTTCGTTCTTGATGGTTTGCTGTTTATAAAAAAGCACTTGAAATGAGAAGATTGTAAATAGACAGAAGTGTGTGTATCCTGACTAATTTAACGCGTGAGAAATTATTGTTTTTAATTTTTTAACCCAACACGAAATCGTTTGACGCTTCCCACGTATGAAAATTGTGTGATTATAGGTTTAAGTTCTTTGCTCACGCCTCACGATTTTGAAAGATCTAATTGGCGTGTTTCCTTACCGGCAAAGATATTTAAGTTATAAAAATTTATAAATTCTGTCTTAAACTGCTAAAAATTAATTTCAAGTTTCAGTGAACGGCTGTTTTCTGCTCGACTTTTGTTGGACAATTCGTATTTAAATGACTATCTTATAGCTTATTAATTATTCGTAGATTTAGGGTTATGTAACCATTATTGCTAACTTTTAGCCATTTATTTATTGCATTTGGTTGGATTAATTAACTGCTTATCAAGCCTAACTATGAAAGATATTGAAATATTGTCAGTTGAAATAGATTAGATTATTCATTCTTATTATAGTTTTATATGAAACAGTATTGTATTTAAGAAGTACAATCAAAGTGTGAATGACAGCAAATTACATGAAGTTTGTTTTGCTTCAGAACTGCATTTAAGAAATGCCAAATCTAAAAATATATGGCATAACAATATTTGTTAATCATTTATTATTTATTTATCTATTAGGCCTAATTGTTTTACCAATAAAAGTTTATTGTATCAAACATATCAAGAGTATCATATTCATAGACCAAAATTTAAAAAGCATTTGTCTAGTAGAGATGCCACACAAAAAGCAGTATTACAGCTTTGAAAGTAAACTTAAACAAAAATTTTATATTATAAAGGATTGCCATTAGACTTAGACAATGAAGGAAGCCTGCAATAGAAACTTATTATTTTGTAATTAGTCAGCATCTGGGTCTATGCAAAATGGCTAGTATGCTAGTATGCTCAATAAGTGTTTTGAATATTTTACTGATCAGTTCTTAACGACTGTAAGTAGTTAATTAATTTTAATTTATTTATGTAAAATTTTCACAGTGCATTCATTCATAGTGACTGAGTAGCATAGTAGTTTCGTTTTTGGTTGAAAGTTGATTAATTTTTGTTTTAGTTATTATAAAAATTCCATTGGTTCAGTTTTAACGTGGAATTCTGGCTCACCAATTTAAATTACCCGCGATTTTGCAGCTCCTGTGCTGCCCTGCAGTGCTCTCAGCCCCGGCAGATCTCACACGCGAATGTACAAAGCTTTTGTCCGCGGCCTATCAGACCTGCAGGCAATGGCGGCTCAAGTGCACACCAAAGCCAGGACCCCGGTGTATGGCAAGGGCAAGACTGTGAACCGCTTCCCCGTGCCAGACGACAAGGTGCCGTGGAGTGTCGCCTTCCCCGAGTACAAGCCCACCTACTTTGAGGACGCCAAGCTGAAGAAGGCGAGCTACGCTGACCCGGACATCCTGTGAGCTCACTGGACAGTTGTGTACCGCATCTGATTATTCAGATGAGTGAAAAATCCCGGTCAATTTTTGAGTTAATTTTCAATGACTTTAAAAACGTGACCCATACATGCTGCTAATCATTCAAATGACTCAAAGATATGCTGCTGATCATAATAGATGCTGCTGATAATTCAAATGACTCAAAGATACGCTGCTGATCATAATAGATGCTGTTGATCATTCAAATGACTCAAAGATACGCTGCTGATTATAATAGATGCTGTTGATCATTCAAATGACTCAAAGATACGCTGCTGATTATAATAGATGCTGTTGATCATTCAAATGACTCAAAGATACGCTGCTGATCATAATAGATGCTGTTGATCATTCAAATGACTCACAAAGCCTACAATTCTCATGGAAGCTGTCAGATGGATGGTGTTAGTTTTCATTTTAAGACAATGAGCTGAGAGCAATTATAGACGGTCACAACAAGCCGCCCCGCCGCCCGCCCGCAGCAACAACAAGGCCGCGCCTGCCCTGAAGTTCAACGGCACGGACGCCGGGGAGCTGAACCGGGTCAGCCACGAGGGCCGCTACTCGCTCGACCCCGACGGTCTGCCACTGAACCCGCGCGGCCGGACCGGCATTCGCGGCCGCGGCTGTCTCGGCCGCTGGGGCCCGAACCACGCTGCCGACCCTATAGTCACGCGGTGGAAGCGTGATCCGAAGACTGGAGCCAAGGTCGGTGGCAATATATATAGCCTGGGTGGCAGTGAGGAGCAGAAGCGGAACCAGCTGATGGGGGCTTTAGTTAGTTCGTTGGTCTCTGGGCACTGCTGCAATCAGAGCACAGGCTGGGGCTCATTGGGCAGGGGTAGAGAGTGCAACAGCAATCAAGCCAGCCAATCACAGCCCAGAACCGATGCTGCCAACCCGTGCCAGGTCGTGGACCCCGCAAGCGGCCGCCCGGTGCTGCAGTTTGTCAGCATCCTCAGGGGCGACGTGAAGGAGTGGGCGATCCCCGGCGGCATGGTGGACTGCGGCGAGGAGGTCTCTGCCACCCTCAAGCGCGAGTTCGGCGAGGAGGCCCTGGACTCCACCATGGCGGATGCGGCCGGCAAAGCTGCGCTGGCGGTAGGCGGGCTGGGGGATTCAGGAATCGGGCTGGGGATTCGGGAATCGGGCTGGGGATTCGGGAATCGGGCTGGGGATTCGGGAATCGGGCTGGGGATTCGGGAATCGGGCTGGGGATTCGGGAATCGGGCTGGGGATTCGGGAATCGGGCTGGGGATTCGGGAATCGGGCTGGGGATTCGGGAATCGGGCTGGGGATTCGGGAATCGGGCTGGGGATTCGGGAATCGGGCTGGGGATTCGGGAATCGGGCTGGGGATTCTGGAATCGGAGTGGGGATTCGGGAATCAGAGTGGGGATTCGGGAATCGGGCTGGGGATTCGGGAATCGGGCTGGGGATTCGGGAATCGGGCTGGGGATTCTGGAATCGGGCTGGGGATTCGGGAATCGGAATGGAGATTCGGGAATCGGGCTGGGGATTCGGGAATCGGAATGGAGATTCGGGAATCGAGCTGGGGATTCGGGAATCGGAATGGAGATTCGGGAATCGGGCTGGGGATTCGGGAATCGGAGTGGAGATTCGGGAATGGGATCGAATTTACCTGGGAATTCCCCGCCGCCCCACCAGGCCAAGGTGGAAGCGGCCTTCAACCACGGCGTGGACCTGTACAAGGGCTACGTGGACGACCCCAGGAACACCGACAACGCCTGGATGGAGACGGTGGCCGTCAACTTTCACGACGAAGATGGCGACGGCCTGGCCATGTTCCAGCTGCACGCCGGTGAGTGCGGGAGACTGGAGCCAGGGGAGCCCTTTGATCCTCGACCCGCTTTTAGTGAGAAGCACACACAATCCCCTTGGAAATATTGGACCCAAATACTCTCTGACCCAAATTTTCCAGTTACCCTTGACCCACTTTGACTCAGTCACCTTGACCAACATTGACCCAGTCAACCTTGACCCACTGTGACCCAGTCACCCTTGACCCACTTTGACCCAGTCACCTTGGACCGTATTTATTCTCTTGCTTCGAATCCCCAGGCGATGACGCAATCGGAGTCTGCTGGAAGGACATCTCCCGTGATCTGAAGCTGTACGCCAGCCACCACCAGTTCGTTGAGAAGGCGGTGCAGCTCAGGGGCGCCCACTGGTGACTTCTGGCCACCGCTCCAGGCCTTCGAACCCTTTGGATGCTGAGCAAAAACTTTTCATTTTCCCAACTTTTTGTAGCCGCATATTTGTTATAACTTGACATTTTGTTCGAAAACTTTCTCTACGCATATTTAGTCTTTTTATTATAGTTTACTGACTGTTAAATTTTGACTGTCTGTCTGTCTGTCTGTCTGTCTGTCTGTCTGTCTGTCTGTCTGTCTGTCTGTCTGTCTGTCTGTCTGTCTGTCTGTCTGTCTGTCTGTCTGTCTGTCTGTCTGTCTGTCTGTCTGTCTGTCTGTCTGTCTGTCTGTCTGTCTGTCTGTCTGTCTGTCTGTCTGTCTGTCTGTCTGTCTGTCTGTCTGTCTGTCTGTCTGTCTGTCTGTCTGTCTGTCTGTGTGTCTGTCTGTCTGTCTGTCTGTCTGTCTGCCCGCCTGCCAATCTCTCAGAAGTTTGCAGCTTCCATCTTTCAATCTTCAGCAGCAGGTCACGCCAAGCAGGCTGACCACAGCCAGGCCTTTTTTATTATTTTTGCTAAGATTTTCCTCGGCATCTTAAGTAGACTTACTTCAAACTGTCTCACAAAAATGAGCCTATGCTTGTATCATAGCTTTGGATGCGCTTAAGACTGCAGAGATCAGCCCTTAATGACAATCGCAGTTGTCAAGTGACAGACTTCTGTAACTCGGCCTTGCCGCGCAGATCAGCGCTTGCAGGAAGCCAACTGAATAATGATGTACTCTAGCACTGACCTATTTTCCACACTAATAAACTTATAGTCATCCTTTATACACATGACGCAATTTAATGCCTTCATCGGCTTTGAGTCCAGGCGTTTTCTCGTTTTCTGATCTCTGTGACAACCACACTCATTTTTCTATGAGAATCACTCTCCTGATCTCTATGAGAATCACTCTCCTGATCTCTATGAGAATCACTCTCCTGATCTCTATGAGAATCACTCTCCCTGATCTCTATGAGAATCACTCTCCTGATCTCTATGAGAATCACCCTCCCTGATCTCTATGACAGTCACTCTCCCTGATCTCTATGAGAATCACTCTCCTGATCTCTATGAGAATCACTCTCCCTGATCTCTATGAGAATCACTCTCCCTGATCTCTATGAGAATCACCCTCCCTGATCTCTATGACAGTCACTCTCCCTGATCTCTATGAGAATCAATTTCCTGATCTCTATGAGAATCAATTCCCTGATCTCTATGAGAATCACTCTCCCTGATCTCTATGAGAATCACCCTCCCTGATCTCTATGACAGTCACTCTCCCTGATCTCTATGAGAATCAATTTCCTGATCTCTATGAGAATCAATTACCTGATCTCTATGAGAATCACCCTCCCTGATCTCTATGAGAATCACTCTCCTGATCTCTATGAGAATCAATTCCCTGATCTCTATGAGAATCACTCTCCCTGATCTCTATGAGAATCACCCTCCCTGATCTCTATGACAGTCACTCTCCCTGATCTCTATGAGAATCAATTTCCTGATCTCTATGAGAATCAATTACCTGATCTCTATGAGAATCACCCTCCCTGATCTCTATGAGAATCACTCTCCTGATCTCTATGAGAATCAATTTCCTGATCTCTATGAGAATCACCCTCCCTGATCTCTATGACAGTCACTCTCCCTGATCTCTATGAGAATCAATTTCCTGATCTCTATGAGAATCAATTTCCTGATCTCTATGAGAATCAATTTCCTGATCTCTATGAGAATCACCCTCCCTGATCTCTATGAGAATCAATTTCCTGATCTCCATGAGAATCACCCTCCCTGATCTCTATGAGAATCACTGAAGTGATACCGACAGAATCCTACATGTTCTGATACAGCTGGATGTAAACGTCAGCAGAGAAACAGCTGCATTAAGTTCAAAAGTAAAGACGGGATGTCCGCAAGATTAAAACATCGGTCACGTGACTGACAACCGCCACCTCAACAACTTTATTTCACAGGATAGCTCGTATTGGGTGCCGATATTGGCAGCTTAGGCGCAGCCGTAGGCCTTGCGGATCCTGTAGGCGTCGTTGGCCGACATGTTGTAATAGTCGCCCAGGTCGGTGCCGCCGTTGTCCCGACGCCGCATCACGTGGACGCCAGGGCGGCAGGCGAAGCCGGTGGACGGGTACTGCATGCAGCTCTTGTAGTCGTAGGAGGTGCCGAACACGTTGCCCCTGTACTTGTAGTAGGCCGAGCAGTAGGCTGCGGGTGTTCCATGTTGGAAATTCGCATATTTCTACTTGCAGTAGACTTTGGGGGCATTAATTGAAGCTCAGCGGTACAATCAATTTTATATTCTTTGCTATTAGTTCATAAATCGCTGTATGAACTTCGATAGAATTACCCTCTCCCACCCCTTTTCCCACCCCTCAATCTAACCATCTCCCACCCTTCTTTTTCACCCTCTCTCCCCTCTGTCCCACCCTCCCACCCCTCTTTTCGACCCTCTCCCACCCTTTTTTCTTACCCTCTCCTACCCCTCTTTTTAATCATCTCCCACCCCTCTTTCCCACCCTCTCCCACGCCTTTTCCACCCCGTCCCTCACCGGTCAGGATGTTGGCCCAGTCGATGATGAGGTAGCTGTCGCGGTCCGTGCGCGTCTGCTCGTGGTGGAAGCCGAGGGCGTGCATGAACTCGTGCACGATGGTGCCGCGGGTGAAGCAGCCGTTGTCCAGCGACAGGTTCTGGCGACCGCGGTTCAGGTAGCCCACGTAGGAGGAGCAGCTGCGGGTGGGTGTTCGCCAGTTGCCAAGCGACTGCATTTTTTCAGTTTCCATAACAACAGACTCTCTGGCTCAATCAGATTTCGCGTAACAGAGTTGCCATGGTAGCTGGCTATCATGTTCAGGCAGAGTTCATACAGCACTGTTTCCATGGCAACAGCCCGCCATTCTTAAATCAGAGAGTTGCTACCCCAGAGTTGCCAAAGCAACGAAGTCAATTTATAAACGTGTGTTGCCACGGCAACAATGCATAATCAGAGTTCAAACCAGCAGGCAGTGTTGCCATGACAACAATTTGCATGACCAGAGTTCAAACGGCCAGCAGTCTGTGTTGCCATGGCAACTGCCTACCAGACTCACCCGGCGCCATTGGTGACATAGACGTAGCTGTACTCGTTGGTGCGCTGCTTGAAGGACACGCAGTAGTTGGTCATCTGCTCGATGTACCGCAGCGCTGCCACGATGGTGTTGGCGTTGCCTGCAATGCGGCGCCGCCCCGGGATGCACTTTTACCGGACAGAAGGCAGAGTTATTGCAAACCGGAAATTCAAACCCCGATCGCAACTCACTGCTCATGTGGCTGCCGATGCTGTACACCAGGGTGCGCCTGGGCCAGATGTTGGTCTGGGCATTCCTCAGCTGCAAGATGAAGGCAAACCTGTTGAGTCCTCAGCTTAAGCCCAGCACTTGCCTGCTTAACTAAAGTACCTGCTGGACTTCCGAGCGCAATGAGACCATATATACGGAAATCCAATTTTTCTAATAGAAACTGACTTTGAGGCATTCACCGGCTTAAGGATTCGAACCATGGACGCTTAAAGGTCTTAGGCATTCAAAATTTGAGTTTATTTATTTCGTCATTTTGACTCGAGCCTCTATAGTATTGGATTCGAAACCAGGACCTTATCCTCAGAAACAATTTTAGCAATAAAATAAACGCAAACACTCACGCCGAGCATGCCGAGCTTCTGCTCTGTCGTGAGAATCATGTCGCCGATGGGGCCCTCCTTCAGGTCCTCGTAGCTCAGCGGCGCCTGCGGGGGCGCGGGAGGGGTGGCAGGGGTGACGGCAGCGGGAGTGGCGGCTCAGATTCCCAAGGGCTCAGGTGAGTATTTTCATTCGGAGAATTTTTTTACCAAATAGTTTGTCCGTGAAGTCTTGTCCGGAGATTATTTTTGTCCGGGGAGACATTTTGTCCGGGGAGATATTTTGTCCGGCGAGACATTTTGTCCGGGGAGACATTTTGTCCAGGGAGACATTTTATCCAGGGAGACATTTTGTCCGGCGAGACATTTTGTCTGGCGAGAAATTTTGTCCGGGGAGACATTTTGTCCGGCGAGACATTTTGTCCGGCGAGACATTTTGTCCGGGGAGACATTTTATCCAGGGAGACATTTTGTCTGGGGAGACATTTTATCCAGGGAGACATTTTGTCTGGGGAGACATTTTGTCTGGGGAGACATTTTGTCTGGGGAGACATTTTCTCCAGGGAGACATTTTGTCTGGGGAGACATTTTATCCAGGGAGACATTTTGTCCAGGGAGACATTTTGTCTGGGGAGACATTTTATCCAGGGAGACATTTTATCCAGGGAGACATTTTATCCAGGGAGACATTTTGTCTGGGGAGACATTTTATCCAGGGAGACATTTTGTCTGGGGAGACATTTTGTCTGGGGACAAATTTTGTTTACAAAGCTTAGCAATGTATAATTATCAAACCACTGTACTTTTCCAGACAATTATTATTTCAAGACTTTTCTGACCGCAGTTTCAGGCAGTACGGACGTAAAAACTCAAATTCGAGTACAACAAAGTCGAGATGAGGCAAGGCAAACTACTCAGCACAATACCTCAAGAAATTGGACGAAGCAACCCAAAAGCCTGGCCAAAACTCACGTTGGGCGTGCAGCCGCACTGGCCGTGGACGCTGCCGACTGCCGCCAGGAGCAACAGGCAGGCCGCCTTCAGCATCAGCATATCTGCAGTTGCTTTTCTGGTTGGTGACGGAGACTGGGAAATTGCAGGCGTCGCTCAGAGACCGACTCGATTTTGGAGAAGCCGCGCTCCTGCGGTCGCCGCCTGTTTTAAAGCCTCCTGGGAGATAAGCGGGCCGGACTGCGGCTGCGCCGTTCTCACGGGCGCGGCGCCGCCAGCTCCAGCGGGTCGCGGCGCGGGAGGCACACCTCTTCGCGTGACTTTTGCCGCAATTTGTCTTCTTGCAAAAACTTTTCACAACAATTGCCGCTCAACTGAATTTGCTTGCCTGGAAAACTGCGGCCGGCTTTGTGTCTGACCTTTCATGTGCGCTGTGTCTCAGCTTTCAGTGTGTCTCTCGCCCTTCATTGTGTCTCGGCTTTCAGTTTGTGTCTCTCGCCCTTCATTGTGTCTCAGCTTTCAGTTTGTGTCTCTCGCCCTTCATTGTGTCTCGGCTTTCAGTTTGTGTCTCTCGCCCTTCATTGTGTCTCAGCTTTCAGTTTGTGTCTCTGGCCCTTCATTGTGTCTCAGCTTTCAGTTTGTGTCTCTGGCCCTTCATTGTGTCTCTCACTCTTCATTGTGTCTCAGCTTTCAGTTTGTGTCTCTGGCCCTTCATTGTGTCTCAGCTTTCAGTTTGTGTCTCTGGCCCTTCATTGTGTCTCTCACTCTTCATTGTGTCTCTCACTCTTCATTGTGTCTCTCACTCTTCATTGTGTCTCTCACTCTTCATTGTGTCTCTCGCCCTTTATTGTGTCTCTCGCCCTTCATTGTGTCTCTCGCAATTCATTGTGTCTCTCGCAGTTCATTGTGTCTCTCGCAATTCATTGTGTCTCTCGCAATTCATTGTGTCTCTCGCAATTCATTGTGTCTCTCGCAGTTCATTGTCTCTCGCAATTCATTGTCTCTCGCAATTCATTGTCTCTCGCCCTTGATTGTGTCTATCGCCCTTCATTGTATGTCTGTCAAAATTCATTGTGTCTGTCACAATTCATTGTCTCTCGCAATTCATTGTCTCTCGCAATTCATTGTCTCTCGCAATTCATTGTCTCTCGCAATTCATTGTCTCTCGCAATTCATTGTCTCTCGCCCTTCATTGTATGTCTGTCTCAATTCATTATGTCTCTCGCCCTTCATTGTATGTCTGTGTCTGTCACAATTCACTGTGTCTCTCACCATTAATTTTCTCACCAACCGCTGCCCAGACTCCCTCAATCCAAGGTCTGTCTGCCACTCCGCCTGTTCCCACAGCCCGTTAACAACAGAGCCAATTTGCTTCAAGTGAGCAGGTGAGAAGGACATCCAATTAATTAGGCAGATCCGGCGGTGGAGAGCTCATCTTCATCGCGGTGTGTAAACAGCTCAAGCCGAGTGCTTCCCAGCGACACCTGAGACAATTGCTGCTTGTCTGCAGCTGGTCCGAGCCGCTTATTGATGCCTTGGATGATCGCATGGAGACACTTCGGGTCCAACCGGTTGTTGAGTTCGCTGCAACGGATGGAGCCCGGGGTCCTTCACGGGTACTCACGTCCAGCTGGGGAGCACGCGGTGGGTGGGACGATGCAGCACTGGCCGCCCTCATCAGCTCCCAGTCTCTTAGGGCCCGGGTTTCGGTGGCGCAGCTCAGCGGTGAACAGTCTGGGTCTCGCGCCACGAGCCCCTGGGTTCGATTCCGCATTCATTTGGGCTTGTCGTGCAATTCTCAGACATGAGGGCCAACCATTGAGCCAACTAACCAATCTGCTTGCTAGCGAGCTTCTCTCGACCCATAGGAAAATTGTAAAGCTTGTAAAACCAACCTTCAATCAGAAATGAGCAAAATGTTCAATTAATTGTTGAAAACAGAATACAAGTTAATTGAATCAAAATTAGGCCTTCATCATCAAATAAATTGGCATTAAAAGATTTACATGCGGGAATCCTCTGAGTACACTTGGTCCTTTGGTTCAATAGGCTGAAAGTGCCGTTCTGGCCTATCCCCAGTCTTACTAGTGGACGGGTGGAACAGCCACGTCTATAAATAGAAAATGCCCCAGTCCCACCAGTGACGGGTGGAACAGCCAAATCTATAAATAGAAATGTCCCCAGTCCCACTAGTGACGGGTGGAACAGCCACATCTATAAATAGAAAGTGCCTGCAGAACAGCAAGATGCCGCTGCAGTTTCCGAGACTGGGGGTCGACCCGATATTGTCTGTGGTAATCTGCAGCAACTGAAGATACTGCAATCCTGGGTCACTGAAGCAATGTCCTCAATGGTTGCAGAGTTGCGCCCCAGGCCATCCAGCCTCTTTTTCTCGCCTTGAACCCGCGGATCTTTGATATGGAACTCCAGTCGGTTGCGTCTTTCATTCATTTATTTGCAAGATTGAAGCTTCACAATCTCGAAGCTTCACAATCTCGAAGCTTCACAATCTCGAAGCTTCACAGCCCAGAGCTCCTTTCTTTGAGTGCTATTTCGAGTTTAAATTGCATTAAACTTGTGTTCCCGAAAAAACTGCCAACCCCTCTACCATAGAGTCGATTAAAAACTTTCAGACTTGGATAATGATCACAGTCACGAGTGGCGAAATATTCGCATTATCATATAAACTAGCGTTTTCGGTTGATCATTATGTAACGCCATTAAGCCACGCCATTAAGTAACGCTGCAGTGTCTTCGTGCCATAGATATTGGCTCGACAGTGAGCAGGGTCAAGGGAGCGCAGGGTCAATCGGACCATAGACAATTATTTAGAATACAGTTCTCTAAAAGAAAAGCTCGACCATGAAGTCTGTTAGGAAGTTAAGAACTAGAAGCAAGAAGCGAGAGAAATCGAATTAAAAATGCCTCTTATCAACTGGAAAAACCTACCGGTCGACAGTTTAGATGGCGTCTCGTCTACTGAACTAGATTTTCTGAGTGAACTGAGCGCCGTGAACCACAGTTCCGATGAAATTCTTGGAGATGGCTGATGAGGCCGCTGCGGTTTCTAGTGTCGAGCTTCCAGAACTATCTGATTTACCCAAGTGCGATGGATGTTGTCGAACTGGAATCACTGCCGAGCACTACACGAGAACACATGTTTCTGTATGGCAAAATGTTCGTGGAGTTTTTAAAGAAGCATGGTGCTGTGGATGTCAGCTGTTCGACGTTATCTCGCACGCAAGCATGACAGAACCGTCAGGAAGGTTGCTACCGCTGATAGTGACAATTTGGCCCCACCAACCGAGGCGACTACGAGTGCAACCACTAGTGCAACAGTCATGCAGCAAGCTCAAGTTGACATGCGAAGTGTGCAACAGCCGATGTTTGCCAACTGCCTCTTCGATGGGTGCACGTTCTTGAAACTTCTAACAAAGAATATATAGCTCGTACTTATAAGTCTTAACTGTCGAAAATTAAATACTTTGGTATTCGTTTGCTTTGCTATATCCTCGATCTGTTTCCTGTTAAAGTTCTTGTTGCTTAAATTAATAAAAAACAGTGAATTTCTCGCTTATAATCTATGGCAATTTATCATGACTTAACAGCTTCATTAAAAAATGCCTTAAAAAACGAAAGTCTATATGATAATGTTGAAGTCACTGGACTAAAGTACTTTTGGGTGATTCGTCAGTGCTTACTTCATTGTCAAGATATTTGATAAACATCATAGAGAGAACAGAGCAATTATCCGGTGGCCGTGCCAGCAACACCCAGTGGCCGTGACAGCAACATCCGGTGGCCGTGACAGCAACATCCGTTGATCGTGACAGCAACATCCGGTGGCCGTGACAGCAACATCCGGTGGCCGTGACAGCAACATCCGGTGGCCGTGACAGCAACATCCGGTGGCCGTGACAGCAACATCCGGTGGCCGTGACAGCAACATCCGGTCAACGTGACAATCCGGTGACCTGAATCTGTACATCCGGCTTCATGCATTCCACCGGGATCAAGCAACTGACTGAGCCGAGGCCGGGCTACCGGAGGCGCGCCCAGCAGGACATCCGCCTCGTGCGCCAGTACTCGCTGCTGCTGGCTGTTCTTCTGACCAGCGTGCTCTACAGAGTGCTGGCCGTCCTGGTGGGTGAGTGACGGGACATTGCTGCGGTTCCGGACTGATTCTCTTTAAATGCGCCAATCTAACAGGTAAATGCCTCAATCTTCCAGGTAAATTCCCCAATCTAACAGGTAAATTCGTCAGTCTAACAGGTAAATTCCCCAGTCTTACAGGTAGATGCCCCAATCTAACAGGTAAGTTCCCCAATCTAACAGGTAAATTCCCCAGTCTAACAGGTAAATTCCCCAGTCTAACAGGTAAATTCCCCAGTCTAACACGTAAATGTCCCAGTCTTACAGGTAGATGCCCCATCTAACAGGTAAATTCCCCAGTCTAACAGGTAAATTCCCCTAACAGGTAAATTCCCCAGTCTAACACGTAAATGCCCCAGTCTTACAGGTAGATGCCCCATCTAACAGGTAAATTCCCCAGTCTAACAGGTAAATTACCCTAACAGGTAAATTCCCCAGTCTAACACGTAAATGCCCCAGTCTTACAGGTAGATGTCCCATCTAACAGGTAAATTCCCCAGTCTAACAGGTGAATACAATTTGCATTACCCTGGCTAAAGTGCATGGCACACTCAAAAGCAACTTAGATTTGGTGCTTGTTTAATGTAAGAATACCTTATCCTTGCCGCTCATCCCTAACCAAACACTCCGATGCTTTGCTAAGCAATTTGCTCAAGCAGCTGCTGCACTTCAGGGCCCGTGATAGGTTATGCGTAGCTTGAGTCTGACATCGGAGTTCTGTCACGTGACGGGCTGCCAGCGGAATCGATCCCAAAACGTGTTTCTTTGTCACTGAAGCATTTCCTGGCTTTCTTGTCATTGCTGTTGAGGGACGCCTGGGATGGGTGCGTGAAACTCCTGTGTAAGAATTAGCTGGCATAGCAACTCATCTGCTGTCACTCTGCTAACAAGTCTTTTTTATAGCAGATGAAATAACTTAGTGAAAATATCAGGATATGACTTTGAGTGCTTCCGCCACTGTGCGCTTGTACATCTGCGCGCATTCACACCCAATGACCATCATTCACACCCAATGACCATCATTCACACCCAATGACCATCATTCACACCCAATGACCTTCATTCACACCCAATGACCATCATTCACACCCGATGGCCCTCATTCACACCGAATGGCCCTCATTCACACCTAATGGCCTTCATTCACACCCAATGACCATCATTCACACCCGATAGCCTTCATTCACTGCCGAGGGCCCTCATTCACACGATGGCCCTTATTCACAACTGATGGCCTTCATTCACACCCGATGGCTCTCATTCACACCCGATGGCCTTCATGCACTGCCGATGGCCCTTATTCACCCCCAATGGCCCTCATTCACACCCGATCACCTTCATTCACTTCCGATGTCCTCATTCACACCCTATGGCCCTCAATCACACCCGATGGCCCTCATTCACACCCGATGGCCTTCATTCACTCCCACCCCGCCCCGCTACCCAGTGCAGTTCATGTACCTGGCGCTCCATTGCGAGTCCAGCGTCAGCAGCGGTTACGTCATCACGCTGTGCGCGGAGAACGCCTGCTTCGTCTGCGCCTGCCTCTGGTCGGCCGGCGGCGCCACCGACAACTGGCTGGCCGGCGCTGTCAACCGCGCCGTGTCGCCGCTGCTGCAGGCCGGCAGCTTCGGCTGCCTCTGCGCCAACGTGGCGCACTTCCTGGCCACCGCGGCCGGCCGCCAGCCGCCCTGCTGGCCCCCCTACTTCACCGGCCTGCTGTGGGGCCTCACCTGGCTGAACGTCGCCTCCTTCGCCACCGTGGCCGGCCTGCTGACGCAGCTCAGCTCGCCGCTGAATCTCTTCGACGCCATCCGCCAGACAGACGAAGACAAGGGGGCGCCAGAGGAGAACCTGCTGGGGCGGGAGTGACTGCCTTGGCTTGGGTCTGACTCCTGTCTCACTTGTGCAGCTGTTGCTTCATAGTACTGAATATTACTAGAGTCTTGCTCGGATCTTACTCAAAATTTTACTTGCGCGTCGCACGATCAAAGCCCTTGACTCGCATTAAGCTTAATCAGTATCTTACTTAAGTATGAAATATGCCAATTGTTCATCTAATAATGATATTGGACTATTACTTATATTTATATGCAGTGTCAGAGGGGCTCATAGCCAACCTGTTGCGAGAGTGAGTGACAGTGAATGGGAGTGAGTGACATTTATTGGGAGTGAGTGACAGTGAATGGGAGTGAGTGACAGTGAATGGGAGTGAGTGACATTTATTGGGAGTGAATGACAGTGAATGGGAGTGAGTGAAATTTATTGGGAGTGAGTGACAGTGAATGGGAGTGAGTTATAGTTATTGGGAGTGAGTGCCAGTTATTGGGAGTGAGTGCCAGTTATTGGGAGTGAGTGCCAGTTATTGGGAGTGAGTGCCAGTTATTGGGAGTGAGTGACAGTTATTGGGAGTGAGTGACAGTTATTGGGAGTGAGTGACAGTGAATGGGAGTGAGTGACAGTCAATGGGAGTGAGTGACAGTGAATGGGAGTGAGTGACAGTCAATGGGAGTGAGTGACAGTGAATGGGAGTGACTGACAGTCAATGGGAGTGAGTGACAGTCAATGGGAGTGAGTGACAGTGAATGGGAGTGAGTGACAGTCAATGGGAGTGAGTGACAGTGAATAGGAGTGAGTGACAGTGAATGGGAGTGAGTGACAGTGAATGGGAGTGAGTGACAGTTATTGGGAGTGAGTGACAGTGAATGGGAGTGAGTGACAGTCAATGGGAGTGAGTGACAGTGAATGTGATTGAGTGACAGTGAATGTGAGTGAGTGACAGTGAATGTGAGTGAGTGACAGTGAATAGGAGTGAGTGACAGTGAATGGGAGTGAGTGACAGTGAATGGGAGTGAGTGACAGTTATTGGGAGTGAGTGACAGTGAAGGGGAGTGAGTGAGAACGGGTGAAGTGAGATTGAGTGCCAGGGAACTTGGGTGAGTCAGAGCGGAGGAAAATGAGTGACAGTGATGGTATCCAATTGATATTAACTGACATTAAGAATCGCAAGTACAGAGCAGCTCAGTGGTAACGTGAATTGGTGTCCCTGGGTTCGATTCCTTTCACATCTACACTAATTTGAGGCGCTCGCGCTCGAGAATTGGCCTGGGGCTTCTCGTGCGACTCGCGCCCCACAAGGACCGACCGAAGGCTGTGACCTGTGACACCCTGTGTGGGCATGTGCGTGCTCACCTAGCAGATCACCTGGCAGATCAGCTGACAATGTGGGTCACCTGGCAGATCAGCTGACAATGTGGATCACCTGGCAGATCAGCTGACAATGTGAGTCACCTGGCAGATCAGCTGACAATGTGGGTCACCTGGCAGATCAGCTGACAATGTGGGTCACCTGGCAGATCAGCTGACAATGTGAGTCACCTGGCAGATCAGCTGACAATGTGGGTCACCTGGCAGATCAGCTGACAATGTGGGTCACCTGGCAGATCAGCTGACAATGTGGGTCACCTGGCAGATCAGATGACAATGTGAGTCACCTAGCAGATCACCTGGCAGATCAGCTGACAATGTGAGTCACCTGGCAGATCAGCTGACAATGTGGGTCACCTGGCAGATCAGCTGACAATGTGGGTCAGTGCCAAACTGATTGACAAACTGGCTGGGGGGGCATCTGCGATGTTGATGCGATGAGGCCCGCGGGAGGCCAATGGGATCTGAGACGGACCAATAGGATCTGAGACTGGCTGGGGACATCCGAAGTCCCAAAATAAAAGCTGGTGCAGAGGCTCCCACCATGGAGTTCTCACTGACTCCGCCGGGCCGCTCAGCGAACTCGAAAAGCCAAGTTCTTAGCTCGCATTATTTACTGGTCTGCATTCCCATACAAGCAGAAGCAGCCCGGTTCGATGGCTCGGTCTCTCCGTGAGTTTACAAGAATTATTCTGCAGTGTAGAAGCGCAGATAAAGTTAATAAAGTTTGGGATTTGGCATTTTGGCGTTTCAGTTTGGCAGCTGCTGTTTTTGGCCGCCGCTTTCGCCCTCGCCTCCGCCGGTCGCCTCTACGAGGAGTTTCCTGGTGAGCCTTCTATTTAACCAACCATAAGAATAAATTAACATTGGGACATTGGGACATCATCCAACACCAGCGCTGCGTCTCTTCTGCCCACTCACCTAAACTGATAACCTAAACTGCTCACCTAAACTGCTCACCTAAACTGCTCACCTAAACTGCTCACCTAAACTGCTCACCTAAACTGCTCACCTAAACTGGCCACCTAAACTGCTCACCTAAACTGCTCACCTAAACTGATAAACTAAACTGCTCACCTAAACTGATAGCCTCAGCTGCTCACCTAAACTGCTCACCTAAACTGCTCATTAAAGCTGCTCTTCCTAAACTGACTTGTCAGATACCGACGCTCTGGACGGCCCTGGTGCCGAGGAAAACGAGCTAGCGAGGCTGCTGCCACTGCGCCAGCTGGCTCGCGACTACAAGAGCAAGAGAATGTCGGAATTTGTCGGCAAACGGATGTCGGAATTTGTCGGCAAACGGATGTCGGAATTTGTCGGCAAACGGATGTCGGAATTTGTCGGCAAACGGATGTCGGAATTTGTCGGCAAACGGATGTCGGAATTTGTTGGCAAACGCCCAATGAGTCGAAAGCGAATGTCGGAATTTGTCGGCAAGAGAATGTCGGAATTCGTCGGCAAATAGTAAGCCGCTGAGCGGAGCCTCCCAGAAGAAGAGTGAAGCAGCTTAAAGCACATTTGCTGGACATTTCCCTTGTCGCGATGGCGAACGCAGATCTGAAAATTCAATAAAGCAGCCCGAGCCTTGATGCGCCCACTTTGATGTCGCAGTTAAAAAGTTATATTTAGCTCGTACAATTTTGAATTCCGTTGATTTAAAAAAATCGATGTCTCTCAATAAGAGTTAGAGTTGGGACCGGGACCGCCCCCTCCTGCACAGGGGAGAAGAGCTCAGCCTGCAGGATCAGCTGAACTGATTGCGCAATCGGAGGGCGGCAATTAGAGGGCTGGAGGTGACCGGCGGCAAAGGTCGGGGCCGCCACTCGAGCAGGGGAGCCGCTGGATGCGCCGAGCCTCGGGACGATGCAAAGCAGGTGACGGCCGGCCGAGAGAGATGAGGCCGACTGGGGGATGCTGGGAAGCTGGGCAGAATGCAGGATGGGGCAGTGTGCGCGAAGATGAATCGATGCGACACTCCGGCAGCTGCCGCTTTTCCTGACTTGGCAGCGCGGGCGCCGTGCCGCTGCTCTCAGCAGCTTCCCAGCCTCCCAGCTAATCGTCTCAGTTTCGCCTATTCACTCCCGCCCTTCTCTTATCCCCTTGCGCCATCGATTCTCCCACAGCTGCTGAAAATTGGGACTTTGGGATGCCTGCCCGGTGACAGCTGTAGGAGTCCTGTAGCAGCAGCACTTAATGAGACCAAGCGCTCAAGGGCTGGTTGAGGAAGGAACTGTTTGAGAGGCTCTCACAGTTCCTGCATCATCTGTGCAGCTGCTGGAGTCCGTGGGAGCTGCGGGAGCGAAGTGGCTACGCAGTCAGGTGCAGAGTAGCAGGATTTGGGAGCACTTCTGCCAGAACATCTTATAAGTCTGGTTGATAGTGCGCTGCACAAACTGCACCTGCTACACGTATCAGACTGCATACCTGCTAGAGCAGGGACTACTTGAACTTGTTTGAGTTTAAGTTTAAGTAATACCTGTGCTAGAGACCAGACTGCATACCTGTTACACACCAGACTGCATACCTGTTACACACCAGACTACATACCTGTTACACACCAGACTGCATACCTGTTACACACCAGACTACATACCTGTTACACACCAGACTGCATACCTGTTACACACCAGACTGCATACCTGTTACACACCAGACTGCATACCTGTTACACACCAGACTGCATACCTGTTAAACACTAGGCTGGAGACCTGTTACACACCAGACTGCATACCTGTTACACACCAGACTACATACCTGTTACACACCAGACTGCATACCTGTTACACACCAGACTACATACCTGTTACACACCAGACTGCATACCTGTTACACACCAGACTGCATACCTGTTAAACACTAGGCTGGAGACCTGTTACACACCAGACTGCATACCTGTTACACACCAGACTGCATACCTGTTACACACCAGACTACATACCTGTTACACACCAGACTGCATACCTGTTACACACCAGACTGCATACCTGTTACACACCAGACTGCATACCTGTTAAACACCAGACTGCATACCTGTTACACACCAGACTGAATACCTGTTACACACCAGACTGCATACCTGTTACACACCAGACTGCATACCTGTTACACACCAGACTGCATACCTGTTACACACTAGGCTTCATACCTGTTACACACCAGACTGCATACCTGTTACATACAAGGCTGCATACCTGTTACACACCAGACTGCATACCTGTTACACACCAGACTGCATACCTGTTACACACCAGACTGCATACCTGTTAAACACTAGGCTGGAGACCTGTTACACACCAGACTGCATACCTGTTACACACCAGACTGCATACCTGTTACACACCAGACTACATACCTGTTACACACCAGACTGCATACCTGTTACACACCAGACTGCATACCTGTTACACACCAGACTACATACCTGTTACACACCAGACTGCATACCTGTTACACACCAGACTGCATACCTGTTACACACCAGACTGCATACCTGTTACACACCAGACTGCATACCTGTTAAACACCAGACTGCATACCTGTTACACACCAGACTGAATACCTGTTACACACCAGACTGCATACCTGTTACACACCAGACTGAATACCTGTTACACACCAGACTGCATACCTGTTACACACTAGGCTTCATACCTGTTACACACCAGACTGCATACCTGTTACATACAAGGCTGCATACCTGTTACACACCAGACTGCATACCTGTTACACACCAGACTGCATACCTGTTACACACCAGACTGCATACCTGTTACACACCAGACGCACTCATCAATTTTCCAATTCGAAACTGACTCTCATTCAGTTCGAGCTCAGAGGCTCGTTAACTCGCGACAATAAACAGGACTGCGAGGCATCCATCGATCGGGCCGGGCCGTCACTCAGCAGCCGCTCTTTGATTTCGCCAACTTTTGTCTAAAAGCCAGACAAAAATCTTTGTTTTAATGAGGGGCATCTGGCCAGCCAATTAATGAAGCCACATGACCCGGACATCTGCAGTGATGGGCCAGAACGACCTGGATTATCCACGCTCACCTTCTCGCTCGGATTCGATCAGGAGCGCAGAAAACTGAAAACTTTTTTTGAAATCTAAAGCTGCTCTCACGAACTGGAAATTTTCAAATGCTGCATTATCTGACAAGACAGACACGCAGACGGACAGACAGACAGACAGACGGACAGACAGACGGACAGACAGACAGACAGACAGACAGACAGACAGACAGACACGCAGACGGACAGACAGACAGACAGACAGACAGACAGACAGACAGACAGACAGACAGACAGACAGACAGACAGACAGACAGACAGACAGACAGACAGACAGACAGACAGACAGACAGACAGACAGACAGACAGACAGACAGACAGACAGACAGACAGACAGACAGACAGAGACCCACACAGACACACAGACAAAGTTCGTGCCGCCTTCACTCAGGCCAGCTCTCCCATTCTCCATCAGCTTTCAGGCCTCAGAATCGCCCACTAATCTCCTTTAACTCGAATCTCCAAGACTTATCAACCCTACTTCCCCCACCCCTTATTTTCCCCTTAGCCAGTCCCCAGGGAGCGCAGCAGCAGAAGCTGCTAAGCCACTCATCTGTCGTGCTCAGACTCGGCCGCTTATCCATCAGCTCAGCAGGTGCGCTGCGGACTCCAGTACCGGGTCACGCCCACAGGCACTCAGGGCAAATTTGTCTAAAATAAGAAATGAAAGCAAGAATCCTCTCAACTCAGCTCCGGAGCGTCTTATCAGTTTGATGAGAAGGCGAGAGGAGTTGAATTTTCCCACAGAGGCTTGCCGATGGGATCGCAGGAAACAATTGCGGCGGGGCCATCGAGGGAAAGTCGCAGCAGAACAATAAAGGCGGCAAGTGTTTGCTCAGGTCGATCCACAGCCTGCCGAGCCTTATTTGCCCGCCCCGGCAACAGTCAGCAGCTCAAGTGCCAAGCATGCAGGCTGCTACAGGAGCTGGATTTGGCCTGATGACACAGGTGGCTCCTCTTTAACCTGTTGCCTGCTGAGGGCGGCAAAGACGCTTGTCAGGATCGGCGTGGACTTTTCTTTTTTCAGCTCATTTTGAATAGTGAGAGCATCGGCTGCTGCTCAAGGTGCGGCTTCTTGGCCTGTTTTGTCAAACCCTATCCAGCTTGCTGTGTCAGCAACTTCAAAGAATTCAGTCAGCTGTGTCAGTTCCTATTCAGTCAGCTGTGTCAGCTCCTATTCAGTCAGCTGTGTCAGCTCCTATTCAGTCAGCTGTGTCAGTTCCTATTCAGTCAGCTGTGTCAGCTCCTATTCAGTCAGCTGTGTCAGCTCCTATTCAGTCAGCTGTGTCAGTTCCTATTCAGTCAGCTGTGTCAGCTCCTATTCAGTCAGCTGTGTCAGCTCCTATTCAGTCAGCTGTGTCAGCTCCTATTCAGTCACCTGTGTCAGCTCCTATTCAGTCAGCGGTCAGCTCCTATTCAGTCAGCTGTGTCAGTTCCTATTCAGTCAGCTGTGTCAGTTCCTATTCAGTCAGCTGTGTCAGCTCCTATTCAGTCAGCGGTCAGCTCCTATTCAGTCAGCTGTGTCAGCTCCTATTCAGTCAGCTGTCAGCTCCTATTCAGTCAGCTGTCAGCTCCTTTTCAGTCAGCTGTGTCAGCTCCTATTCAGTCAGCGGTCAGCTCCTATTCAGTCAGCTGTGTCAGCTCCTATTCAGTCAGCTGTCAGCTCCTATTCAGTCAGCTGTCAGCTCCTTTTCAGTCAGCTGTGTCAGCTCCTATTCAGTCAGCTGTCAGCTCCTACATGTATTCAGTCAGCTGTGTCAGCTCTTATTCAGTCAGCTGTGTCAGCTCTTTTTCAGTCAGCTGTGTCAGCTCTTATTCAGTCAGCTGTCAGCTCCTACATGTATTCAGTGAGCTGTCAGCTCTTATTCAACTGTGCTGAATCACGTGGGCAGAAAAGAAGTGGAACACGCTTGAAGATTAGAACCTGTTATTCATTCCTATTTGAATTAAAAAAATCAGCGCTCTATCAATTAACGCGAGAAGATATCAAAACATGCTTGTATTTCTACTGAGAGTAGGAAAGACAGAATCTTTAGACCAAAATTGAAGTCGATAAAAAGGTAGGCATTTGCTGCGCTCTGCAGACGCAGCAGCAAACAGGCGCAAAATTGTAAACAGAGCCGTCTCCGTGACTACCTCTGTAACACGGAGTAAAATATTCGCTGTGATAAACAGATAATGGGACTCGAGCTTGCTGCTGGACAAGGCCGATAAATATCAGAGTCCGCGAAACATGAATTATGTCTAAATCGGCGCTAAAAATTCATATTGTAGACAAAAATTCACAACACCATCCTTCCTTACATTTAATATGCTGCACAAATCCCTGTCAGACTGTACAAATCCCACTGTCAGACTGTACAGATCCCACTGTCAGACTGCACAAATCCCACTGCCAGACTGTACAAATCCCACTGTCAGACTGTACAAATCCCACTGTCAGACTATACAGATCCCACTGTCAGACTGCACAGATCCCACTGTCAGACTGCACAAATCCCACTGTCAGACTGCACAAATCCCTGTCAGACTGTACAGATCCCACTGTCAGACTGCACAAATCCCTGTCAGACTGTACAGATCCCACTGCCAGACTGTACAAATCCCACTGTCAGACTGCACAAATCCCTGTCAGACTGTACAGATCCCACTGTCAGACTGCACAAATCCCAATGTCAGACTGCACAAATCCCACTGTCAGACTGCACAAATCTCTGTCAGACTGTACAAATCCCACTGTCAGACTGCACAATTCCCTGTCAGACTGTACAAATCCCACTGTCAGACTGTACAAATCCCACTGTCAGACTGTACAAATCCCACTGTCAGACTGTACAAATCCCTCTGTCAGACTGTACAAATCCCTCTGTCAGACTGTACAAATCCCACTGTCAGACTGCACAGATCCCACTGTCAGACGTGCACATCCGCAGCCACCTGCAGGTGCACCGCGCCAGCCGACTGTCTCCTCAACCTTGAGGCGTCCTCCGAGCCGGAAGCCCCGGCAGTCTGGCCCGGCCGCCAGCCCCCCTCGCTGCTGCTCAGCTCGCTGTCGGAGTCGTCGTACGAGGAGGCCACGGAGGCGGTGGCTGCGGCGGCGCCAACTGCGCTAGCAATTTCGCGCCCGGCGCCGGAGAGTCGGCGCGCGGCGTCGGAGGGGCGCCTCCGGCCCAGCAGGGAGTCGCTGAGGAGGTGCAGCGGCGCGGTGAGGGAGGCTCGGAGGCGCAGCCAGAGGAGGCAGTAGAGCAGCAGGGCGAGCAGCTGGAGGCCGCACAGCAGCAGGAAGCCGAGCTGCAGGTGGTCGGCAGAGGCGCTGGCCGGGGCGATCCAGCGGCCTACGGGCGGGCGGAGGCAGGGAGAGTCAGCTGGGAGCCTCTGAGTCCTGCGCCAACTGGGTAGCCTTCAAAAAACACCAGTCTAGAAAGCTAGAGACCATTGGGCAAAGCTCCACCCCTACTCAGCTACTCTGCCCCTACTCAGCTGCTCTGCCCCTACTCAGCTACTCTGCCACTATTCAGCTACACTGCCCCTACTCAGCTACTCTGCCCCTACTCAGCTACTCTGCCCCTACTCAGCTACTCTGCCACTACTCAGCTACACTGCCCCTACTCAGCTACTCTGCCACTACTCAGCTACTCTGCCACTACTCAGCTACACTGCCCCTACTCAGCTACTCTGCCCCTACTCAGCTACTCTGCCACTACTCAGCTACACTGCCCCTACTCAGCTACACTGCCCCTACTCAGCTGCTCTGCCCCTACTCAGCTGCTCTGCCCCTACTCAGTTGCTCTGCCCCTACTCAGCTGCTCTGCCCCTACTCAGCTGCTCTGCCCCTACTCAGCTGCTCTGCCCCTACTCAGCTGCTCTGCCCCTACTCACGGGCAACGAACACCGCTGTGAGCCCTAACGAGAGCGCCCGGCCGATGGCGAAGAACAGAATGAAAAGCCCGATGGTGCTGCCGAGGCGGCTGGGCCGGGTGAGCAGCACCAGGATCTCGTAGCCTGCGGTATTGATGGAGAACAGAAGATGATGGGATTGTGATCATATAGAATTAGGAGAATCCTATCTCATTAGGAGTCATGATTGGGATCAAGGTGGGATTAGAACTACAGACAGTATTTAAACTATAAGGGATTTGGGTAGAAATCACAGAACTGGGATCAGGGAGAAGATATCTCGGAAAAACAAGTATGATTATGGAACAATCAGGATTGAGGATTTGGGGCTGGGGATCAAGCTGGAACAATCAGCTGCAGAGTCAGAATCAGAGGTCGGGTCTTTGGGGGAACACGTGATCCCAAATGCGCACCGGACACAATAACGAGGATCTCGGACAGGGCCATCAGCAGGTAGGCAGGCAGGACGATGGGCGGCTGATAGGCCGAGCGGTCGCGGGCAAATTCGGTCACCGCCGCCACCAGAGCGCTGGCCGCCAGCACCAGCTGGCCGATGCCTGAGGGAGTTGCGGGGCGGATTGTAGAGCTGACAGACAGACAGACAGACAGACAGACAGACAGACACACAGACAGACAGACAGACACACAGACAGACAGACAGACAGACAGACAGACAGACAGACAGACAGACAGACAGACAGACAGGACAGACACACAGACAGACAGACACACAGACAGACAGACAGACACACAGACAGACAGACAGACAGGACAGACACACAGACAGACAGACAGACAGGACAGACACACAGACAGACACACAGACAGACAGACAGACAGACAGGACAGACACACAGACAGACAGACAGACAGACAGACAGACAAGACTCACCGAAGCGCCAGGCCATGTGGTGCAGCTTGAAGAAGCGGCTGCTGGCCCAGCACAGCAGGGGCGCCAGCAGGAACACGAAGCCGGGGTCGCACAGGCTGTAGAGATGGTGCTGTTGCTGCTGCTGCCAGCCGCCAGGCATGGAGCGCAGCTGCAGGTCGAGGCAGCTGGTCATCTGGTGATGAGCGGGGCGAAGGAGCGGGTAAGTCAGAGAGCAGTGAGGCAGTCAGCCTCAGCCAGTGAGGGGGCAGACCTGAGTGAAGATGGCCACCCAGCAGGCCAGGATGGCCAGCAGGCCCCAGCGGAACAGGCAGGCGCTGGGGTCCTCCTCCACCGAGGCTGCCGCAGGCGGCTCCGCGGCTGCAACGGCCGGATGATGCTTGGAGCGAAGGCGGCGACGTCCCAATAGGTCGTTCGGAGCCGAAGACCACGGCGCTGAGGGATGGGAGGCGGCGGGTGAGGATTGAATGAGGACTACTTGAAGACCAGTTGAGGACTACTTGAGGACCAGTTGAGGACTACTTGAGGACCAGTTGAGTACTACTTGAGGACCAGTGGAGAACCAGTGGAGGACTACTTGAGGACCAGTTGAGTACTAGTGAAGGACCAGTTGAGGATTACTTGAGGACCAGTCGAGGACTACTTGAGGACCAGTGGAGGACTACTTGAGGACCAGTTGAGTACTAGTGAAGGACCAGTCGAGGACTACTTGAGGACCAGTGGAGGACTACTTGAGGACCAGTTGAGTACTACTTGAGGAGGACCAGTGGAGGACCAGTTGAGTACTACTTGAGGAGGACCATTTGAGTACTACTTGAGGAGGACCAGTTGAGTACTACTTGAGGAGGACCAGTGGAGGACAGTTGAGTACTACCTATGTAAGGATCAGCTGGGCGTGGCGGTGGGAACCAGCAGATGAAAACAGAATGAGGACAAGAGTCAGCTGAGGACCGGTTTAAAAGCAATACGAACGCAGCAGAAATCAAACAGCGGCAGCGGCAGCTCACAGTCACTGGGCGGCAACTCTCGAATCCAGGGCAGGCCGCAGGCGAGGCCGGCGAAGGCAGCAGCAGCGGCGGCGAAGATCAGCGGGCCGAGCTTCCGGGAGTCCACGTAGGGAGTTGAGCCATAGACTATCGCATCTGAGACCAGCGCGCCGAGGTTCAAGCAGCAGTAGTACCTGCGCGGGGGTTCGAGTTAGCGATGGAGGCTTTGGAAGCTGGGCAGGTGATCAAAACTCGAAGCAAATCAGCCACTCACCAGGTGACGCAGTTGAAGATGCTGGAGCAGAAGTGCCGCTTCAGCTGCTGCAGCAGCAGGGCGGGTGCCACGGCTCGGCTGCAAAGGGCGGCCACGGCGAATGGCGGCAGACCGAGGATCAGCAGGAACTGCCGGACCTGCGGCGGCAGGGAGGCTATCTTGTAGTCACTGTGAGATCTCATACTTACCGAGATCTCACTCTCATGGAGATCTCACTCGGAAAGAGTGAAAGTATAGGATATCTTAACGATAAGGTACGATATCTCAGCGAGAAGGTTGGAAATCTCAGCGTGGGGCGGGAAATCTCAGTGGAAGGGTGGGAAATCTCAGTGGGAGGGTGGGAGATCTCAGTGGGAGAGTGGGAGATCTCAGTGGAAGGGTGGGAGATCTCAGTGGAAGGGTGGGAGATCTCAGTGGAAGGGTGGGAGATCTCAGTGGAAGGGTGGGAGATCTCAGTGGAAGGGTGGGAGATCTCAGTGGAAGGGTGGGAAATCTCAGTGGGAGGGTGGGAGATCTCAGTGGAAGGGTGGGAAATCTCAGTGGGAGGGTGGGAGATCTTAGTGGGAGGGTGGGAGATCTTAGTGGGAGGGTGGGAGATCTCAGTGGGAGGGTGGGAAATCTCAGTGGGAGGGTGGGAGATCTCAGTGGGAGAGTGGGAGATCTTAGTGGGAGGGTGGGAGATCTCAGTGGGAGGGTGGGAGATCTCAGTGGGAGGGTGGGAAATCTCAGTGGGAGGGTGGGAGATCTCAGTGGAAGAGTGGGAGCTCTCAGTGGAAGGGTGGGAGATCTCAGTGGAAGGGTGGGAGATCTCAGTGGAAGGGTGGGAAATCTTAGTGGGAGAGTGGGAGATCTTAGTGGGAGGGTGGGAGCTCTCAGTGGGAGGGTGGGAAATCTCAGTGGGAAGGTGGAAGATCTCAGCGGGTGGTTGTGTCGGACTGCCGGATATCTGGGAAAAGTTGGGCACACAAAACTCACGGCAGAGTCTTCGGCAGGGCCAAAGCTGAGAGTGGACAGCAGTATAAAAGTGCAGCCTGGAATATGATAAATTAATTTTTCTTAGTGAAATCCGATATTTAGCATTTAGTATAAAATGTAATTATTAAGAGTGCGAGACACCATGTACTCACCAATAACGTACAGCACGGTGCCCGCAGCCAGCAGCTTGAACTTGGACACGCGCTCGTCGCCCAGCCAGCCGCCAGCCAGTGGCAGGGCGTCAATCAGCACTGAAGAAAAGTGCAGACAAAATGATTCCGGAAAATGGCTTGTATTTAAAACAAAATTTTTTCGCAATTTCGGGGAAATTATATCTAGCCTCAATAAGAGATCTAAGGCTGCCATTGTTGAACTGTGAGACGCCATTATGGATTGGAGAGGCGCCATCATGGATTAAAGAGGCGCCATTATGGATTGGAGAGGCGCCATTATGGATTAAAGAGGCGCCATTATGGATTGGAGAGGCCCCATCATGGATTGGAGAGGCGCCATTATAGATTGGAGAGGCGCCATCATGGATTGGAGAGGCGCCATTATGGATTGGAGAGGCGCCATCATGGATTGGAGAGGCGCCATTATGGATTGGAGAGGCCCCATCATGGATTTGAGAGGCGCCATTATGGATTAAAGAGGCGCCATCATGGATTGGAGAGGCGCCATCATGGATTGGAGAGGCGCCATTATGGATTGGAGAGGCGCCATCATGGATTGGAGAGGCGCCATTATGGATTGGAGAGGCGCCATCATGGATTGGAGAGGCGCCATTATGGATTGGAGAGGCGCCATCATGGATTAAAGAGGCGCCATCATGGATTGGAGAGGCGCCATCATGGATTGGAGAGGCGCCATTATGGATTGGAGAGGCGCCATCATGGATTGGAGAGGCGCCATTATGGATTGGAGAGGCGCCATTATGGATTGGAGAGGCGCCATCATGGATTGGAGAGGCGCCATCATGGATTGGAGAGGCGCCATTATGGATTGGAGAGGCGCCATCATGGATTAAAGAGGCGCCATCATGGATTGGAGAGGCGCCATCATGGATTGGAGAGGCGCCATTATGGATTGGAGAGGCGCCATCATGGATTGGAGAGGCGCCATTATGGATTGGAGAGGCGCCATCATGGATTGGAGAGGCGCCATTATGGATCTGAGAGACGCCATTGTGGAGCTGAGAGACGCCACTATGCATTGAGAATGAATCCCAGCCACAGATCTGAGACGCCAATCAATGGCATGAGGTGCCACATCAGGTATTCAAGTTCAGTTGGCACAAGCTCACCGCTGATAACCAGAGCATAGCTGAGTCCCTGAGCAGCCCCGCCAGCCCACTGGAAGCTGGCATCCCACTGCATCACATTGAGAGCAGTGTAGTGCATGCAGCTGCTGCCTGCAATCTGCATGCCCAGCCATAGGGTGGCCTGCAGCAGGCGGCGTCGCTTTTTCCATTTGCCACTAAGCAGGGCCTGGCAACTGCTTATCATGGGGCCTGGCTTGATGGCGAATGCAGCACTGCTGGGGATAAAAAGCATTGATAACAAATGAGACAAAATCAATTTAATAGAAGCATTGGCTTCATGATTTCTCTTTTCACCAACACTAAATTAGCCAGTCAAGAAATAAAAATATTTTAGAAGTTCTAGTAGACTTAAATAAAGGCTCAGAAGCTAGCATATAAATGGCCTAGCAATTGAAGCTCATAAAGTGGAGCCCAAGTAATCTATGCACACAAATGATATGTCATTCTGCTCACAGTGACACTAGGAAGCTGGATTTGGCAAAAAATTACAAAAATTAGACCTGGGATAGAAGAGAACAAGCAAAGACAATTATTGAGATTTCATCTTACATAAAAGTCCTTAATTATCCCCTTGCTTGTTCTCTTCTATCACAAGTCCTTTTTTATAATTTTTTGTCAAATCCAGCTTTCTAGTATCATTGTAAACATAATGACATAATTTGTGTACATAGGTTATTTGGGTTTCACTTTATAAGCTTAAGTTGATAGGCCCTTGATATATTTGGCACAATATAAATAGTATTAAACAAAAATAAATAGTTGTATACTAGTAAATAGCATAGAATTATAAATATTTATTAAATATGATAGAAACATATTTTAAATAAGTTTCTAAAATTCTTATTAGGCCTACTTTAGTGTAATATAACAAACTAAATGATTATCAAATTTTTTGTTCAATTTAGGGCCTATTTAGAAATTTAACATTTATTATAAAAAGGAATCTTTAAAAATATATAATAGGCCTAGATATAATAGTGCGTTATATAATATATTAGCAATTAACCATTTTGCGGATAGTGGGGTATACGCCGGAAAATTCCCGCGTACACTTGATTTCTATGGTGTACATATACCAGCATACATTTCTTGGCTGTGTACAGTGTGGCGTACAGTGTGGTATATGGCGACTGGCATAGAAATTAATATAAATATTTTTTTGTGCTTTTTCTGTGTTAAGTTATTTCAAAAACCTTTTTTTCTGCTACTATTTTCTCATTTACCAATCATTTTAATTATTGGAATTGTCACGACAATCGTCATGTGGTTATCATTTTTTGTAGTTTGAATTTAAATTTAAATATTTGTTGATTTTTTTACCATTTTTTAAGTTGGTGTACATTTAAAATCTGTTGGTGTACAATTGAAAATTCAATAAAAATGTGTCTGGCGTACACAGAAAACCTTCCGCAATATGGGCAATTAAGAACTGAGCTATTTTATAATAAATAGATATCAGATTTAAGATTTCTATTAGATAAATTGGTATATGACTGTTTCTCTACTATTAATTTGCAACTTGTAGCTATTGAGTCTATATAAACTCTATGTCGTCTATGACATAATACTAATAGATTTGAAACCAATTATTCATCATATAAAAACAATTGACTCTGTGCTAACTGCTTAAGCAGGTAATAGGCCCTAGTATCTGCACTTCAGGGAAGTGTTTTTCATTTAAATAATCTAATTTCATTATGTAATCTATCTCCTTGACCTTAATATCCTAGTGACCCTTATTAAAGACAAAATCATTTTTAAAAATTAAGCTTAGGCCATTATTAAAGGTCTGAACATACATGCGCAACAGTCGGCCGAGTCGGCCGATCCGGCCGACCGATTTGGCGGCCAATCAAGGAAGTCGCAAAAATGCCCACCCAAAAAATAACCGAAGTAGTAGTACTAAGTAGCTGACGAGGCATTTTAGCTTAATAAAACAGTCATAGTTACTCCTGCCGTTTACCCAAAGTTGCGTTAATTTTGCTTTTGGGTTTTTTTATATGTAAGTCGCATTTTTGGCCAAAAACTATTTTTGTTAAATTGTTAAAACATTAAAACATTTGTTAAAACATTTTTGTTAAAACTAAGTCGCACGGCTGACCGAATTTTGGAGGTTGCACATGTATGGGTCTGAAACAAATTGACTGCTGCGATTTGAGTGACAAACATTAACTGCTGAGAAATTGACTGCCAGCCATTTGACTGCCAGTCAAACAAATGCTAATCTATCTAATTAACTGGCAATGCCAACAAATCCAACAATGACTGCAACATATGTGATATGATATGATTACTCTCAAAGATAGGGCTACTCTTATGGTCTAATTAATTTATACCTAACTTAAGTCCTATCCTACACCCTAATTCCATAACACTAGCAAAATCCTAATTCTAAATCGTCCGCAGATAATTGCCGTGGTGCTCCTTGACCTTGAGGCTTCAGGCTTGAGTTTACGACTTTCGATGCGCGGCGCCCCCCATTGCACAAAAATAACAATCAGTGACAAGTTAAAATACTGCACTAACTCTTTCTAAGAAAGTATAACCTATGTTAACGATTCCTTTTAAAAACAGTAGGTCCAGGTCCAATGTTTTTGTCTGTATTAGAAAAAATAAAAAACAAGACTGATTTTTGTTACTGACAATTTATTTAGCTTGACAAGTTGTATATATCACTGCATATTGTGCATACGGCATACAGTAACATGTAGCTCGAAAAGTTCACGAAGCACGGCCTGGGTGTGTACATGTACTTAGGTCTGGATGACAGCGTCAGCCAGCAGGTGATAGGCAAAATTTACAACTATTTATTCTTCTCTTTATTTGTTTTTAGTTTTCCAGTGCATCGATCGCGCAGCTGTCCTCCAGACACTGGCTGTGTGGGCAATTACAATGGCAATGTATATGGGTGCGGATGATATATGGTTTGCTAGCTCAGTGATGCTAAAGCAGAATTAAATTGTACATGTAATTTTATGGTGCAAGCCGTGCAGCTACAGACACTGACCAACTGACCATTTTAGCGCTACTCTAGACATTAATTTTACCGCTACAAGACACGATGTGACCATCCCCCGGTTCGCCTGTATACAAGGGTGTACATTTCTTGTAAGCACACTGTACATGTGTATTTGTGTACAAATACATGTCGTCAACAGTCGTATAAACAAGAGTCACGTCGGATCAGCTCTTCGAGCAAATAACGCATAGCTGGTGAAGCACGGTAGAATTTTCAAGCCATTCTAAAACTAAGGGACCCTTGACCCCGTTCCATGCCAGGCGCCTTCCGAGTACTTTATTAAGCAATATTAATTAGTTAATACTCAATAATAAAAATCTTGCATCCGCCCTTTCCATCCCGTAGATTGGACAGTAGGTTTCAGGGCTTCGTGGATTGGATATGGACAGCGGGGCTGAATAGAAGTTGGCCGACGCCACAGGCCCGTGGTCACAGATCACCCGCCTGAGGGCCAGGCTCTGTAAGGACCCCTCCGGCTGCTAAAGTGCCTTTGCTGTTCTCCGGGCCTCTGAAGGGGACTGCGGAGGCCATGCCAACAACCCTAGGCACACCGTCATTTCCCATTCTAACAAGGCAAGGGGCCCCGCTCTGAATAATTTCACAGTGGCATGATAATCCGACAAAAACCATGGCTCAGTTCAAGCTGACACAACAGAGTCAAAAATTAGAATTATAAATAACAATAATAACTGGCGGCATAGCAACTAATCATTCGCTACGCAATAAATTTCAGACACAAGTCTGCTTAAAAACTCGGGCTCAAAAGGCCTCGGATGTCGCAAGGCCTCTTGGGATTCGTTTGCGCACAGTGAAAAAGAAATCAACAAATTTTCGCAGGAGGGCTGCCGGGATATTTTAATCGTCAGACATGTGCACTCTCGGTGCCTTGGGGGATTGGCCCAATTTTCATGTCCAAGCAACCAGGGGTCGTGGCGTGAGAGTCAGACGCGTTCACCGTCTACTGAACAAAGGCCTGGGTCTGCTTAAAAGTTCAGTGGCTCCAAGTCTATCTCGAACTCTATCCCGACTCTAAAAAACGAGTAAATTGTCAGAGCCGTCAGGCTTCAGAGGTGTCATTCTTGGCGTCCGGCTGGCTGTCTCCCTGCGGCGCCTCAGGCTCTGCCGGGCGGGCGCCGCCCCGATGCTTCAGCAGCGCCCCCGAAAGCAGTCGGTAGAACAGCTCAAAGAACTCACACAGGGTGAGCAGGCTGCAGCCGACGTACAGCCCCAGCAGGCCGCCAGTGTCTGCCAGGAAGGCCGTGACCGAGTACGCTGGCGAGATCACCACCTGCGGCGAGGTGGTGCTTCGGGCCACAATGCGAACGTTGATCAGCGACTCGGACAGGTAGGCGCGAAATTGGGCCTCCGTGTGGGCGGAGTGGTTCCCTGCGAATCAGGGGCGACGGAGTTGGTTTTATGCTGATAGTTGATGAGGCCATCAATGGCCTGCAACTCTGACTTTGAAACAAGGGAGAGTCCGTATTGGCTTCTGGTGTGCTCGGGACCAGTTTCTCTGAGTTCGGTTTTTCTCAGCGGCTGGTCCAAACCGCTGAGCATGGACTCACCTATGGATTGGCTTGCGTACCAGCTAATAAAATGTTCCACTTGCAGTGTGAGATGTGGCTGGGTAAAATAAAAAAATGCAAATATTATATACTATCTACTCGTATATATACCTCGATTTTATTCTCCATCTTCTAAAAAGTTTTTTTGATACTACCAACGGTAGAAATATAGAGAAAAATGCATTTGCAATAGAAACCATGAAAATTTGTTCTATACTTACCTGGTAAATATATTAGTTCTTAGTTAGTCACGACACAACAACTTCCTGGATGTGAAACATGGGTCAGGGTGCCTCGCGGTAATGTAATTTTAGGGGAAACAGACTCATGGAAGTACACAGAGCACTTCAAATTTAAGACAATTTATTTCAAGGCATCATTAGCGGATACCTATGCGTAAAAACTGGTTTGAGTCTGCTTCAAAGGTTACTCACTCGTCCGGAGCGACCTGGCCATGTCGATGAGGCGTCTGGTGGCTGGCGTGCTGTATGGTGAGCTGCCCATCTCGGCGAAGTGGGCCACGACGGAGCTGCCGATGCTGGGCCAGCGGCTGAAAGAGAACTCGGCCGAGTAGCGCTGGTAGCGGCACGGCTGCCGGGAGCGGCAGGCCTCCCGCACCTGCCTGTCCAAGTCCGACCAGTTCGTCTTTGTTGTCTGAACTACGTTGAACTGGTCGCGGCCGGTCTCGCTCATGTTGAAGCACCTGCTCCGATGCGCAATGCGGTTTAAAGTCAGTTGCTGTCACTCACAGTTTGTTGTACAGACAGAACCCCTACCTGGTTGTGTTCCTCAGGCTCCACGTGAGCGGGAAGCTGAATACCATGCAGCCGTAGGCCTGAGTCACCAGTCGCACCAGGTTTTCATAGTAGCAGGCGGCTGGGCTGTAGGCAAAGGTCAGCTTTCTGCCCGTGAGGTGATCGCTGAAGTCCACCGCCTCACTGTCGCCCTGGCACTGCTGGCCGCGCAGCTCCTCGCTGTACTCAGTCTCCTCCATGCTCAGCGCCACCGAGTACGAGTTACTGGGCGCCAGCTGAAACTTGGCCTCGTGCGCGAACGACGGGTAGCTGCCGACCGGCACGATCAGCATGGTGAAGCCCGCCTCCTGCAGCCGCTCCCGGCCGACGCTTATGCTCCAGTCCTGCAGCGGCACCTCCTCTCCGGTTGCCGGGCTGCGAATCGGATCCACACTCAGGCCCGAATAGTTGAACTCGGCAAAGAAGGGGTCGGTGGACAGGCGGAGGTTCACCTGCCAGTTTTCCGCGACAATTTTCCGCCGGTCATTGTCGGTGAGTCTCAGCTGGAAACAGACCAGACTCACCGGGTGGCTAAACGGCAGCACCCTGGGAAAGATGGGGAAGCTGGACTGTGGCCCCATGGTGGGCGTCGCCGTCGTCTGCAGCACCGACTGGGCTCTGCGCTGAGCCAAGAGCCGGTAGGACAGGTGCACCGGCAGCGAGCTCTGCACCAGACGGGCTCGCAGTTCAATCGACCTCGTCGGTCCGAGACGGGAATCGAACTCGGCGCTGAGATTCGTGATTGCGGTGTTGATCAGCTCCGCGTCCGCCTGGCTCAGGTCGTGCGGGTAGCTGCCAGAGTACGGATTGTTGGGGCAGAAGTACAGGTCCGGGAACACGAAGGGCACTTTGTCCAGCTCGAACGACTTGGTCAGGCCGCCTCCCCTCAGACGGATCACCAGCGTCACGGCGCTGCGCACAAACAGTGCCAAGAAGAGCAGGAACAGCAGAAACCACATCACCTTCATCACCCGGCTGCGGGAGGTGGCCACTCGACTGATGCCGTGGGCCGAGCTCTCGGCCAGGGTGTCCATGACGGCACTTGGCATCTTGGCGGGAGTTGCGGCTCTGGAAACTCCAAGTGACGCCTCAGTGAGTCCTCAGCGACGCTTCACAGCGAGGCATTTAATAGCATTGTACAAAGCATTCCAGCTATCCCAGTTGGCAGTTCATCACCATTGGCCACCAGCTGCGCTTCCCTTTCCTACCTCGACCAGCGCATAGGCTGGCATGCGGGCATCCGGCCTGGGCGGGCGATGCAGGCTGCCCTTTCCCACCAAGCCCTGAGGTAATCAAAAATCCAGTCCGAACCAGTCAGAAAAAGTACTGCATGCCTGTTTGGTTACACAAACTGCCGCTGTTTGGCTCGCAGCTCGCAAGCTCTGCTGCATCCCCTGGCTTAGCGAATTTCCCACATCCAACTGATTGATGCTTCCGCATCTGCGGCTTTTAAACGCCATCATCAGAACGCGTCAGAGGTGGCACAAATGCTCAATGCTCAATATAATTTGGCAAGCTCTGACACAACTCAGAAGCCGTCGAAACTTTGCGAGCCTACAATTTCGGCTCAGTTAGATGGCTAATCGGTCCTACGTCAACACGAGGACCGACTTCCGCCAGATACGAGCTGACTGCTCTGTCAACAGGCGCAACAGAGAACTCATGGCACCCCAATCGGCAGTTTATCGCCATTGACCCTGCAAACCATGCACCAAGTTTGGGTACTTAAAGCGTTTAATGTGGTTTAGCTGAACTAATGAACTGCTACAAGATAGTTTCAATCTAAAAAACAACAGCTCACCAAACCAGATAGATTCAACGTGCAATTCTGAAACATCCCATTGAATTTCGCAAAAAATTATGGCGTAGCCTCCTTAGACCGCTTTTTTATCAAGCAACGACTTCGGAATTCCTTCTCGTTTAAGCTCTCTCAGCTCATTGAGCTTATCTTCTCATAGGTACGGATTTCCTACTGCCTCAAATTGAGTAAAACAAAATCTCAGTGCACCGAAACTCAACTCTTGGGTGACAAAAGCCAACTCGCCCGTAGAGAGTCCGCATATTTCTCCACCAGGAATGTTTTCGTAGCGAATTATAGTTCCTCTTTATATTGGTACAAGCTGTTGAAACCCGCGGATTTTGAACCCGGGGAATTCCAATACCCGGAACTACTTTTGCATGTATTCTGAAATCTAAGGCCTATACACAAACAAAAACTTGTTAATAGTTAGTAGGATAGAGGTAGACATAAAATGGAGCACATTCATGTAAAATTAGGGTTTGAGACATTGTTGGCTGGGGTACTGCGCAGAATGTCAGGCAATGTCTGTCTGACTCTAAAACATATTGCTAAACTCTGGTCTCTCCCTGACTCTCCCTACGTCCCTTGGATCCTTTAAAATTTCTATCGTCTCCTTGTTTCCTCTCATCTCTCTCGTCCCTCGTCTCTCCTCTCCCCTCTCTCCCCTCTTCTCTCGTATCTTCCCTCATCTCTCTTCTCTTTCATCTCTCTTATCTCATCTCTTGTCTCTTCTTTTCTCTCTCCTCTCCTCTCTCCTCTCCTCTCTCCTCTCTCCCCCTCTCCTCTCTCCTCTCACCTCCTCTTCTCTCTTATCTTCATTCTCCTTTCTATTCTTTTCTCTCTTCTCTTAACTCTCTCCTCTACTCTATCATCTCTCCCCTCTTCTCTCGTATCTTCCCTCACCTCTCTTCTCTTTCATCTCTCTTATCTCATCTCTTGTCTCTTCGTTTCTCTCTCCTCTCCATTCTCCTCTCTACTTTTTCGTTTTCTCTCTCCTCTCCTCTCTCCTCTCTCCCCCTCTCCTCTCTCCTCTACTCTCTCATCTCTCCCCTCTTCTCTCGTCTCTTCCCTCACCTCTTTTCTCTCTCGTCTTTGCTCTCTCATCATTCCTTTCTCTTCTTTTATCTTTTATCTCTTATCTCTTCTCATTTCTCTCTGCTCCTCTCTCTCTCTCTCTCTCTCTCTCTCTCTCTCTCTCTCTCTCTCTCTCTCTCTCTCTCTCTCTCTCTCTCTCTCTCTCTCTCTCTCTCTCTCTCTTCTCTGTCTTTCTCTCTTATCTTTCCCTCTCTCTCTACTCTCTCCCCTCTCCATTCTCCTCTTTCCTCTCCTCTCTCCTCACTCACTTCTGTACCTTTGTCTCTCCTCTCGTCTCTGTAACCTCTCCTCTGTTCTCTCTACTCTCCCATCTTTTATCTGTTCACTCTCGTCTCTGCTCTCTCATCCCCCTCTTTAATCTGGCATCTCTGTCTTATATGTTCTCTCACCTCTCTCCTCTGTACTCTTTTCTTTCCCCTCTTTTGACTCCTCACTTTCCTTTCTCCTTTCTCCTTTTCTCTTCTCTTCCCTTTTCTATACTCTGTCTCCCTCTCTTCTCTCACTCCACTCTCCTCTCTCCGTTATCTTTTATCTCTCCTTCCACCTCTCTCATCTCTAGAACCTTAGAGATGTAGAGATGTATCTTTATCTCTTCTCTCTTCCCTTTACTCTCTCATCTCTTCTTTCACCTGTTTCCTCTCTGCTCTCCTCTCTGCTGTCTCCTCTCTCCTCTCATCTGCAGCTCTCTGCTCTCTCATCTCTACTCTCTCCTCTCGCTTTTCCTCTCTCCCCTCTTCTCCCCTCTCTCTCATCGTCCTCACCCCCTCATCTCTCCTATTATCTTTTATCTTTTCTTTTATCCCCTCTGTCGCCTCTCCTCTCTTTGAATCATCTATTCCTTCTTCTTTCCACTCTCAACTGCCCCCTCCGCCATAAGCTGGATTCTTTATCTGGCCTTTGAGGTAAAAGTCTGCCCATCCCTGCTTGGAAAGCCAGTTTGTGGGACGTAGTACTCTCATGGTTGTTCTCATGCTTTGATCACGTCATCTTTCTTGCCAATTTGCAGCCCTGAAAGGAATTTGTGTATTTTCAGCTCCACTGCAGTCTGCATCAGTCTAACAACCAAGGAAATACGCATTTCTTAGAAGGCCATTTAAAATTTACACGGTACCTTTAAACGAAACCTAAAATTTCCATGGTGTGCCTAATTTAGTAGGGTTGTATGTATTTCATTGCATCGCATCGCCTTTTCATAAATCTTTCGCTTTTACAAACCATGCTGGTTAGTGGATTCCCTCGATTTGCCAATTGCCAATTGCCATCCACTGTTAAACTGCTGCAGAGTTTGCCAATACAGAGGGGAGGGCAGTGGTTAGAATTTCTCACTAAACTGTTATGGCTAAACGTAGCCCATAGAATTCTAGACGTAGCCTCTCCACTCTCGGGGTGCAGAGAAGGCTATAATAAAGTTATTCCAAAACACTGTACATTTGCTATGTACATTCAGTCCTATCGCCTGACCCTTCGTCTGGCTCTGGGGGAATGAGTGAGTGAGTGGCACAAACAACAGAAAAAGCAGACAAACTTCACATGCTTACAGTTTCTTTTTCGGTTGAGTTACAGAGTTGAAACTTTACATTTAGATAGAGAATGAGTCAATGAAGAATTGTGTCAAGTTTGAAGTCAATCGCTTCACGTGGAGCAAACTTATGGCAGCCGAAAGTTAGTCAATTTTGAAACCCCTTTTACACATCTGGGCCCAGATCGGGAAAGAGAGGCAGGCAGGCGGAGGTTGGGGTGGCTGTCTCGCTGAAAAAAAGCAGCCTAACTTTAAAAGTGCACAGCGCTGTTCAGGATTAACTTTGGGACTCGAAATTTTACACGATTGTGTCAAAATAGTTTAACATTGTTCGTGTCAAATTTGAAGAGGATTGGTAAAAGTGGAGCGGCGCTATGGAGGATTTAGTGAAAAAATCGCGCATTTTGAGCAGTTTTTTGTACTTTTAGGTAGGAAGACTTGAGTCTAGGAAATTTAAAGGTAGCCTAAGACATTCTCCGTAGTAAGTTTAGGGTGGGTGTAAAGTTTGGTGTCATTTGGTTAAGCGGTTTGGGAGTCCATAGCGAAGTAATTTGTCCACAGACAGACAGACAGACAGACAGAGTTTTGATTTTTATATGTATAGACAAGCTGTTGAAACCCGCGGATTTTGAACCCGGGGAACTCCATTCCCCAGAATTATTTTTGCATGTATTCTAAAATCTGAAGTCAAACTCAAATAAAAACTTGTTAATAGTTAGGATAGAGTTTAACATAAAATAGTGTACATTCATGTAAAATTACGATTTGAGGCAAACATTGATATTGTTGGCTGGGGTGCTGCGCAGAATGTCAGGCAAACTCTGGCCTCTACCTCTGCCTCTCCCTGTGTCCTTTTGCATCCTTTGAAACTTCCATCTTCTTTTCTGTTTCCTATCTTCTGTCTCGTCTCTTCTCTCTCTCTCCTCTTATCTTTTCTTTCTTCTATCCTCTGTCCTCTGTCCTCTCTTGTCTCTTCTCTCGTCTCTTCCCTCTCCCCTCTATTCTTTTCTCTCTCCTCTCCTCTCTTCTCTCTGGTCTCTGGTCTCTCATATCTCCTTTCTCCTCTTTTATCTCTTCTCATTTCTCTCTGCTCTCTACTCTCTCTTCCCTCTGCTCTCTGCTCTCTCTTCCCTCACCTCTCTTCTCACTCCTTACTCTACCCTCTCTCAACACTTTCCTTATCTCTCTACTCTCTCCTTTTTCCTCTCTTCTCTCAACTCTCTCCTCTCATGTCTTCTATCGTCTCTTCCCTCACCTCCTCTCTCGTCTTTGCTCTCCTGTCCTATCTCTCTTCTCTCTAATCTCTCCCCTCTTTCCTCTCCTCTCTCGTCCTTTTCACCAATTTCCCCTGTCCTCTCGATTCTCTCCCTTCCCCTCCTCTCTCCTCACTCACTTCTTCCTCCTCACCTCATCTCCTCACCTCACCTCACCTCATCTCTCCCTTGTCTCCACCTCTCATCTCTTATTTCTTATAGTTCTCCTTTTTTCTCTCTACTCTCCCATCTCTCGTCTGTTCACTCTTGTTTCTGATCTCTCATCTCCCCTCTCTCATCTTTCATCTTTACTCTCATATGTTCTCTCACCTCTCTCCCCTTTTACTCCTCTCTTTCCCCTTTTTTGACCCAGGAGGACTCGATCCTTTCTTCTTTCTTCTCGTCTCTTCACTTCTCTCTTCTATACTCTCTCCCTCTCTTGTCTTCTCTCTTCTCTCTCACTCTCCTCTCTCCTCTTTTATATCGTCTGTTCACCCTCATCTTCACTCTCTCATTCCCCTCTCTCTTCTGTCATCTCTACTCTCCTCTCTACTGTGTACTCTTCTCTTTAACCTCTTCTGACTCCTCTCTTTCCTTACTCCTCTCTTCTCTTCCCTCTTCTATACTCTCTCCCCTCTATATTCTCTTCTCTCGTCTCTCTGCACTCTGCCCTCTCTTCCTTCATCTGTCATCTCCACTCTCTCGATCATCTTTTCTTTCATCTCTCTCATCTCTACAATCTTATCTCTTTCCTCTCTCCTCCTCTTCCCTTTACTCTATCATCTCTCCTTTCTCCTCTCTTCTTTCTCAACTCTCTCTCTCTCTCTTATCTCTTATCTCTTATCTCATCTTCTCACTCATCTCTCTCTCATCTCTTATCTCCTCTTCTCACTCCTCTCTCTCCCCCTCTCTCCCCCTCTTATCTCCTCTCTTCTCTATCCTTTCGAATCTCTCATCTCGATCCTCTCTCATCTACCTCTCTGTTATCTCATCTCTTCTCACTTTTCTCTACTCTCCTCTCTGATCGATCCTCTGTCTCATCTCTCCCCTCTTCTCTCTCCATCTTCTCACCTCTACTATTTCCTCTCCCTTCTCTCTCCCCTCCTCTCGCTTCTTCGTCCCATATTCTCTGCTCTCTCCTCAACCCCCTCGTCTCTCCTGTTATCTTCTATCTTTTCTCTTATCCCCCTCTCGCCCCTCCTCCCTCTCTAATAGTCTATTCCTTTTCTTTTTCACTCTCATCTGGCCCGCAGCCCTGAGCTGGATTCTTTATCTGGCCTTTGAGATAAAAATCTGCCGATCCCTGATTCGAAAGTACTATCATGGGACGTAGTACTGTCATGGTTGTTATCATTTCTCATGCTTTAATCACGTAATCTTTCTGGCAAATTAGCAGCCATGAGAGGAATTTGTGTATCTCCATTCTCCAGCTCCACCACCACAGTCTGCAGCAGTCTAACAACCAAGGAAATACGCATTTCTTAGGAGGCCATTTAAATTTTAAAGTACTTTATGCGAATCTTAATGTTAAAATTTTCATAGTGTAAGTAACTAATTTAGTAGTAACTAATTTATTTTAGATTGCATTGTAATCAGTTATTCATTAATTTTTCGCTATTTAACAAACCATCCCACATCGCCTTGATTTGCCATCCTTGTTTAACTGCTGCGACTTGTCTATACAGAGGACAGTAGTTTGAATCTCTCGCTAAACTGTCTCCTCTTCACGCCTCTCCACTCGCGGGGGTACAGAGAAGGCTATAAATAAAGTTATTCCAAAACACTGTACATTCGCTATGTACATTGAGCCCTATCGCCTGATCCTTCGTCTGGGCGTGGGGAATGAGTGAGAGTGATTTAGCGGCGCAAACAACAGAAAAAGCAGACAAACTTCACATGCTTACAGTTTCCGTCCTGATTGAGATACAGAGTTGAGACTTTACATTTAGACAGAGAATGAGTCAAAGAAGAATTGTGTTAAATTTGAAGTCAATCGCTTTACGTGGAGCAAACTTATGGCAGCCGAAAGTTAGTCATTTTAAAACCCTTTTTAAACCCTTTGCCCAGATCGGGAAAGAGAGGCATGCGGGCGGAGGTTGGGGTGGCTGCAACGCTGAAAAAAACAGCCTAATTTTAAAAGTGCACAGCACCGCTCAGGATTAACTTTGAGACTCGAAATTTTACATGATTGTGCCAAAATAGTTAAAGATTATCTGTGTCAAATTTGAAGAGAATCGGTAGAAGTGGAGCGGCGCTATGGGGGATTTAGTGAAAAAATCGCGCATTTTGAGCAGTTTTTTGTACTTTTAGGTAGGAAGACTTGAGTCTAGGAAATTAAAAGGTAGCCTAAGACATTCTCCGTAGTAAGTTTAGGGTGGGTGCAAAGTTTGGTGTAATTTGGTTGAGCGGTTTGGGAGTCCATAGCGAAGTAATTTGTCCACAGACAGACAGACAGACAGACAGACAGAGTTTTGATTTTTATAGGTAGAGACAAGCTGTTGAAACCCGCGGATTTTGAACCCATTCCCCAGAATTATTTTTGCATGTAATCTAAAATCTGAGGTCAAACTCAAACAAAAACTTGTTAATAGTTAGGATGGAGTTAAACATAAAATAGAGTATAGATTCGTGTAAAATTAGGATTTGAAGCAAACATTGATATTGTTGGCTGGGGTGCTGCGCAGAATGTCAGGCAAACTCTGGCCTCTGCCTCTGCCTCTCCCTATGTACTTTGCATCCTTTAAAACTTCCATCTTCTTTTCTGTTTCCTATCTTCTCTCACGTCTCTCGTCTCCTCTTTTTCTCCTCTTATCTCTTCTTTCTTCTCTTCTCTGTCCTCTCTCCTCTCTCCCCTCTTCTCTCGTCTCTTCCCTCTCCCCTCTATTCTTTTCTCTCACCTCCCTTCTCTCTCGTCTTCGCTCTCTTATATCTCATTTCTCTTCTTTTATCTTCTCTCTCTCTCTTATCTTTTCTCATTTCTCTCTTCTCTCTCTCCTCTCTTCTCTCTGCTCTCTCCTGTCCTATCTCTCTTCTCTCTAATCTCTCCTCTCTTTCCTCTCCTCTCTCGTCCTTTTCACCAATTTCCCCTGTCCTCTCAATTCTCTCCCTTCCCCTCCTCTCTCCTCACTCACTTCTCATCTCTCCCTTGTCCCCACATCTCATCTCTTATTTCTTATCTCTCCTCTCTTCTCTCTACTCTCCCATCTCTCGTCTGTTCACTCTGGTTTCTGCTCTCTCATCTCCCCTCTCTCATCTGTCATCTTTACTCTCATATGTTCTCTCACCTCTCTCTTCTTGTACTCCTCTCTTTCCCCTTTTTTGACTCAGGACTCTCTTTCCTTTCTTCTTTCTTCTCGTCTCTTCTCTTCTCTCTTCTATACTCTCTCCCTCTCTTGTCTTCTCTCTTCTCTCTCCACTCTCCTCTCTCCTCTCTTATATCGTCTGTTCACTCTCATCTTTGCTCTCTCATATCCCTCTCTCTTCTGTCATCTCTACTCTCCTCTCTACTGTGTACTCTTCTCTTTCTCCTCTTCTGACTCCTCTCTTTCCTTACTCCTCTCTTCTTTTCCCTCTTCTATACTCTCACCCCTCTATTCTCTTCTCTCGTCTCTCTGCACTCTGCTCTCTCTTCCTTCATCTCTCATCTCTACTCTCTCATCTTTCCTTTCATCTCCCTCATCTCTACAATCTCATCTCTTTTTTTCTCTCCTCCTCTTCCCTTTACTCTATCATCTCTCCTTTGTCCTCTCTTCTTTCTCAACTCTCTCTCTCTCTCTCTCTCTCTCTCTCTCTCTCTCTCTCTCTCTCTCTCTCTCTCTCTCTCTCTCTCTCTCTCTCTCTCTCTCTCTCTCTCTCTCTCTCTCTATCTCTCTCATCTCTTATCTCCTCTCTTCTCACTCCTCTCTCTCCCCCTCTTATCTCCTCTCTTCTCTATCCTTTCTAATCTCTTCTCTCGATGCTCTCTCATTTGCCTCTCTGTTCTCTCATCTCTCATCTCTTCTCACTCTTCTCCACTCTCCTCTCTCATCGATCCTCTGTCTCATCTCTCCCCTCTTCTCTCTCCATCTTCTCACCTCTACTATTTCGTCTCCCTTCTCTCTCCCCCTCTCGCTTCTTCGTCCCATATTCTCTGCTCTCTCCTCAACCCCCTCGTCTCTCCTGTTATCTTCTATCTGCTCTCTTATCCCCCTCTCGCCCCTCCTCCCTTTCTAATAGTCTATTCCTTTTCCTTTTCACTCTCATCTGGCCCGCAGCCATGAGCTGGATTCTTTATCTGGCCTTTGAGATAAAAATCTGCCGATCCCTGCTTCGAAAGCGAGTTTGTGCATGGGATGGGAAGTAATACTATCATGGTTGTTATTTGTTATCATTTCTCATGCTTTAATCGCGTCATCTTTCTGGCCAATTAGCAGCCCTGAGAGGAATTTGTGTATCTCCATTCCCCAGCTCCACCACCAGTCTGCAGCAGTCTAACAACCAAGGAAATACGCATTTCTTCGTAGCCATTTAAATTTTAAAGTTACCTTATGCGAATCTTAATGTTAAAAGCTTCATGCTTTAACTAACTAATTTAGTAGGATTGCATTGTAATCAGTTATTCATTATTTTTTCGATATTTTTACAAACCATCCCACATCGCCTTGATTTGCCATCCTTGTTTAACTGCTGCAGACTTGTCTATTCAGAGGACAGTGGTTTGAAATTGAATCTCTCGCTAAACTCTCTCCTCTCCACGCCTCTCCACTCGCGGGGTACAGAGAAGGCTATTAAAAAGTTATTCCAAAACACTGTACATTCGCTATGTACATTGAGCCCTATCGCCTGACCCTTCGTCTGGCTCTGGGGGAATGAGTGAGTGAGTGGCACAAACAACAGAAAAAGCAGACAAACTTTACATGTTTACAGTTTCTGTTCTGATTGAGTTAGAAAGTTGAAACTTTACATTTAGACAGAGAATAAGTCAACGAAGAATTGTGACAAGTTTGAAGTCAATCGCTTTACTTGGAGCAAACTTATGGCAGCTGAAAGTTAGTCAATTTTGAAACCCTTTTACACATCTGGGCCCAGATCGGGAGAGAGGCAGGCGGGCGGAGGTTGGGGTGGTTGCTACGCTGAAATAAACAGCCTAACTTTAAAAGTGCACAGCACCGCTCAGGATTAACTTTGAGACTCGAAATTTTACATGGTTGTGCCAAAATAGTTAAAGAATATCTGTGTCAAATTTGAAGAGAATCAGTAGAAGTGGAGCGGCGCTATGGAGGATTTAGTGAAAAAATCGCGCATTTTGAGCAGTTTTTTGTACTTTTAGGTAGGAAGACTTGAGTCTAGGAAATTAAAAGGTAGCCTAAGACATTCTCCGTAGTGAGTTTAGGGTGGGTGTAAAGTTTGGTGTAATTTGGTTGAGTGGTTTGGGAGTCCATAGCGATCAAAATTGTCCACACACAGACACACACACACACAGAGTTTTGATTTTTATAGTTAGACGAGGCCAATTCCTCCTCTGGAGGAGAAAGGGGAAGAATTCCCATCACCGGTACTCCATTCCCTGAAATGCCATTCCCTGAATCCCATCATCCAACTCCTCTCCGCGAAACTGAACATCATCGAAATCTTCTCCGTAAAAGAGAACTCCATCAAACACCTCTCCGTGAAACTGACATTCATCAAAATCCCCTCCGAGAAATAGAAATCCTCTCCGTGAAACTGGACTCCATGGAAATCCTCTCCGTGAAACTGACATCCATCAAAATCGTCTCCGCGAAACAGAAATCGAAACAGAAACAGAAACAGAAACTGGACTGAATCGAAATTTTCTCCATAAAAAAGAATCAACTCTCAGGATTTCGTGGTTAGGGTTAGGGTTAGGGTTAGGGTTAGAGCTACAACGCAGCAGCATGTTGAACCAATTGAATTAATTGAATGCGCAACCGATTTCACAGTCAGTCAGTATCAGTCTCGGTAAAAGTTAACAAAAAGATTGCGCAAACTAAATCAACCCTCCAATACACAGCGACTGACCCCCTTCCAATACGCAGTGGCAATTAAAAGTTGAACCCCCCCCCCTCCCACCAACTGTTGGGGGTTGGTCGAACCCCCATTGAACTCCAAAATGAGTACACTGCCGAAAGTTAAAAGTATGGAAATCGTTTTTTAAATGCTGTGCTTTTTGTTTTCACATTTAAAGCAAACAACTTATATCCCCGAACTCAGTATTGCAAGATCTTTCCAGTAATATAAGTCTCTCCTCTGAAAGTTTAAAACTCGAGGAACAGTTAGCGCTTGAAATTTCCTGATTTAAAGCATTAAAGTATCGAGTGTACGTTCACAGCCTGCTAAAGAGGCTCGCAAGTTTATTCATTAAATTTTACTGCCCAGCAAATACACATGGCTGCCTATTGAATGCCGCCGATAATAAAACCAATTAAATCTCGACACAGTCCTAGCTATCTCCTTACACTGTACAACTGCTATGTACACTCAGCCCAAGCCCAACCCCCGTTCTGGGGGAAGCATTAAATTTAACTCAACCCCCAACACGCGGGGGTGTTTATTTGCATTGAACCCAGAACACGCGCACCCACCACCCCTCAATACACAGCGGCCCGCGGGCGGAGGTTGGGGTGGCTATTTTTACAAACTGGCTGCAGCCCCAGGCAGAGTGGCCAAAGAAGGTTATTGGGGGTTTAAAAAGCAGTTTTCTGCTTTTTTAGGGATGTTAAAATTGGAAAATTAAAAATTAAAATAGCCTAAAGCCTGCTCCGGAAAATTTGCAGTTTTCCCATATAAGTTTCGACGCTGACTTGGCAGAATTGTAGGAGTTCACTTACAACATACAGACAGACAGACATACAGACAGACAAACATCGCGTCGGTTTTAGTATTAGGACGAGGCCAATTCCTCCTCTGGAGGAGAAAGGGGAAGAATTCCCATCACCGGTACTCCATTCCCTGAAATGCCATTCCCTGAATCCCATCATCCAACTCCTCTCCGCGAAACTGAACATCATCGAAATCTTCTCCGTAAAAGAGAACTCCATCAAACACCTCTCCGTGAAACTGACATTCATCAAAATCCCCTCCGAGAAATAGAAATCCTCTCCGTGAAACTGGACTCCATGGAAATCCTCTCCGTGAAACTGACATCCATCAAAATCGTCTCCGCGAAACAGAAATCGAAACAGAAACAGAAACAGAAACTGGACTGAATCGAAATTTTCTCCATAAAAAAGAATCAACTCTCAGGATTTCGTGGTTAGGGTTAGGGTTAGGGTTAGGGTTAGAGCTACAACGCAGCAGCATGTTGAACCAATTGAATTAATTGAATGCGCAACCGATTTCACAGTCAGTCAGTATCAGTCTCGGTAAAAGTTAACAAAAAGATTGCGCAAACTAAATCAACCCTCCAATACACAGCGACTGACCCCCTTCCAATACGCAGTGGCAATTAAAAGTTGAACCCCCCCCCCTCCCACCAACTGTTGGGGGGTTGGTCGAACCCCCATTGAACTCCAAAATGAGTACACTGCCGAAAGTTAAAAGTATGGAAATCGTTTTTTAAATGCTGTGCTTTTTGTTTTCACATTTAAAGCAAACAACTTATATCCCCGAACTCAGTATTGCAAGATCTTTCCAGTAATATAAGTCTCTCCTCTGAAAGTTTAAAACTCGAGGAACAGTTAGCGCTTGAAATTTCCTGATTTAAAGCATTAAAGTATCGAGTGTACGTTCACAGCCTGCTAAAGAGGCTCGCAAGTTTATTCATTAAATTTTACTGCCCAGCAAATACACATGGCTGCCTATTGAATGCCGCCGATAATAAAACCAATTAAATCTCGACACAGTCCTAGCTATCTCCTTACACTGTACAACTGCTATGTACACTCAGCCCAAGCCCAACCCCCGTTCTGGGGGAAGCATTAAATTAAACTCAACCCCCCAACACGCAGGGGGTTTTATTTGCATTGAACCCAGAACACGCGCACCCACCACCCCTCAATACACAGCGGCCCGCGGGCGGAGGTTGGGGTGGCTATTTTTACAAACTGGCTGCAGCCCCAGGCAGAGTGGCCAAAGAAGGTTATTGGGGGTTTAAAAAGCAGTTTTCTGCTTTTTTAGGGATGTTAAAATTGGAAAATTAAAAATTAAAATAGCCTAAAGCCTGCTCCGGAAAATTTGCAGTTTTCCCATATAAGTTTCGACGCTGACTTGGCAGAATTGTAGGAGTTCACTTACAACATACAGACAGACAGACATACAGACAGACAAACATCGCGTCGGTTTTAGTATTAGGAGAGAGAGATTATCTGTGTCAAATTTGAAGAGAATCGGTAGAAGTGGAGCGGCGCTATGGAGGATTTAGTGAAAAAATTGCGCATTTTGAGCAGATTTTTGCACTTTTAGGTAGGAAGACTCAAATTTAGGAAATTAAAAGGTAGCCTAAGACATTCTCCGTAGTAAGTTTAGGGTGGGTGTAAAGTTTGGTGTCATTTGGTTGAGCGGTTTGGGAGTCCATAGCGATCAAAATTGTCCACACACAGACAGACACACAGAGTTTTGATTTTTATAGGTAGAGATTTGGAATGAAAGCTCAAAATTCATCAGAGAATTAATTTATTAATATATTTATACCCCTTTGGACATATTAAAATTGTAAATATTAACCATAGAGAAATGTTGATTTGATGCCGTTCACAAAAACGACTGTGTTGGGTATTTAAGAGTGAGTAGTTGCCTCTATCCATATACTAAAAATGAAAATCTTGTATGTTTGTACATTTTCAAGTTATTTGCTGCATCAGTGATGGTGATAGCGTCAGCTTTGAATCACTTCGTCACATTGGACCATAGACTCCTCGCGCTAAAATATATACCATATAAGACCACTGGTTTGACGAATTTATTGAATTTATTGACAGCCAATCGCCCTGAGCTTACTTATGTAATGGGAGCGCGTTGGAAAAATGTCTATGATGTTATCATAATTCTGTAATAGTACATTAATACCCATGCTTTAAGGGTGTTAATGGGGAAATCAAAGGGCGCCGTTGTGCCATAGACATTTGTGTCCTTGACAAAGTGAGACAAAGTAAGTACACTTAAAGTAAGTTTGACTCCTGCAAGCGGGCTTAAATGTAGTCTATGGCATTAAAAGGCAAGAATAAGTGCCCAGCGGGCACAAAGGTCATGGTAGGGTCTGTATAAAAGCTGGCAACAGACACTGGCATACTGGCATCGTGACATTTTTCATGACATTTTTATCGTTATCATTTTCTCGAGCCTCTCTATGAACTCCGTTTTTTGCACTCTGCCTTTGCTCCTATGCGGCACAAAATTTAAATTTGTGTAAAATCATAAAATGAATTACAATTTCCCAGTAAACAAAATACAGTTCTTTCTTATCGTTGAACAGTGCGCGTGTCTTGAATTACTTGAACCACTTTCCTTTTTACTACTAGTAGTATTACAAAAATTGCTACACATCTTTAACTGTATATATGTAACCTGTATACATACTGCTTTATGGCACATTGAGTGCATGTATCCACCTTTGATTTCTTTCATATCAGCTGTGACGTTGCCAGTTTAAGGTGGTCCCAAAAAGGGCCGTCGGACTGCTGTTTCTCTATAGTTTCAACCCTTCAGTTTCACCGTTTCAACTAAACTTTTCCATTTGTTTATTGCGACGTTTACTTGTAGTAGTGCCCAACGATTTGTGGCAATTTCTAATTCACTGTATATTTTGCTATCCTCTCTCGCGACCGTATAAAATTGGCACGATCGATAATTTTAAGTTCTCTCGCCAGCCAATGAAAATCACTCGTGCTTCGCGCTACCCTCCCTCTGCGCTCCTTTATTAAACCCCCGCCTGGCGGCGGGCACTCCTCACTGCCGTCCTTATCTGTGCTTCTCTCTTCCTCGCCTCCCTGCTCGTCCCTGTTCTTGTGTTCTGTGTTCTCTCTCCTTAGGCTTGCCTCCGTCCCGTCTGGCTTGCCTAGCCTTGTCTAGCCTTGTTTTCCTTCTCTCTGTCTGGCTGCCTCGAGCCTCCTTACCTCACGCCACGGCTGACGCCAACTTCGCCACTGCTCATCCGCCTGCCTACTACGTCTCACTGCCTTCACTGTACTCATTGCCATTGATCATCACGTTACGTCGCCATTATATCACTCGTCTGTCGCTTGAACTCACATCCAATTTACCTTAAAAGAAACCATTGTTGCAGCCGCCAGTGCCCAGAAAGCAATAGTTTGTTATTTGCCAGTAACAACCAAACTTACTATTTACATTGATAATAAAAACGACTACGGCAGTTTCCTGCCCTTATTGCCAAGTGCTCCGCTACACCATCCACTTCGCCTAAGTTGACTTCAACTTATTTTGGGACTAAAACGGCCCTTTTAAGGGTCACGGCCAACATCAAATAACGTGACACAGCTTTGCATGACTTAAATACATTTAATTCTGTTTAGCTCAGACGGTTACATCTGCCCTGATTTGTTGATTAACTCAGAGAATATCCGTCTTAGCTCCCATCTGGCATCTGGATGACTGTAGGCTGTAACTCGGCCACAATATTAAATTTTATTTTTATTAGGCCGTCTTTTCAATTCAAAGCAATTATGTACACTTATTACGTCAGTAAATGATGTATCAAAGTCAATTAATTGTTCTAGATAATTTTCAACACGCCACACATACAATGCATTGCATGAAAAGGTAATTCCATATAAATACAGAGTAACACATCACTTCGATCCTTTTACAATATGCATGTATAGAAATTTTACTATGGTGACTAAACCACAGTTAATAAAAAATTACAATTGTGCGGAATGAAAATTGCAAGGTCGCAACAAAACGCAAATGCGAAGTTACCTACTAGTAGGGCACTGCGACTCTGTTTCCTTAAGCGACCTTCTGGCGACAACATCTGGATGTACACGCACCTGGTTTTGGTTGCAGGCAGTCTCAGGCTATACTTTTGCCAGCTCCTTGTAATTCAGTAAGTAAAAAAGCAGCATGGAAATGCAACTACTTAGCTTCATTTTGTGAATTTTTAATGAGAAAATACTATAGCTATCTTTTTAATAATAATTTTTACTATCAACGAAATCTATTCATAATTCACAAAAAATTACATGTCATCTCATGTTATGTTTTACTAATAGTTTTTTTCTTGTCATGTTTACAGTTTTATTCCTTGATCCTTTATTGCATTTTTCATTAGAAAGAGTTTGCATGGTTGTTGTTAACATATTTTTGTATTGTATCAAAATAAAAAAATCAATGTGTATTTCAGCATCTAGAACGCTTCTTCTGGGACTTTGACAACACAACAATTTAGCAGTTAATGTTGCTTCTTACTCATTTTAACAGTATTTTTGTTTTTTGGAAATTATGAATTTCTTTTTTAAAATTATTTTTAATGGTTGCAATTAATGTTTATATCACCAATTTTAATTATTTCATGTAAGTTTCGTAGTGCTTTCGTTCAAATATTGTGTGAGTTTTCACACATTAAATTTTCAGTTATAAAGTATATGGCTGCCAAATCAAAACTTCAAGAAGGATACTACAAACTATACCAAGGCTGATATATGCAGATAAAAACATGATTGAGGGAGTGTACATTTTTCAGTCAAATCCTGAACAATGCAGCTATTTTATGTCCACGAAATTTGTATCCTTGACTTTCAGTTTAGTTATTTTTATATTATCCTTGGTTTTTACTTGAACGAACCACGAACGAATGTAGCTTCCAATATTTAGTATTTGATCGAATGACTTCAGATGAAATTAAATCACCTTATTAAGTAAAATCAAGATTTATTAGTATAGTGTATGTAAAAATCACAGATTTATACACTTTAAGCTCCGTTCATATACATGCAAACGTGCAATCATCAGCGGCATACATAATAAGTACGTGTACCTATAATAAAATTTAGTGGCTATGAGTTGAATATTGAATCTTTTAGATATCAATAAAGCTTAAGTTTTTTGGATAACTTTCTTAGCAGCTACTGCATTAATTTGTAAAAAAATGACATAAATTGTGTCTAAAAACACAGCGAGTTGTTAGTTAATTATAATTTATTAGAACTTTTGTTTAACTACATTGATGCCAGTGATGCCAGTGCCAGCTTTTATACAGACCCGGTCATGGTACAATATACTATTGTTGTTGGCATTTTCAAAAGCCACTTAAACATTTTTTGTGCTTATTTAAAAGCATACTACTTTAAGTAAAGCTAATTTAGAAAATGGAAAACCAACACCAACTGTCCGCCAAAGCCCACAAATTTAGAAGCCAAGGAGGAAGCTCTTCATCAGCACGGAGCTGGCGGGGAGCTGCTGCTGGGACAGCTGGCTGACCGCCAGGCCGGACCGCGAGCACTCCGGTGGCACGCGGAACACGGCGGGGTCCCGGACTCCGAGGGTCACGTTCAGGTAGCTCTCGACCTCGTGAAAGCCTGTGGGGATGGACACCGGTGGCTTACTGTCTGCATCCCTGACTGACTGTCTGCACTGACAGACTGACTGTCTGCACTGACAGACTGAATGTCTGTGTTGTGTCTCGGCCTAATGGCCGCTGGACGGGTCAAGGTTCGGGCCCTCCCCGCCTGAGACACCCCGGTCCCAGCCCTCACCCCGGCTATTCCTACCCTGTCTCGCTCGGTTCGGCGAGAGTTCGCCTGACCGAACACCCTGGGATCGGCGAGAGTTCACCGTCCCCAGGTCCCTGCAGATCCCGGCCCCACGCGGCAACCCAGAAGAACGAAAGCTCGAGCTCACCTCTCCTTGATATATCGAGTTACTAACGAAGCGTTTATTGGCACGAAGCAGAGGTACGCCGATGAACGCAAAAACAGTAAGAACGAAGCGGACACCAATAGAGAGCCACGTGGAGCGCAGCCCGCTCAGGGCTAGCATTTAAATAATACACAAAAAAGGGGGAAGGGGTGGGCAGACTGGAGACGGCGAGCCAAACCCTGGGGCCCAGCCGGCTTATCAGCCAGCCAGCCAATACGAGCAGCCCCAGGGTGAGGCGGGCAACGAGGGAGGGGGGGGGCACCCAGATTGGACAGAGATTGGGCCGGGGGCTGGGTGCAAAGGGCTAGGCCAGGGTTGAGACTTACGCCTCTCACAAACCCTGGCCCGGGCGCGAGACGGGGGACGGGGCGGGGTGGCATGAAAACTGAAAACAAAAGTACGAGTACATACACACTGGAAGGGCGCAGCCCAACATCCTCCCCCTCCACGAAAAAGAAGAGGAGAAAGGGGATGTCAAGCAAAAAGCAACGCATGAACAAGCAAGTCTGAAAAAAAGTTAATTCAAAAAACGACGGCCGAAAAATAACAGAAAAACTTTGACGCGACGCGTGGATATCGCCGGCATTACAAAAAACAAAAACGAAAAAATGAAAACGGGACACGAACTATTGCGTACGCAAAAATTGAAAACGGGCTTAAGAACGCAATTCTACTCTACAATCGGCCAAAAAATCTACTACAGTTGGTCGCAAACAGTCGAGTCCAGTACCTGCGATCACATTCACTGTCCGCTAGGGCTTCCGGCACGAACTTGATGGCTGTCGGGTCCTTGGGGTCTCCACCAAACGGTGCGGCCGATGTCACTAGCAGGCGCTGCCGCGGGAGACGCTTAGCCCGTTGGACCGCTCGCGGGATCCTCGGCACCGAGCGGACACCTCGAAGAAGACCCCGTGGCACTTGCTCACCAGCGCGGCCTCGACGGCCTCCGGCAAGTCCAGGTCCTCGGCCAGCATGACGCTCATCGCTTGAAACTCCGGCTGCCGGAGGAATCCTAGGGCGACCGCCCAGGCAGGTTCGCCGCCTTCAACTCGGAACAAAACCGGCAGGCCGAACTCCTTGGCAAGCAAGAACTGCTCCATCGCCGCCGTTAACTGGTCCTGGCGCTGCGACCTCTCAGCGTCCCAATTGAGCTCGACTTCGCCGACCGCCACGACACGCGGCCAGCTACCCGCTAGAAATCGTCGTACATCGTCTCGCAGCGATGGCCACCACGGTGCAGCACTGGCCTTCAGGCCCAGGGCGAACACGATCCGTCGGTCTTGCAGCAGTGGTCGGACAACGGGACATTCTAGACGCAGGCAGTACGGCGAGTTTACAGCCGCTAGACATCGACGCACGCCACGAAGGTCCTCGGGCTGAATCGACCGGCCCAGCCTCGTTAGGTATGCCTTTGCATCGACGAGACGCTTAGCCGAGCTGACCTTGCGCTGATTCGGGTCGTCACGGGGGGAGACCTCCTGGACCGTGTCGGCCGGTCGTACTTGCTCGGGGTCGACACCCGTTAACTCTTCGGTCGCCAAGTCGCGCTGGGCCGTCAGCGGAGTCTGCGAAAGGTGCGGCCCGTCACTCCCCTCCTCCGGGCGCCGCGCGAGGCCAGGATCCACTAAGAGAGACAGACCCCGGAGCCTCCCCAACAAGGGACCCCCCAACTCACACAGCTCAAAACCCCGCACAGCCAACAACACGCACTCAAACGCCGCCTGCAGCACCGAAGGCGGGACCCTCCGACACCTCCCGGAACCACCACCAGAACCTCTCTTCCGCCCATACTGATTGCACAGAAACGACACAGACACTGCTAAGAATCTAGACAACTGCTCAGGCACACTCACACCAGCCCCATCAAGAAACCTCGCCACCTCCTGAACCACCAGGCAAGCTCCTTCACTATCCCCAGCCCTCAACCGCGCCAGCAGCGCACCCCTCAGCCGCCTACACTCAGCAAGCGCAGCCGGAGCCAATAACTCGGCTGGGATCTCCGCGTGAACTGGAGCTTCCCCTGCGGCGCTTCCCTTAAGACTAGCCAAAGCTAACCTGACCTGCTCGGGCAACTCAACGTCAGGGGGAGGATTGAAAAAGTAGGCGTACTTTAACACCCCTTGACACGCTGCCTCTCCAACCCGATCGTATACTTCCCGAAACACTGGGTCAGATAAAACGCACATCGCCATCACGTCTCGCTGAGACTCCGGAGACTCTACCTCGGCAGGACAGACGCGGGGCCGCTTTGAGTACAGACGACTACACGCTGCCTCAATCTCCGCAGAGTTAGCAGTCCGACCCACGCCTAACACGCCATACAAATCAGTCGGTGTCGTTGGCGACGACATGGTCCTCCTGCAATGATGACATTTAAACCCAATCACTACCTATGCCTTGCGGACTAGCAACTGTGACCCTGACCTGACCCATCCTATGACATGTTTATTTTACAATACGATTGAGAACGCTTCTTGCCTAGCATACTTTGTAATTTTAATACATTTAATGTTTTTTACGTGCTTTCCATGCGTTCCATTTTATGATTTTTTTGTGCTTTGGGGTTGTATCATTTTTTTCATTTTAGGTTATTTTAGGCTTTCTACCATAGACAACAGCGTGGAGGCATTAATACAAGTGCATATTAAAAATCAATTTATGACGACCGCCTTGTGAGCCCACTGCGAATTAACGATACAATACCGGATTCCCGTAATACGCTGGGGGCACACCCCGACGCTCGCGCAGTCTGCGCGGAGACACGGCTGGCGCCGCTGGAGCCACCGGTGCGCATGGCGCAACTGGCGTTCCCGGCCCTACTATCCCATGCCGAGGCCCAACGGCAACTGGTGGCACCACATACGAGTAAAACTCCTCCTCCTCCTCAAGTTCCGGCTCTTAGTCGCCGGCCCCGCGGGCTCCTGTCTGCACCCTGCCGGCTCAGGCGGATGCGCCGACCGGCGCTGCACTGCCGTATGCCTATTCATCAACCTGAACTGCTCAGGCCGCTCGGGTACTTTTCGCAAATTATTATAATGCACTATTTTGCTCTTTCCCCTATTGGCGTGCTTTACCCGGTAATTCAAATCGGATATCTTCTCTAACACCTTCGCCGGCCCCTTCCAATTGCAATGGAACTTGGCTGCCTCCCCTGCCTGCAGCGCAGGCGAGTATTCTAGGACGGCATCCCCAACTTCTATGGCCGGGCCTCGCACCCTTGAGTCGTACAGCACTTTCTGTTTCCTCTGGTACTGCTGCAGGTTGGTCCGCACCTGCGAATGAGCCTCAGCCAGACTATTACCTAATGACTGAACATACGCCGGAGCACTGGCAGGAATGGACTCAGGCAAGGTTCCAATGTCCACTGGAAGCCGCATCTCCCTGGCGTACAGCATGTAGTACGGGGTGTACCCCGTGCCTCTGTGAACGCTGCTACGGTACGCCATGAGAGACGGGTGGATCAGATCCTCCCAGTCTCCTTCGCCCACCGACTCACTCATCCTGCACTTGATCATTGACTTCAACGTCTTATTGAAACTCTCAGCCTGACCATCAGCCATCGGGTGATAGGAGGACGTTCTGCATTTCTTAACGGCAAGCAACCGACACAACTGCTTCATCAAAGCCGACTCAAAATTGGTGCCCTTATCGGTGACTAGAAATTCAGGACAACCAAAGTGCGCAATCCAGTGATCAAAAATCGCTCGCGCCACCGTCGGGGCTCGCTGATTCGACAAGGGCACCGCCACCGGCCACTTAGTAAAAGAATCCTGGATTGTCAGCACGAATCGATTGCCACCTCTGGACTTGGGCAACGGCCCGACAATGTCACTCATGATCCTCTGGAAAGCTCCTTCCGAGCAGATTGGCTGCAAAGGCGCCCGGTTGCTGCGCCCAGGCTTCGCCTTCGCACAGTGGACACAGCTCCGGCAATACTCTTCCACGGAACGACTCAGCCCCGGCCACCAGTATCTCGCCTTCACTTTCTCTTGTGTCTTCCTAACCCCAAGGTGCCCTCCTGCAACCCCATCATGAAGCTCACTGAGCACTTTCGGCAGCAAAGCCGGCGGCAGCAAGATCTTTTTCTGGCACCCACTCCCGGGACTCTGAAAATACAACAGATCAGACTCTACTCTTATCAGCTGCCGTTGTGCCCACAGCACACGCTCCTCCCACGACATCACTCTAGGCGCACTGGGGTTCGAACCCGGGTCCAGGGCATAGGAGCGGACAGCTGCAAGCTTCTTCTCGGCCACTTGCGCCTGCTGGACTTCCTTCGAAGACAGCCCACTGCCAAACACCGCGTTCACTACTGGCACATTCTCGCTAAACTGGCAGCTAGGGCAGCTCTCATGGCCAGCGTGTTTTCGGTACTTGCGAGACAGCGAATCAGCGTTGCCGTGCTCCTTGCCTGGCCTGTGAATGATCTCAAAGTCGAAGTTCTGGAGCGACTCAAGCCACCTTGCGCACTGACCCTCTACGTCCTTCAGACTGGCTAGCCACTGCAAAGCTTTGTGGTCTGAACGAACAGTGAACTTTCTACCTAACAAATAGTACCTATACTTTTTGACGAAGTGCACGACGGCAAGCAACTCTAACCTGGTGGTGCAATAATTTTTCTCCGCCGCATGAATCATCCTAGACCCGTAAGCGATCACCTTCTCACGGCCATCTGCTTGACGCTGTGACAGGACGGCTCCCAGCCCGACGCGCGAACTGGCGTCCGTGTCGAGGATGAACTCCCCGGCACCAGGCGAAAAATCCGGGAATGCCATCACATTCGGTGAACACAAAGCGTCTTTCAGCCTGCAAAACGAGCTCTCCTCTTCACTACCCCACTCAAACTTCACTCCGTCTGCGGTTAACCTATACAGCGGCGCTGCAATCTCTGAAAACTGCGGGATAAATGACTGATAGTAGGCGCACGTACCCAGGAATGCCTGCACCTTCTTGGCGCTACATGGCCTCGGCCAATTCTGGATCTCCTCGCACTTGCTCGGATCCGTTGCGATCCCCTCCTGAGAGACGATGTGGCCCAGAAACTTCACCCGCTCTGCGAGGAACACACACTTGGCGGGCTTCAGCTTGACATTGGCATCCCTCAGGCACTGGAAAACATGCTTCAATCGCTCGAGATGCTGACCCACCGACTTGGCGAACACGACTATATCGTCAAAGTACACCAGGCACTCCTTCCAGTTAACCTCAGACAGGGCCATAGACATTAGCCTGGCGAACGTGGCGGGAGCATTGCGCAAGCCAAAACTCATGCACTTCCAGGCGAACTGACCCCTGTTGGGTACCACGAACGCCGTTTTCAACTGGTCCTTCGGCTCAATCGGGCACTGATGATAGCCGGAGGCCAGATCCATCGTCGAGAAAACACAGTTCCCTCCTAGCGCATCAAGCGTCTCGTCCATCCGCGGCGGTGGGTAAGGATCTGGCACTGTGACCTCGTTAAGGCGCCGATAGTCTAGACACAACCTCAAGCTACCGTCGGCCTTTTTAACCGGCACGATCGGGCTCGCCCACGGAGAGTAGCAGGGATAGATGCGATCCTGCTGCAACAACTCATCAACCTGCTTATCAATTTCCTCCTTCCAGCGCGGTGGAATCCTACGCGCGGGCTGACTTACTGGCTTGGCGTTGCCGGTGTCAATCTCATGCGCCATCAAGTGTGACTGTCCCAACTCCGAGCTATCCCTGGCAAAGACATCACGATTCCGAGCCATCAGGCGCTCAAACTCGTGCTTCTCATCGCCCGTCAGGCCACATCCTCCCCACTCCTTGACATCGCTGAGGGGGTTCCAGTCGTCTCGGACACTCTCCACCGAGTTCACCTGCCACCCAGCTGGCTGCTGGGCCGCCACTGGGGAGAACCAACCAATTCGGCTTCCCTTCCTTAATGACAGACTGCATCCTGACGTGTTCAACACCCTGACAGCCAAGCGACCGTCCCCGTCAGGCATCTGTACCGATCTGGCCACCATCTGCTCGTTACTCACTCTCCTCTCAGACTCCACAATGCCTAGGAACTGAACCCCAGAGGGAACCCTTCTCTGCAACCTGACGTGCACCACCTTCTCTTGACCTGCATTGAACTGCTCAGGCTGACTCAGCACCAGACGGCAAAGACGCGGCTTATCTGCTGATAAGCGAAACGGATACACACAGGATGCAGTCTGCAAGCAATTCCTAGCAAAGTCAATCGCCATCCCGTGTCTCACGAAAAAGTCAGTGCCCAGAATACATGCCACAGCCAGTTCCTCGACCACAGCGAACTCGTGCAAAAACTCGGTGTCCCCAACAGAAAACTTCATCGTCACCATTCCATGTACAGCAATCGGTTCCCCATTGGCAGCGAAAACGGAAAAATTCGGCAAATTCGGCAATAAGTCAATGTCGGCTTTTTTAGACTTCAGGAAACGGTTGCTTAACAACGACACGGTGGCCCCGCTGTCAAGCAGACATGCAATCGGGGGCCCAAACCTAAACTGTGCATCCACATAGCCCAGTCCCTGCCGACTCAGCACACTCTGGGACAAGGCCGCGGCCCCCGATGCACCCGGATTCACTGACGCTGGGGCCCGGACGGGTGCCCCGGCCGAGCCCCCAATCCGTTTCCCGAACCCGACTGGTCCCACCGACGATAGCAGCGGTTGCGCATGTGCCCTGACTGGCCACACTCCCGGCAGACCACTGCATTACGGCACCGAGCCGTAGTATGCCCTGTCTGCAGGCACCGACCACACTGCCTCTGCTGCTGACTCTGCTCAGGGGCTCGATGCTGCAAGCTCACTTTTGGCTGCTCAGACCTTGCTGTCGCCATCGGCGCAGTGGGCGCTGCAGCACTTGCTTTTAGCTGAGCCACTTCCGCTTTCAGAGCTGCTATCTCGGCGGCTGCCCTGGACTCCTGGCTGTTGCCAGCCGCTGCGGCCTGACCCCCACCATGTGCACAGCTCGCTTGCCCTCGGGCTCCATCAGAGCCAACGATGCCCTCACTTGACGCACCCGCCTAATAGCGTCCTGGAGCGTCTCTGGCGCTTGCAGCAGCACGCTCTCCAGCACCCGGGCTGGCACCCGAATCCCCTTCAAAAACCTGTCTTTCACCAACTCTTCTCGCTGGGCCGCTGGCAGCATTGGGTACGATTTTCTCATAAGCTCCTTGAGCACGTCTGCATATTCTTCAATGGGCTCGCCATCTTTCTGATTCCTACTCTGGAACTCGGTCTTGTAATCTTGAGCAGTCCTATTCTCATCAAACCTAGCCTCTAGCTGCTCAACAAACTCATCATACGGCAAATCATCGGCCAACTCAAGATTCGCAACAGCCTTAAAAGCAGTATTAAAGTCAAGCAGACTGAGCAGCGCCTGCTTGCGCTGATCCCCTAGAATATGAGCCGCCTCACAATACCCTGTGAATTGTTGCATCCAAAGGGCAAAGTCCTGTGTGGGCACGTACTTATTTGGCCTCGGCACCCGCTGTGCCACATTAAGTTCGTTTTGCAGACGCGCCGTCAGGGCGTCAATCAGATCGTCTAAATTGGCCATGGCTACAAAAACACAGAGACAACCGAAGCAAACAACACACAAATAAACTAGGCAACACACACAACCCTAAACACACGGCAGGACAGCAGGGGAGAGGACCGCTGATCCTGGTCACGGCACCACTTGTTGTGTCTCGGCCTAATGGCCGCTGGACGGGTCAAGGTTCGGGCCCTCCCCGCCTGAGACACCCCGGTCCCAGCCCTCACCCCGGCTATTCCTACCCTGTCTCGCTCGGTTCGGCGAGAGTTCGCCTGACCGAACACCCTGGGATCGGCGAGAGTTCACCGTCCCCAGGTCCCTGCAGATCCCGGCCCCACGCGGCAACCCAGAAGAACGAAAGCTCGAGCTCACCTCTCCTTGATATATCGAGTTACTAACGAAGCGTTTATTGGCACGAAGCAGAGGTACGCCGATGAACGCAAAAACAGTAAGAACGAAGCGGACACCAATAGAGAGCCACGTGGAGCGCAGCCCGCTCAGGGCTAGCATTTAAATAATACACAAAAAAGGGGGAAGGGGTGGGGCAGACTGGAGACGGCGAGCCAAACCCTGGGGCCCAGCCGGCTTATCAGCCAGCCAGCCAATACGAGCAGCCCCAGGGTGAGGCGGGCAACGAGGGAGGGGGGGGGCACCCAGATTGGACAGAGATTGGGCCGGGGGCTGGGTGCAAAGGGCTAGGCCAGGGTTGAGACTTACGCCTCTCACAAACCCTGGCCCGGGCGCGAGACGGGGGACGGGGCGGGGTGGCATGAAAACTGAAAACAAAAGTACGAGTACATACACACTGGAAGGGCGCAGCCCAACATCTGCACCCTATTTATAATCTACTGACAGACTCAACACACTGCTGACAGACTCCCCTACCCTGCTGACAGACTCAACACACTGCTGACAGACTCAACACACTGCTGACAGACTTAACACACTGCTGACAGACTCAACACACTGCTGACAGACTCAACACACTGCTGACAGACTCCCCTACACTACTGACAGACTCCCTACACTACTGACAGACTCCCCACACTGCTGACAGACTCAAAACACTGCTGACAGACTCAAAACACTGCTGACAGACTCCCCTACCCTGCTGACAGACTCCCCTACACTGCTGACAGACTCAACACACTGCTGACAGACTCAACACACTGCTGACAGACTCAACACACTGCTGACAGACTCCCCTGCACTGCTGACAGACTCAACACACTGCTGACAGACTCCTCTACACTACTGACAGACTCCAAACACTGCTGACAGACTCCCCTGCACTGCTGACAGACTCAACACACTGCTGACAGACTCAACACACTGCTGACAGACTCAACACACTGCTGACAGACTCCCCTACCCTGCTGACAGACTCCCCTACCCTGCTGACAGACTCCCCTACACTGCTGACAGACTCCCCTACCCTGCTGACAGACTCCCCTACACTGCTGACAGACTCAACACACTGCTGCCAGACTTAACAAACTGCTGATAGACTCCCCACACTGCTGACAGACTCCCCTTCCCTGCTGACAGACTCAACACACTGCTGACAGACTCCCCTTCCCTGCTGACAGACTCGACACACTGCTGACAGACTCCCCTACACTACTGCAAGACTCCCCACACTGCTGACAGACTTAACACACTGCTGACAGACTCAAAACACTGCTGACAGACTCAAAACACTGCTGACAGACTCAAAACACTGCTGACAGACTTAAAACACTGCTGACAGACTTAAAACACTGCTGACAGACTCCCCTACACTGCTGACAGACTCCCCTACACTGCTGACAGACTCGACACACTGCTGACAGACTCCCCCACACTGCTGACAGACTCGACACACTGCTGACAGACTCCCCTACACTGCTGACAGACTCCCCACACTGCTGACAGACTCCCCCACACTGCTGACAGACTCCCCTACCCTGCTGACAGACTCCCCTACACTGCTGACAGACTCCCCCACACTGCTGACAGACTCGACACACTGCTGACAGACTCCCCTACACTACTGCAAGACTCCCCACACTGCTGACAGACTTAACACACTGCTGACAGACTCAAAACACTGCTGACAGACTCAAAACACTGCTGACAGACTCAAAACACTGCTGACAGACTTAAAACACTGCTGACAGACTTAAAACACTGCTGACAGACTCCCCTACACTGCTGACAGACTCCCCTACACTGCTGACGGACTCGACACACTGCTGACAGACTCCCCTACGCTACTGACAGACTCCCCCACACTGCTGACAGACTCGACACACTGCTGACAGACTCCCTACACTGCTGACAGACTCCCCCACACTGCTGACAGACTCCCCTACCCTGCTGACAGACTCCCCTACACTGCTGACAGACTCCCCCACACTGCTGACAGACTCGACACACTGCTGACAGACTCCCCCACACTGCTGACAGACTCCCCACACTGCTGACAGACTCCCCTACACTGCTGACAGACTCCCCCACACTGCTGACAGACTCGACACACTGCTGACAGACTCCCCTACACTGCTGACAGACTCCCCACACTGCTGACAGACTCCCCTACACTGCTGACAGACTCCCCCACACTGCTGACAGACTCCCCACACTGCTGACAGACTCCCCTACACTGCTGACAGACTCCCCACACTGCTGACAGACTCCCCCACACTGCTGACAGACTCCCCACACTGCTGACAGACTCCCCCACACTGCTGACAGACTCGACACACTGCTGACAGACTCCCTACACTGCTGACAGACTCCCCTACACTGCTGACAGACTCCCCTACCCTGCTGACAGACTCCCCTACACTGCTGACAGACTCCCCACACTGCTGACAGACTCCCCACACTGCTGACAGACTCCCCTACACTGCTGACAGACTCCCCTACACTGCTGACAGACTCCCCCACACTGCTGACAGACTCCCCCACACTGCTGACAGACTCCCCTACACTGCTGACAGACTCACGGTGGTTGAAGACGGACTGTGAGATGGGCACGCAAGAGGCCTTGGTGACGGACACTTGAGCCTCGAACTCGCCCACTCGGCCGCGGAAGCTGTTGAAGCTGAGGAGGTCCCTGCCGGCCCCGAAGTGAAGGGTGCCCTCGCCGCGGAAATTGTCTGAAAAAGGCGAATCGGCGAGGCAAATTGGGATTCTTTTTTGGAATCAAAAGGGCCAAATAGCTCGAAGCTACTAATAGTAGTCTGAAATCAGCAGTGCATTCGATTTCCAAGTCTCACTGGGCACGCAGGGCGCCTCAACTCCGCGCGTCAGGGCGACGATGCGGCATTCGCGGCTGCGGTGGTCCACGATGTACATCGTACGCCTGTGGCCGTCAACCAGCACGCGCTGGTTAGTCACCAGGCGGCCGCCAATCAGCGTCTCGTTGCTGGCCACCATCTGGCGGGTGAAGTCGAACGCCAGGTTGGAGAAGGCCTGAGGAATGAGCAGCAGAGCAGCCGTGAGATGAGTAGTAGCGTGCGTAGCAATGTTGAGTTGGTTTACTGGTAAGAACTGTATGTGTAAACTAGGGGTCCCTGGACTCTTAGAGGTCCATGAAATACTAGCAGTCACTAGCGGCACTAGTGAAATAGCAGTACTAGCGGTCCCTGTACTCGCTCGTACTAGGAGTCCCTGCACCACTATAGCATTTCATGGACAACAAGGGCCGGCTGATTAGACTAAAAGGATCCATGCACTACTAGCGGTCCATGCACTACCAGCGGTGCATGCACTACCAGCGGTCCATGCACTACCAGCGGTGCATGCACTACCAGCGGTCCATGCACTACCAGCGGTCCATGCACTACCAGCGGTGCATGCACTACCAGCGGTCCATGCAGTACTAGCGGTCCATGCACTACCAGCGGTCCATGCACTACCAGCGGTGCATGCACTACCAGCGGTCCATGCACTACCAGCGGTCCATGCACTACCAGCGGTCCCCGGCCGCTCACTTCTCTGTAGGTGCTATTCGGGCTGAATCGGATGGCCAGCAGCGCCTGGAACTGGCGCGGTCCGCAGCAGGGATTCTGGGCCGCGGCGCCGGCGGCGAGACAGCCGAGGAGGGCGATGGCGAGGCTCAGCAGCGTCTGCATGGCGGATTAGCAGCGGATTAGCCAGGGAATCGAAGACAATGTCTGGCGCAGAGGGTCTTGCCGGTTGCCGAGCGGTCGGGGCGCGGGGCTGAAATAGGCAGTGGGCTGGCGGCCAGGCCGGCCCGATAAGCGGCCTGGAGCCGGGGAGCCCGGCAGGTGGCGGCCCGCCCGGGACGCGTGCGAAAACGGCCGGCCCGCAGCGGCCCCGGGGTGGGCAGCCCCGAGCTTCGAGTGCAAAATAACAAAGGACAAAATCAGCAAATTTTGCTTGCGAATTGGGATAGGGAATAATAAAGTAGCGAGTGCAGAGTTGAGCTGCTGCTCAGCCTCAAACAGCAGCTCAGCCACCCATGCAAAGAACAGCGGTTGCCGCGCAATGGCGCAGCAGCCGGCCGAGACGAAAAGCTGCATTGTCCGGCTTCCTTGCAGTTTTGCTTGCGGAAGCCGATCCGGTCTCTGCGTGCTGTGTCGTAAAAGCAGAAAAAAGCAAGCCAGCAAATGAACAAAGCACGGCTGAGGAGCTGTCAGTCAAACTCGCCGGATCAGCCATCCGTTTCTATGGCAACGGATGCGCGGGTTCGCTTCCCGATTCAACTGCATGGCAAGGCAGCCACGCGTTGCCTACGCAAGTCAGCCAGCACGAGGGCCGCTGCGGGCCTCTCAGCCCTCTGGTGTTCGCCAATTGAGTTTGGCCCGAGCCTCTGTCTTTCCCACTGCTTTCCCTGTCACTCCCGGACTGCCCTGTCACTCCCGGACTGCCCTGTCACTCCCGGACTGCCCTGTCACTCCCGGACTGCCCTGTCACTCCCGACTGCCCTGTCACTCCCGGACTGCCCTGTCACTCCCGGACTGCCTTATCACTCCCGACTGCCCTGTCACTCCCGACTGCCCTGTCACTCCCGGACTGCCCTGTCACTCCCGACTGCCCTGTCACTCCCGACTGCCCTGTCACTCCCGACTGCCCTGTCACTCTCAACTGCCCTGTCACTCTCGACTGCCCTGTCACTCCCGACTGCCCTGTCACTCCCGACTGCCCTGTCACTCTCGACTGCCCTGTCACTCCCCAGTTCCCCTGTCACTCCCCAGTTCCCCTGTCACGCCCGGACTGCCCTGTCACTCCCGACTGCCCTGTCACTCCCGGACTGCCCTGTCACTCCCGACTGCCCTGTCACTCCCGGACTGCCCTGTCACTCCCGACTGCCCTGTCACTCCCGGACTGCCCTGTCACTCCCGGACTGCCCTGTCACTCCTGGACTGCCCTGTCACTCCCGGACTGCCCTGTCACTCCCGACTGCCCTGTCACTCCCGACTGCCCTGTCACTCCCGGACTGCCCTGTCACTCCCGGACTGCCTTATCACTCCCGACTGCCCTGTCACTCCCGACTGCCCTGTCACTCCCGGACTGCCCTGTCACTCCCGACTGCCCTGTCACTCCCGACTGCCCTGTCACTCCCGACTGCCCTGTCACTCCCGACTGCCCTGTCACTCCCGGACTGCCCTGTCACTCCCGACTGCCCTGTCACTCCCGACTGCCCTGTCACTCTCAACTGCCCTGTCACTCCCGACTGCCCTGTCACTCTCGACTGCCCTGTCACTCCCCAGTTCCCCTGTCACTCCCCAGTTCCCCTGTCACGCCCGGACTGCCCTGTCACTCCCGACTGCCCTGTCACTCCCGGACTGCCCTGTCACTCCCGACTGCCCTGTCACTCCCCAGTTCCCCTGTCACGCCCGGATCCCTCTGTCACTTCTAGATTCCCCTGTCACTCCTAGATCCCCTGTCACTCCCAGATTCCCCTGTCACTCCCCATTTCCCCTGTCACTCCCAGATCCCTCTGTCACTTCCAGATCCCTCTGTCACTTCCAGATTCCCCTGTCACTCCTAAATTCCCCTGTCACTCCCCATTTCCCCTGTCACTCCCAGATCCCTCTGTCACTCCCAGATTCCCCTGTCACTCCTAGATTCCCCTGTCACTCCCAAATTCCCCTGTCACTCCTAGATTCCCCTGTCACCTCTAGATTCTCCTGTCACTCCCAAATTCCCCTGTCACTCCCGAATTCCCCTGTCACTCCCAAATTCCCCTGTCACTCCCAGATTCCCCTGTCACTCCCAGATTCCCCTGTCACTCCCAGATTCCCCTGTCACTCCCAGATTCCCCTGTCACTCCCAGATTCCCCTGTCACTCCCAAATTCCCCTGTCACTCCCAGATTCCCCTGTCACTCCCAGATTCCCCTGTCACTCCCAAATTACCCTGTCACTCCCAGATTCCCCTGTCACTCCCAGATTCCCCTGTCACTCCCAGATTCCCCTGTCACTCCCGGCTTCACTTAGGCACCCAGCGGGAGCCACCAGCTGGCTCTGTGCCCGGAGTCGCTGCCTTCACCCGGGCCACACAGCTCGAGGCCTCCAAGGTGGTCGCGTCAAGCAGCATCACTTAGCAGCTTTTCTGTACTCAAAAACACAAGTAATCTTCATCTTTAAGCAGAAACTTTCGCCTCATAATTGTTGCAGCAGCGATAATTGCGGCCAGGCAGACAAGGCGGGCCAAGAAAACATGCAGATGACGCGCCGAGGCGAGTCACTTAACAGCCTCTGCAGCTGCCACTGCGGTGGGGTTGGCTGCGACTCGGAGATCAAGTTAGAAACCCTTCGGGGGTGGCGCCAGGGACTGCTAGAATAAGCGATCTGGAGTGGAGAGTAACCAGCCAGCATGCTAATAGTTCGCTTTATGTTTAAAATATGAGAGGATTAAATCTCCTAAACAGGGTTCACATACCTCTGTGCTCTGCAGTAGCTGCTGGCGCCCCTTCTGCAGCTGGCGCCCCTTCTGTAGCTGGCGCCCCTTCTGCAGCTGGCGCCCCTTCTGCAGCTGGCGCCCCTTCTGTAGCTGGCGCCCCTTCTGTAGCTGGTGCTCCTTCTGTAGCTGGTGCTCCTTCTGTAGCTGGCGCTCCTTCTGTAGCTGGCGCTCCTTCTGTAGCTGGCGCCCCTTCTGTAGCTGGCGCCCCACTGTAGCCTCCTCTGTAGCTGGCGCCCCTTCTGTAGCTGGCGCCCCTTCTGCAGCTGGCGCCCCTTCTGCAGCTGGCGCCCCTTCTGTAGCTGGCGCCCCTTCTGTAGCTGGTGCTCCTTCTGTAGCTGGTGCTCCTTCTGTAGCTGGCGCTCCTTCTGTAGCTGGCGCTCCTTCTGTAGCTGGCGCCCCTTCTGTAGCTGGCGCCCACTGTAGCCTCCTCTGTAGCTGGCGCCCCTTCTGTAGCTGGCGCCCCACTGTAGCCTTCTCTGTAGCTGGCGCCAACCATGTCTTCTCACAGTTGCGGTCAAGCTCTCCAGGCAGCGCCATCAAAGATCATTTTATCATCGACTTTTTAAATTTATCCGACAGCTTCAAGTTCCGCTGACGAAAAAAGTCTTCAAAGGGTTTCTGTCAGTCCAGACGCTGCATGTGGAAGTCCATGGCGGGAGCTAATTGAGACCCGGGCGCACTGACTCAGCTGCCTGTGTGTGGTCGGACAGGACCGCTCGGCAGCCAATGAGAGCTCGGCCCGCTGCCCCAGCCGCTGCGGGCTGCCCCGGCCTGTCAATCACCTGGCCGAAGCTGCTCGAGTATTTCAGCTGCCGCCGCCGAGAGCCCGGAGGCGGAGAAAATTTAAGTCCGAAATTTTCTCATTTTCTGACTCGAACTTTGACTCGGCTTGCTTGGCAGACTCGTAGCAGGTAAGACTTGTCTCTAACTGTTCCATTTGGCTTTTGAAGACCGGATTCACCGGGGAGAAACCAGGGTTCCCGACTAAAGTTTTAGTCCTACGCTTAATACCCAATTCTCTGGCCAGCGCTTCCATAGGAAGTCCATCCATTCATCCGCATCTTCCTTTCCAGCGCGAAATGAACTCGGCGGCAACCAGCTTCTCAATTGAGTCCCTGATTCAATCAGCAGATCGCTCCGCATCTGCGTGTGTAGTGACCCACGGAGTGACCCATGGAGTGACCCACGGAGTGACCCACGGAGTGACCCACGGAGTGACCCACGGAGTGACCCATGGAGTGACGCATGAAGTGACGCACTGTGTGCCTCACGGAGTGAACCTGCAGGAGGCTTGGCTCAGAGCCGTGGCCGAGCTGCAGGCGGCGGCCCTGGCTGCCACCAGCTGGGCCTGGTCGCTGCCGCCAGCACCTCCGCTGTCGGATCCGCAGGCTCAGCATCAGCAGCAGCAGGCGGAGCTGCTCAGCTGGCTGTGGCGGCACGGCGTCCCGCAGCTGCAGCAGCCACCCGCGTTTGCCAACGCTGACGTCACTGACGATAGGCCAGAACAGACCGACATGCCAAAGTGAGTTCCGGGATGAATCATTTAGGGATGGGATTGCTAGTCTAGCCCACAGACAGGAGATAAACACATTTGATTGCTAGTCTAGCCCACAGACCGGAGATAAACACATTGGATTGCTAGTCTAGCCCACAGACCGGAGATAAACACATTGGATTGCTAGTCTAGCCCACAGACCGGAGATAAACACATTGGATTGCTAGTCTAGCCCACAGACAGGAGATAAACACATTGGATTGCTAGTCTAGCCCACAGACAGGAGATAAACACATTGGATTGCTAGTCTAGCCTACAAGACAGGAGATAAACACATTGGATTGCTAGTCTAGCCCACAGGCCGGCGATTAACACATTGGATTGCTAGTCTAGCCCACAGACCGGAGATAGAAAATTAGACCTGAGTTGCTCACAGGCTAATTCGAGCTTCTCATTCTGTCATCCAAAAGCAGACCGGCTGCAGACAAGGACGCTCCAGGAGCAGCAAAGCCTGGCAGGGACAAGTCCCAGAAGAGTGGCTTCGCATGCGAAATCTGCGGCAAGATGTTCAGCGCTCACTACAACCTGACCAGGCACATGCCCGTGCACACTGGGGCCAGGCCGTTCGTCTGCAAGGTGCGTTGGATGAGCTGCTAGTTAGTTAGTTAGTTAGTTAGTTAGTTAGTTAGCTAGTTAGTTAGTCAGTCAGTTAGTTAGTTAGTTAGTTAGTTAGTTAGTTAGTTAGTTAGTTAGTTAGTTAGTTAGTTAGTTAGTTAGTTAGTTAGTTAGTTAGTTAGTTAGCTAGTTAGTTAGTTAGCTAGTTAGTTAGTTAGCTAGTTAGTTAGTCAGTTAGTTAGTTAGTTAGTTAGTTAGTTAGTTAGTAAGTTAGTTAGTTAGTTAGTTAGTTAGTTAGTTAGTTAGTTAGTTAGTTAGTTAGTTAGTTAGTTAGTTAGTTAGTTAGTTAGTTAGTTAGTTAGCTAGTTAGTTAGTTAGCTAGTTAGTTAGTCAGTTAGTTAGTTAGTTAGTTAGTTAGTAAGTTAGTTAGTTAGTTAGTTAGTTTGTTTGTTTGTTAGTTAGTTAGTTAGTTAGTTAGTTAGTTAGTTAGTTAGTTAGTTAGTTAGTTAGTTAGTAAGTTAGTTAGTTAGTTAGTTAGTAAGTTAGTTAGTTAGTTAGTTAGTTAGTTAGTTAGTTAGTTAGTTAGTTAGTTAGTTAGTTAGTTAGTTAGTTAGTTAGTTAGTTAGTTAGTTAGTTAGTTAGTTAGTTAGTTAGTTAGTTAGTTAGTTAGTTAGTTAGTTAGCTAGTTAGTTAGTTAGCTAGTTAGTTAGTTAGCTAGTTAGTTAGTCAGTTAGTTAGTTAGTTAGTTAGTTAGTTAGTAAGTTAGTTAGTTAGTTAGTTAGTTAGTTAGTTAGTTAGTTAGTTAGTTAGTTAGTTAGTTAGTTAGCTAGTTAGTTAGTTAGCTAGTTAGTTAGTCAGTTAGTTAGTTAGTTAGTTAGTTAGTAAGTTAGTTAGTTAGTTAGTTAGTTAGTTAGTTAGTTAGTTAGTTAGTTAGTTAGTTAGTTAGTTAGTTAGTTAGTTAGTTAGTTAGTTAGTTAGTTAGTTAGTAAGTTAGTTAGTTAGTTAGTTAGTTAGTTAGTTAGTTAGTTAGTAAGTTAGTTAGTTAGTTAGTTAGTTAGTTAGTTAGTTAGTTAGTTAGTTAGTTAGTTAGTTAGTTAGTTAGTTAGTAAGTTAGTTAGTTAGTAAGTTAGTGAGGCGTGGAAAGCGAAAGTCCCAAGCTGGCAGCAGCCGCCTGAAGCGCCAGAAGTCGCGCTCTCGCTGGCTGGTGTCCGAGTGGATCGATATCCCAGCAGTTAAAAAAGCCGCTCCCTTAGCGCCACGACTTTTCGCTCAAACATTAGAGAGAGACAGCAGGCACAGGAGCTGCAGGCACAGGAGCTGCAGGCACAGGAGCTGCAGGCACAGGAGCTGCAGGCACAGGAGCTGCAGGCACAGGAGCTGCAGCAAGCCTGTGCAGCCGGGCTGGGGTGCAATTTGTGAAAGTAGCAGCGGCCAGGGAGTTGCACTTGGCTGCGCTGCTGAGGCAAAGCAAATTGTTGCAGACTCAGAATAGAGGCGGCTGCTCAGCACAGAGTTTGCTTTTGTGGCATTGAGCTGAGCAGTCAGGCAGGCAGTGTTGATATGCCTCTGCCACTCATTGGGCTTCAAGGCTTTCGGTTCCCCCAATTCACTGCAGTCAAAAATTTAATGGCATGCCATTCTCGTGCAGAGGCTTGGATATTTCGCGCGGGAACTCATGGGAATTCAATATCACTGCTGCTCCCGCAGCTTGGGCTGTGCTCAGGACTCGGGATATTCTTGGGGAAATGTTGCAGATCTCGCTGACTATACATTACTGGCCCCATGAGATTATCTCAACGGCCCTGTGAGATTATCCCACCGGTCCTGTGAGATTATCCCACCGGCCCTGTGAGATTATCCCGCCGGTCATGTGAGATTATCCCACCGGCCCTATGAGATTATCCCACTGGCCCATGAGATCTCGCACAAACGCACTCCGCATCCAGCCTGCAGTCGCAAGCTGACCCTCCCCATCTCTCAAACCGCAGATCTGCGGCAAAGGCTTCCGCCAGGCCAGCACCCTCTGCCGCCACAAGATCACACACACGGACCAGAAACCGCACAGCTGCCACATCTGCGGCAAGGCCTTCAACCGCAGCTCCACGCTCAACACGCACGTGCGAATTCATTTCGGTGAGGGCTGGCCGGATCAAGGATGAGGGTGAATGGGAATGGGTGAGGGTGAATGGGAATGGGTGAGGGTGAATGGGAATGGGTGAGGGTGAATGGGGATGGGTGAGGGTGAATGGGGATGGGTGAGGGTGAATTGGACTGGGTGAATGGGTGCGAGTGGGGGTGAATGGGAATGGGTGAGGGTGAATGGGAATGGGTGAGGGTGAATGGGGATGGGTGAGGGTGAATGGGAATGGGTGAGGGTGAATGGGAATGGGTGAGGGTGAATGGGAATGGGTGAGGGTGAATTGGAATGGGTGAGGGTGAATGAGTGCGAGTGGGGGTGAATGGGGATGGGTGAGGGTGCGTGGGGATGAGTGAGGATGCGAGGGGATGAGTGAGGATGAATGATGGGTGAGGGTGAATGGGGATAGAGTGAATAGGTGGGCAGGCATACGTGTGAATTGTTAACCCAGCAGCAGAGTGCGCCGTCTCCCCACAGGCCACAAGCCGTACAGCTGCGAGATCTGTGGCAAGTGCTTCCACCAGAAAGGCAACTACAAGAACCACCGGCTGACCCACTCTGCGCACAAGCAGCACAAGTGCGAGTTGTGCGGCCGCGCCTTCCACCAGGTGTACAACCTGGCCTTCCACATGCACACCCACGGCGACAGCAAGCCCTTCGCCTGTGGCGTCTGCGGCCGCGGCTTCTGCCGCAACTTCGACCTGAAAAAACACGCTAGGAGGCTGCACGGCGGAGAGGCCTGAGAACCGACTTCGGCACCCGGAAGCTCCACGGCCTCTACATTCAAAGTTACGCCACCACCCATGAGCTCCACCACTTCTCGACATTCACAGCTCCGCCTTCGCCACCACCCCATGAAGCTTCACCACTTCTCGACATTCACAGCTCCGCCTTCGCCACCACCCCATGAAGCTCCACCACTTCTCGACATTCACAGCTCCGCCTTCGCCACCATCCCATGAAGCTCCACCACTTCTCGACATTCACAGCTCCGCCTTCGCCACCACCCCATGAGCTTCACCACTTCTCGACATTCACAGCTCCGCCATCGCCACCACCCCCCATCATGAAGCTTCACCACTTCTCGACATTCACAGCTCCGCCATCGCCACCACCCCATGAAGCTTCACCACTTCCCGACATTCACAACTCCGTCATCAACTCCGTAAAAGTGAAATGCAATGCTATTCGTAATTGACGTACTGTAACTTGCACTTTCTGTATGCTTCTCGGACCAATTTACATTTGTTTTTACTTTCTGGCTATAGAGAACTTACATGCATGCATAAATCACAGTTTCTGTAATCCAACTTTGTCAGTGCACTGCATCTGTTATTGACGCACTTGCCCGTAGGCAAAACTTATCTGAATTCGGCTTAGTGCAAAACTTTATTCTCAACCGTGCAATCCTCTCTGATTCCGCTTGTGATTTTCCTGAACTTCTCACTGAGTCACTGCCGCCACTGCTTGCACCTGCAACTGCTGTGTAAGTCACCGATGCCTAATTAAACTTTGAACGCTGTCATTTATGATTGGCCTATCAATATCGATTTTAAACTGCACTGCCTGAATTGAATTTCTCTTCGAAATCTCCGAGTCGCCTCGAAGCGGAAGTTAAAAATGTTCTGAGGCCGTCCAGCACTCGAGAGGCGACTCCGCCAATGCAGGCCAGAAAGCGAAGAGAACAATGGCTGGCTGGCATGGTGAGCCGGAGATGTGAGCAGTGAGCGGGGGATTGAGATCAAATCGATACTCAGAGAGGTGCTCAAGAGCCCCCCAGCTCAGCTGAGCAGTGAGCTGATAGGCAAACCAAAGTGCTCAAGAAATGAGAAGCCACTCAACAGGAGGGACTCAACAATGACAGGAGGCGCCGATGCGCCACTCGGCTGTTTGGCGCGCGGCCACTCGAAGTTGCCGAGTCCGTGGCGCGTCTGTTTGAACCCCCCCCCCCGGCGACTCTCGGGCGCAGCTGCTGTTTGCAGGACTCACCGAGCCCCCCTCTGAGGCAGATCTGTTTGAAGTTCCCGAAACTGGCCTGCTTGAAACTTCAAGAAAATTTCACAAAAGGATCAACATGCATGGAAGTAGATTACATACATTCTACTTGTGCTACTAAATGTTCTACATACATTTCGTACATTTCGGACATTCTACGTAAATAGAAACTCACACAGGATGTACAGCGGCCCGCACTTTCTAATCGTCAGACATGTACACTCTGTGTGGTGCCTTGGGGTTGGCCCTCACGGTTGAGAATTGCACAACCAGCCTCAGGACAAACGCTGAGCTGCTCCCAGTGTTTTCAATGAAATGTTGCAGTATGTCGATGGACCAAAGCATAGCAACAGGGATGAGATAAAAAGTACATGTACATGTACAGGCACACCAGCAGCTGTTACCAGGTGACACATGCGGTGAATGCACATGTCTATGGACACGTACGCAGGCTATTTTTGTTATGTTGGTTGCATAGGAAATTAGGTTGTAGAGACAGAAGCGATAGTCACATTGAAAGGTGTGTCTGTCACAGTGGGGCTAAAAGGGCTACATGTACTTTAGGTGTCACAACAAAAGTGCACTCAGGCCGGCTGGAACTTCGTGCTGGATACGTAGTCCTTGGCCGGGCCTCGGACTGAATAGGCTATGGAAAATTCGGTCAGCCGGTCACCATGGAAACGGAAGCGGTAGTCGGCCAGGTAGAAATCCGCCGAGCACAGGTGCCGCCCGCCGGCAGTCAGCTCGACCGGACTGCCAGCAGCTGCCGCCGCCGCCGCCTCATCGCTGAACTCCACCCGGTGGAAAAGCCGCCAGGTGTCCGGCGGGTCCGCGTCGCTCGAGTCCGGGTCGGCAAAATGCACCGACAGGCCGCCGCCTGCGCCGCCGTCCAGCACGTAGCGGTACCTGCAGGGACAGAGCGCTGACTGAGCCTCACCTCCTGACCTCACCGCTGACCTCTGACTGAGCCTCACCTCCTGACCTCACCGCTGACTGAGCCTCATCTTCTGACCTCACCGCTGACTGAGCCTCACCTCCTGACCTCACCGCTGACTGAGCCTCACCTCCTGACCTCACCGCTGACTGAGCCTCACCTCCTGACCTCACCGCTGACTGAGCCTCATCTCCTGACCTCACCGCTGACCTCTGACCGAGACTCACCTCCTAGATGACTACCTGACCTAAGAGATGACTCAGGGACACACAAGATGACTCAGGGACACACAAGATGACTACCTGACCTAAGAGATCACTCAGGGACACAAAAGATGACTACCTGACCTAAGAGGACTCAGGGACACACAAGATGACTACCTGACCTAAGAGATGACTCAGGGACAAACAAGATGACTACCTGACCTAAGAGACGACTCAGGAACAAACAAGATGACTACCTGACCTAAGAGATGACTCAGGGACACACAATATGACTACCTGACCTAAGAGATGACTCAGGGACACACAATATGACTACCTGACCTAAGAGATGACTCAGGAACAAACAAGATGACTACCTGACCTAAGAGATGACTCAGGGACACACAAGATGACTACCTGACCTAAGGGATCACTCAGAGACACACAAGATGACTACCTGACCTAAGAGATGACTCAGGGACACAAAAGATGACTACCTGACCTAAGAGGACTCAGGGACACACAAGATGACTACCTGACCTAAGAGATGACTCAGGGACAAACAAGATGACTACCTGACCTAAGAGACGACTCAGGAACAAACAAGATGACTACCTGACCTAAGAGATGACTCAGGGACACACAATATGACTACCTGACCTAAGAGATGACTCAGGGACACACAAGATGACTACCTGACCTAAGGGATCACTCAGAGACACACAAGATGACTACCTGACCTAAGAGATGACTCAGGGACACACAAGATGACTACCTGACCTAAGGGATGACTCAGGGACACACAAGATGACTACCTGACCTAAGGGATGACTCAGGGACACACAAGATGACTACCTGACCTAAGGGATGACTCAGGGACACACAATATGACTACCTGACCTAAGGGATGACTCAGGGACACACAAGATGACTACCTGACCTAAGAGATGACTCAGGGACACACAATATGACTACCTGACCTAAGAGATGACTCAGGGACACAAAAGATGACTACCTGACCTAAGGGATCACTCAGGGACACACAAGATGACTACCTGACCTAAGAGATGACTCAGGGACAAACAAGATGACTACCTGACCTAAGGGATCACTCAGGGACACACAAGATGACTACCTGACCTAAAAGATCACTCAGGGACACACAAGATGACTACCTGACCTAAGAGATGACTCAGGGACACACAAGATGACTACCTGACCTAAGAGATGACTCAGGGACACACAAGATGACTACCTGACCTAAGAGAACCTAAGAGAATCACAGGACTCATTAAGCCACACAGAGTCAGATAAACTTGGATTATCAGCCCTCACCCACCTGGCGCTCACGGGCAGCCAGTCAGCAGCGGCATCCCCAGCAGTCAGCGACCGCATCCGCCCGGACTCCCGATAGGTCAGACAGCTCCACCGACTGGCGGAAGCTTCGAAGCTCTCAAAGGCGGCCTCGCCTTCGGCCTCCACCGACTGCGGCCGGCCGCTGACTCGCCGAACAAAGCGCCAGCGAGAGTCGCGGAGGCCGCGGAAAACAGCGGCAGCTGCAACCGCCGCTGCTGGCGCTGATGCGGCAGGCGAGGCCAGCTTACGGGCTGAGGGCCGGGTGGCGATTAAACCAACAATAAAAATTCCTGTGCCTAACAAACTACTTGCAGTAAAAATGGGAAAATTTATTATTACAACAAAGTCACGTGCCTACTAGCAGCCAAACTAGTCAACTTTCAATGAAGTCACGTGACTTCTAACATTCAATCTTAGTTGACTTATTATAATAAAGTCACGTGACTGCTATCTCTCGGTTCAGAGTCAAATCAGACTCACGTGACTCCTAGAAGCCAGTCCACAGTTAAATCGGGATCACGCAACTGCTAGCAGCCAAAACTGGAATTGGAAATTTTTAAGTTGACTAAGATTGGCTGCTAGAAGTCACGTGACTTTATTGCAAGTTGACTAAGATTGGCTGCTAGAAGTCACGTGACTTTATTGCAAGTTGACTAAGATTAGCTGCTAGCAGTCACGTGACTCTATTGCAAGTTGACTAAGATTGGCTGCTAGCAGTCACGTGACTCTATTGTAATAAGTTGACTAAGATTGGCTGCTAGCAGTCACGTGACTCTATTGTAATAAGTTGACTAAGATTGGCTGCTAGCAGTCACGTGACTCTATTGTAATAAGTTGACTAAGATTGGCTGCTAGCAGTCACGTGACTCTATTGTAATAAGCTGACTAAGATTGGCTGCTAGCAGTCACGTGACTCTATTGTAATAAGCTGACTAAGATTGGCTGCTAGCAGTCACGTGACTATTATTAAGCTCATGGTTTGTTGAGCGGTGCAGAAGAGCCAAAGACGCTGCAATTTCAATAAATGTTTACGATTTGAGCAGTGAAAACACTCAGAATGTATAGAATAGCAAGTATATTTTCCAGTTCAAAATTCATAAAAGTTAGAATTTGTGCCAAGCTGGGTTAAAATTTGGTCGCGAGTGTCATGGCCTCCGGATGCGCAGGCGGGGGCTGCGGTTTCCAGGTGAGCTTCGCCAATTAGGAAGACACACGGAACCGGTGGGGTGGGAAGTGCATACAAATCCGCAGGCGGTATAAAAAGATAAAACAAATAATGAGGGAATTACAGCTTGTGTACAGCAAGGCATGCGTTAAGCAGAGCGAGCAGGCGAGCGAGTAAAGCAGCACAATGGGATTAATAAAAACTAGACAGCGGAGTTCAACTCTCATTAATTAATTGTTTTGATATCGCGGAATCTCAACTATTTGCCTGTGCTATGGACAAGTTTTGCCAGCAATTCATAAAAATTAATTTTTATATAATTCACTCAATAAGGTGAGTCTATTCACTTGTTCACAAGATCAGCCTAAACTTATTCACAAGGTCTATTCACTTGTTCACAAGATCAACCCAAACTCATTCACAAGTTCTATTCACTTGTTCACAAGATCAGCTCAAACCCATTCACAAGGTCTATTCACTTGTTCACAAGAACAGCCCAAACTCATTCACAAGGTCTATTCACTTGTTCACAAGAACAGCCCAAACTCATTCACAAGGTCTATTTACATGTTCACAAGAGCAGCTCAAACTCATTCACAAGGTCTATTCACTTGTTCAAAAGATAAGCCCAAACTCATCCACAAGGTCTATTCACTTGTTCACAAGATCAGCCCAAACCCATCCACAAGGTCTATTCACTTGTTCACAAGAACAGCCCAAACTCATTCACAAGGTCTATTTACATGTTCACAAGATCAGCTCAAACTCATTCACAAGGTCTATTCACTTGTTCACAAGAACAGCCCAAACTCATTCACAAGGTCTATTCACTTGTTCACAAGATCAGCCCAAACTCATTCACAAGGTCTATTCACTTGTTCACAAGAACAGCCCAAACTCATTCACAAGGTCTATTCACTTGTTCACAAGAACAGCCCAAACTCATTCACAAGGTCTATTTACATGTTCACAAGAGCAGCTCAAACTCATTCACAAGGTCTATTCACTTGTTCACAAGATAAGCCCAAACTCATTCACAAGGTCTATTTACATGTTCACAAGAGCAGCTCAAACTCATTCACAAGGTCTATTCACTTGTTCACAAGATAAGCCCAAACTCATTCACAAGGTCTATTCACTTGTTCACAAGATCAACCCAAACTCATTCACAAGTTCTATTCACTTGTTCACAAGATCAGCTCAAACCCATTCACAAGGTCTATTCACTTGTTCACAAGATCAGCTCAAACTCATTCACAAGGTCTATTCACTTGTTCACAAGAACAGCCCAAACTCATTCACAAGGTCTATTCACTTGTTCACAAGATCAGCCCAAACTTATTCACAAGGTCTATTCACTTGTTCACAAGAACAGCCCAAACTCATCCACAAGGTCTATTCACTTGTTCACAAGAACAGCCCAAACTCATTCACAAGGTCTATTTACATGTTCACAAGAGCAGCTCAAACTCATTCACAAGGTCTATTCACTTGTTCACAAGAGCAGCCCAAACTCATTCACAAAGTCTTTTCACTTGTTCATAAGATCAGCTCAAACTCATTCACAAGGTCTATTCACTTGTTCACAAGAACAGCCCAAACTCATTCACAAGGTCTATTCACTTGTTCACAAGAACAGCCCAAACTCATTCACAAGGTCTATTTACATGTTCACAAGAGCAGCTCAAACTCATTCACAAGGTCTATTCACTTGTTCACATGAGCAGCTCAAACTCATTCACAAGGTCTATTCACTTGTTCACAAGATAAGCCCAAACTCATTCACAAGGTCTATTCACTTGTTCACAAGAACAGCCCAAACTCATTCACAAGGTCTATTTACATGTTCACAAGAGCAGCTCAAACTCATTCACAAGGTCTATTCACTTGTTCACAAGATCAGCTCAAACTCATTCACAAGGTCTATTCACTTGTTCACAAGAACAGCCCAAACTCATTCACAACGTCTATTCACTTGTTCACAAGAGCAGCTCAAACTCATTCACAAGGTCTATTCACTTGTTCACAAGAACAGCCCAAACTCATCCACAAGGTCTATTCACTTGTTCACAAGAGCAGCCCAAACTCATTCACAAGGTCTATTTACATGTTCACAAGAGCAGCTCAAACTCATTCACAAGGTCTATTCACTTGTTCACGAGAGCAGCCCAAACTCATTCACAAGGTCTATTCACTTGTTCACAAGAGCAGCCCAAACTCATTCACAAGGTCTATTCACTTGTTCACAAGAACAGCCCAAACTCATTCACAAGGTCTATTCACTTGTTCACAAGAGCAGCTCAAACTCATTCACAAGGTCTATTCACTTGTTCACAAGAGCAGCCCAAACCCATTCACAAGGACTATTCACTTGTTCACAAGAGCAGCCCAAACTCATTCACAATGTCTATTCACTTGTTCACAAGAGCAGCCCAAACTCATTCACAAGGACTATTCACTTGTTCACAAGAGCAGCTCAAACCCATTCACAAGGTCTATTCACTTGTTCACAAGAGCAGCTCAAACCCATTCACAAGGTCTATTCACTTGTTCACAAGAGCAGCCCAAACTCATTCACAGGGTCTATTCACTTGTTCACAAGAACAGCTCAAACCCATTCACAATGTCTATTCACTTGTTCACAAGAGCAGCCCAAACTCATTCACAAGGACTATTCACTTGTTCACAAGAGCAGCTCAAACCCATTCACAAGGACTATTCACTTGTTCACAAGAGCAGCCCAAACTCATTCACAAGGACTATTCACTTGTTCACAAGAGCAGCTCAAACCCATTCACAAGGTCTATTCACTTGTTCACAAGAGCAGCCCAAACCCATTCACAACGTCTATTTACTTTTTCAGAAGAGCAGCCCAAACTCATTCACAAGGTCTATTCACTTGTTCACAAGAGCAGCCCAAACTCATTCACAAGGTCTATTCACTTGTTCACAAGAACAGCCCAAACTCATTCACAAGGTCTATTCACTTGTTCACAAGAACAGCCCAAACTCATTCACAAGGTCTATTCACTTGTTCACAAGAACAGCCCAAACTCATTCACAAGGTCTATTTATTCACTTGTTCACAAGAACAGCCCAAACTCATTCAATGCTGCGAGACGAATTTGTCGATGAGGTCGCCGCTGCTGTTGGCGGTCTGCGTGACCATCGTTGACATGGAGGAGAAGCTGTGGCTGGTCAGGCGCTTCGATGACGCGGAGAGCGGGCAGACATAGTTGAAGGGAAAATATCCCTGCCGCTTCGATCTCTGGTTGAAGCCGAACCAGATCTCCGGCTGCTGCTCGTCAGGCTGCTGGACCTCCACGATGTCGCCGGTCTCCAGGCGCAGCTGGTTGGGGTCAAATATGTTGGGATTTCGCTCGCGAGCCACCCGCACCTCGAATGGGAAAGTTAGCTGGCGAAGAGCCTGGAATGAGTTGGGACAATTATCCTCAATTTAGGGAGCTTATTAATACTCGCAAGAGCGCTGTGAGCACCCTGGCGTATTGTTTTAGGCGCGGTGTCTCACAACCAGTGCTGAGGCTACTCTGCCCATTCCACGGACTCCTGAGGGCATGCAAGCGCGCCAATATACTGCACGCAGGCACGCCCTCGGCCCTCAGGGTGTGAATCGCACGACAGCATGCAGGTAAAAGGTAGGAGCATATAACCAGTCACTCTCGCAGTTAGCCAGTCACTCTCGCAGTTAGCCAGTCACTCCCGCAGCCAGCCAGTCTCTCCCGCAGCCAGCCAGTCACTCCCGCAGCCAGCCAGTCACTCCCGCAGCCAGCCAGTCACTCCCGCAGCCAGCCAGTCACTCCCGCAGCCAGCCAGTCACTCCCACAGCCAGCCAGTCACTCCCGCAGCCAGCCAGTCACTCCCGAAGCCAGCCAGTCACTCCCGCAGCCAGCCAGTCACTCCCGCAGCCAGCCACTCACTCCTGCAGCCAGCCAGTCACTCCCGCAGCCAGCCAGTCACTCCCGCAGCCAGCCAGTCACTCCCGCAGCCAGCCAGTCACTCCCGCAGCCAGCCAGTCACTCCCGCAGCCAGCCAGTCACTCCCGCAGCCAGCCAGTCACTCCCGCAGCCAGCCAGTCACTCCACAGTTAGTAGTAACTCCCACAGCCAGCCAATCACTCCGAATTCAGTCCGTAGTCGCTCTCGCATCCAGCCAGTCACTCCCACAGCCAGCCAGTCACTCCCGCAGCCAGCCAGTCACTCCCGCAGCCAGCCAGTCACTCCCGCAGCCAGCCAGTCACTCCACAGTTAGTAGTAACTACCACAGCCAGCCAATCACTCCTGCAGCCAGCCAGTCACTCCCGCAGCCAGCCAGTCACTCCCGCAGCCAGCCAGTCACTCCCGCAGCCAGCCAGTCACTGCCGCAGCCAGCCAGTCACTCCCGCAGCCGGCCACTCACTCCTACAGCCAGCCAGTCACTCCCGCAGCCAGCCAGTCACTCCCGCAGCCAGCCACTCACTCCCGCAGCCAGCCCGTCACTCCCGCAGCCAGCCAGTCTCTCCCACAGCCAGCCAGTCACTCCCGCAGCCAGCCAGTCACTCCCGCAGCCAGCCAGTCACTCCCGCAGCCAGCCAGTCACTCTCGCAGCCAGCCAGTCACTCCACAGTTAGTAGTAACTACCACAGCCAGCCAATCACTCCTGCAGCCAGCCAGTCACTCCCGCAGCCAGCCAGTCACTCCCGCAGCCAGCCAGTCACTCCCGCAGCCAGCCAGTCACTCCCGCAGCCAGCCAGTCACTCCCGCAGCCAGCCACTCACTCCCACAGCCAGCCAGTCACTCCCGCAGCCAGCCAGTCACTCCCGCAGCCAGCCAGTCACTCCCGCAGCCAGCCAGTCACTCCCGCAGCCAGCCAGTCACTCCCGCAGCCAGCCAGTCACTCCACAGTTAGTAGTAACTCCCACAGCCAGCCAATCACTCCGAATTCAGCCCGTAGTCGCTCGCGCATCCAGCCAGTCACTCCCACAGCCAGCCAGTCACTCCCACAGCCAGCCAGTCACTCCCACAGCCAGTCAGTCACTCCCACAGCCAGCCAGTCACTCCCGCAGCCAGCCAGTCACTCCTGCAGCCAGCCAGTCACTCCCGCAGCCAGCCACTCACTCCTGCAGCCAGCCAGTCACTCCCGCAGCCAGCCAGTCACTCCCGCAGCCAGCCAGTCACTCCACAGTTAGTAGTAACTACCACAGCCAGCCAATCACTCCTGCAGCCAGCCAGTCACTCCCGCAGCCAGCCAGTCACTCCCGCAGCCAGCCAGTCACTCCCGCAGCCAGCCAGTCACTCCCGCAGCCAGCCACTCACTCTTACAGCCAGCCAGTCACTCCCGCAGCCAGCCAGTCACTCCGGCAGCCAGCCAGTCACTCCACAGTTAGTAGTAACTCCCACAGCCAGCCAATCACTCCGAATTCAGCCCGTAGTCGCTCGCGCATCCAGCCAGTCACTCCCACAGCCAGCCAGTCACTTCCACAGCCAGTCAGTCACTCCCACAGCCAGCCAGTCACTCCCGCAGCCAGCCAGTCACTCCCACAGCCAGCCAGTCACTCCCACAGCCAGCCAGTCACTCCCACAGCCAGTCAGTCACTCCCACAGCCAGCCAGTCACTCCCGCAGCCAGCCAGTCACTCCTGCAGCCAGCCAGTCACTCCCGCAGCCAGCCACTCACTCCTGCAGCCAGCCAGTCACTCCCGCAGCCAGCCAGTCACTCCCGCAGCCAGCCAGTCACTCCACAGTTAGTAGTAACTACCACAGCCAGCCAATCACTCCTGCAGCCAGCCAGTCACTCCCGCAGCCAGCCAGTCACTCCCGCAGCCAGCCAGTCACTCCACAGCCAGCCAGTCACTCCCACAGCCAGCCAGTCACTCCCACAGCCAGTCAGTCACTCCCACAGCCAGCCAGTCACTCCCGCAGCCAGCCAGTCACTCCTGCAGCCAGCCAGTCACTCCCGCAGCCAGCCACTCACTCCTGCAGCCAGCCAGTCACTCCCGCAGCCAGCCAGTCACTCCCGCAGCCAGCCAGTCACTCCACAGTTAGTAGTAACTACCACAGCCAGCCAATCACTCCTGCAGCCAGCCAGTCACTCCCGCAGCCAGCCAGTCACTCCCGCAGCCAGCCAGTCACTCCACAGTTAGTAGTAACTCCCACAGCCAGCCAATCACTCCCACAGCCAGTCAGTCACTCCCACAGCCAGCCAGTCACTATCGCAGCAAGCCAGTCACTCCCGCAGCCAGCCAGTCACTCCCGCAGCCAGCCACTCACTCCTGCAGCCAGCCAGTCACTCCCGCAGCCAGCCAGTCACTCCCGCAGCCAGCCAGTCACTCCACAGTTAGTAGTAACTCCCACAGCCAGCCAATCACTCCTGCAGCCAGCCAGTCACTCCCGCAGCCAGCCAGTCACTCCACAGTTAGTAGTAACTCCCACAGCCAGCCAATCACTCCGAATTCAGCCCGTAGTCGCTCGCGCATCCAGCCAGTCACTCCCACAGCCAGCCAGTCACTTCCACAGCCAGTCAGTCACTCCCACAGCCAGCCAGTCACTCCCGCAGCCAGCCAGTCACTCCCACAGCCAGCCAGTCACTCCCGCAGCCAGCCAGTCACTCCCGCAGCCAGCCACTCACTCCCGCAGCCAGCCCGTCACTCCCGCAGCCAGCCAGTCTCTCCCGCAGCCAGCCAGTCACTCCAGCAGCCAGCCAGTCACTCCCGCAGCCAGCCAGTCACTCTCGCAGCCGGCCAGCCCCATGGCACTAGCAGCAGCAGCGGTTTCTCACCGGTTCAACCACCATATCGCAGGGCGACAGCAGCATTGAATCCCCCACCATGGCGTCCTGCCCCGAGTCCAGGCTGCCTCGGTGGCCGCTGCGGCCGCCGTCCCCGCCGAAGTCCGCGCCGAGCTGCGGCATGGAGGCCACGGGATGCGGCAGGGGAGGCCCCGCAGCGGCAGCTGTGGATGCCTGGCTCTCTGGCTCAGTGGCGGCAGCATCGGCCGCGGAAGACCTTGCGGCTGCCTTCGGAGCAGCTTCGGAGTTTGAGGCGGGGCGGGCAGGGAATGCGTGTAGGGATGCTGTGGCCTTCAAAGCAATTTAGTATAATAGGATTTGAATCCCACATGCAGTGGCAGATCGCCAGCTCAATCAGTGAGAAAATAATCAATTGATTTATCTGTGAGTAAAGATTAGCGATTATTTCCAATCCAACTGGCGAGTATGAGAGAAGAAGACAATTGAAGGTCGAACTCGAAGTCAAAACTCACCGAGCCACCTGGCCACGGCTGCTGTGAGCTGCGGCACTGTGAGGATTGGCGAGTGAGAAACTGAGAAGGCTGCGTGAGTGCAGAGATTGGGGAGCGGATGGCGTGCTTCATCTGCACTGGCACTCACCTGCACTGGCACTCACCTGCACTGGCACTCACCTGCACTGGCACCCACCTGCACTGGCACTCACCTGCACTGGCACCCACCTGCACTGGCACTCACTTGCACTGGCACCCACCTGCACTGGCACTCAGCTGCACTGCCACTCACCTGCACTGCCACTCACCTGCACTGGCATCCATCTGCACTGCCACTCACCTGCACTGCCACTCACCTGCACTGCCACTCACCTGCACTGCCACTCACCTGCACTGCCACTCACCTGCACTGCCACTCACCTGCACTGCCACTCACCTGCACTGCCACTCACCTGCACTGGCACTCATCTGCACTGGCACTCACCTGCACTGGCACCCACCTGCACTGGCACTCACTTGCACTGGCACCCAGCTGCACTGGCACTCAGCTGCACTGCCACTCACCTGCACTGCCACTCAGCTGCACTGCCACTCACCTGCACTGGCACTCATCTGCACTGGCACTCACCTGCACTGGCACCCACCTGCACTGGCACTCACTTGCACTGGCACCCACCTGCACTGGCACTCAGCTGCACTGCCACTCACCTGCACTGCCACTCACCTGCACTGCCACTCACCTGCACTGCCACTCACCTGCACTGGCACTCACCTGCACTGGCATCCATCTGCACTGCCACTCACCTGCACTGCCACTCACCTGCACTGCCACTCACCTGCACTGGCACCCAGCTGCACTGGCACTCACTTGCACTGGCACCCACCTGCACTGGCACTCAGCTGCACTGGCACTCACCTGCACTGCCACTCACCTGCACTGGCACTCACCTGCACTGGCACCCAGCTGCACTGGCACTCACCTGCACTGGCACCCAGCTGCACTGGCACTCATCTAAATCGATACACCTTTGAATCCCATACAACCAGGCACGCAGCTCTTACTAGACTGAGATTTGTTCTTCGAAAGTTGAGAAGGTGAGAAAGTGGACTGAGACAGAGAGACCCATGTGCAAAATAAAGGCATCTTGAAGCTTGAATTATAAATAGTGTAAAGGTGGTAAGTGCTAAATTTACTTTTTAAAGTAAAGTGGAATGCGTTTCATTATGTAGTAATTTCTTGGCCTACAGAAAATTAGCTGTAATTGTCTACTGCAATATACTGGAGGAGACCGTATTATTTATTCTGAGTTTGCAGCTTATGTAGTGTGAAATATGCTCACGGTAGGCTATCACACGAGTGCAGCTTATGTAGCGTGAAATATGCTCACGGTAGGCTATCACACGAGTGCAGCTTATGTAGCGTGAAATATGCTCACGGTAGGCTATCACACGAGTGCAGCTTATGTAGCGTGAAATATGCTCACGGTAGGCTATCACACGAGTGCAGCAGTTTAAACAAGAAATAGAAAACACATCAGACCGTCCTTCACAAGCAGAGATCCGAATTGAAATCAAGGGCAGTTCCTACGGGGCAGCTGGCCCGGCCAATACTTACCGCGTCCACCGGCCTGGGGCTGCGGATGGGCGCTGGGCCCGCAGGCGTGCGCTTCAACAGGCGAAGGGGAGCAGATTTCAAAGAAACAAACATTGAAGAGTTCAATGATCAAGCGAAAATTACATCTCCCTACTATTGAGTAGTATTATTTGCAAAGCAATTGAGTCGTCGAATTTTAACTAGACCTTTCATTAATACCAGCAGTTCAATGAGCAAGTCAATTTTTATAAAATGCGTTTGTTATGTTAAGCAAACTGAAAATTTAAATGGCAATCAAAAACGGACTTCTGAGAAATAAATATTGGCCCAATATAAATACCAGCTGGTAGAAACTGGATCAGCCCTTGCATTGTGCTAAATGCACATAGAAACTGCCTAATGGACAATCTGCATGCACCCGCTTACCACCTGCTCTATAGAGTGGCCACGGGTTGAGGAATTCAGTGCAATGTACATCTCACTAGCTGGAGTGCCGAGGGATCGCTTAAGGCATATTGAATGCAGATGCACATTGGCTAGCCAACCAGGCCGCAAGGATGGGGTAGGAAAGGAATCCGCAATGTACATTGGCTAGCCAACCAGGCCGCAAGAATGGGGTAGGAAAGGAACCCGCAATGTACATTGGCTAGCCAATCAGGCCGCAAGGATGGGGTAGGAAAGGAATCCGCAATGTACATTGGCTAGCCAACCAGGCCACAAGGATGTGGTAGAAAAGGAATCCGCAATGTTCATTGGCTAGCCAACCAGGCCGCAAGGATGGGGTAGGAAAGGAATCCGCAATGTACATTGGCTAGCCAACCAGGCCGCAAGGATGTGGTAGAAAAGGAATCCGCAATGTTCATTGGCTAGCCAACCAGGCCGCAAGGATGGGGTTGGAAAGGAATCCGCAATGTACATTGACTAGCCACCGGGTTGTGGCAGTATCTATTTTCAATTGTACATTGATTGATTTCTATTGTCAATTGTACATTGATTGATTTCTATTGTCAATTGTACATTGATTGATTTCTATTGTCAATTTTACCGCTCTCCCCGAGATAACAGATAACAGATTCGAACTCACAGCTGTCGCGCCCCTCATTGCTGTGGCTCCGAGTGAGCAGCCCGGCCGCCGAGCTGCAGCTGATCGGCTTCACCAGGTCCATGCAGGCCCGGTGCGAAACCACCTGGCAGTCTCCGACTGAGGGAGGTGGGCATGTGACTTGCGACTTGCAGTTGAAGCACTCATCCAGGCACCACATGAAGCACTCATCCAGGCACCACATGAAGCACTCATCCAAGCACCACATGAAGCACTCATCCAAGCACCAGTTAAAGCACTCATCCAGGCACCACATGAAGCACTCATCCAAGCACCACATGAAGCACTCATCCAAGCACCAGTTAAAGCACTCATCCAGGCACCAGTTGAAGCACTCATCCAGGCACCACATGAAGCACTCATCCAGGCACCAGTTAAAGCACTCATCCAAGCACCAGTTGAAGCACTCATCCAGGCACCACATGAAGCACTCATCCAGGCACCAGTTGAAGCACTCATCCAGGCACCACATGAAGCACTCATCCAGGCACCAGTTAAAGCACTCATCCAGGCACCACATGAAGCACTCATCCAGGCACCAGTTGAAGCACTCATCCAGGCACCAGTTTAAGCACTCATCCAGGCACCAGTTGAAGCACTCATCCAAGCACCAAATGAAGCACTCATCCAAGCCACCACATGAAGCACTCATCCAAGCACCAGTTGAAGCACTCATCCAGGCACCACATGAAGCACTCATCCAGGCACCACATGAAGCTCACCCTTGCATCGCATGGCCTGAGGCCCGGGCCCGCAGAGCAGCTTGCCGCACGCGGAGCAGGCCCGGATCCGGTCCAGCTCCACTGGCCTCAGCAGATGCGTGCCCCGCCGCTCGATTTCTTTTAGGCCGCCGAAGCTTCGCCCGCCGGAGCCGCGCAGACGCTGGAAGTTAAACTGCGGCAGCTCTGGCGGCAGCTCGGGTGGCAGGCGCAGACGGAAGAACCGCTCGAGCAGCGAGGCCAGGCAGCCAGCCTCGAGGTGACCGCCGAACGGCGTGCCGATCATGTAGTTCACGTGCGCCAGCATGACACCGCGGCACTGCTCGATGAACCGCTGCTGCCGCTCGTCGGACAAATCCGGCCGCAGCCCGTCCACGCCGGGCAGAATGTCGGACACGAAGCCGTCGCGCCGCTTGGTCTGAATCTCCGCGCTGACTGAGGCCACCAGCGCCTCCAGCGTTGGCCGCAGGCTGGCCTGGGCGCTACTGAAGCCGGCGGCGATTCGCTCAATGTGGCTGTCCATCGGCCGCTTGGCGAACAGCTGCGACAGCGTCTTGATCGGCTCGTTCAGCGCCGGCCGGCCGAGCCCCAGGCCCGGGTCCAGGCTACGCGCCACCGCCTCCAGGGACAGCGAGCCCTCCCGGTTCAGGAAGGTCGAGTAGACGGAGAAGGCCGCCCGCTTGGACTGCTTGGACGCCAGGCCGGCGGTCTTCCAGTCATCGGCGAGCCAGTCGAAGAACTGCGAGTATTTGGGAGGGGGGTTCAAGGCGCAGGTTGTGGTGCCGGAGCGCTGAGCTCTAGGCACTGGCTAACTAACTAGCTTATGCTATGTACGTGCATCGTACGTGCACACCATTCTTTCCTCTCCCTTCGCTCTGACTGGCCATCCCCTAAGCCGCCATGTACTTGTACGTAGTTATTTATCATCACGTGACTTTATTTCGGTGTTCTCTCGGCCCTTGCTCGTGTCATTATTTAATAAGCTACTTGCTAGTTAAAATAAACCTTGAGTTTCTTTATGCCAAATTCACGGCACGACAATGGCGTCGCAAGCAAGTGACCTGCCACTAAACGATCCAGCCATGACTGAGGCATGGCTCAGGAGTTTCGCCGCACTCAGTCGAAGCAAGAAGCTGACGGACTCCAATGAAGATCGCCAGATTACTGACCTCTTCCTGTCCAAGGCGGGAGTCGAGGCAGTCCGCAGAGTGTCTGTCATGGCGCAGCCCAAGGAACTGGAGAACATGGACTTCGCAGACATTCGCAAACTGATCATGGAGAAGGTGGCACCCAAGAAGAGGCTGGTCATTGCGGAGAGGTCCAAATTCATGGCACTTCGACAAGAGACCGGCGAATCGACTCAACAATTCGCACAGCGCCTCAGGGATGCCTCCAGGTTCTGCGAATTCAGCAAGCTGAACGCTGAGGGCTGCCATCAGACTGCCGAGGATGAGCTCATTCAGACGATGCTGATCAGCGGACTGCAGAACATGCAGCATCGAGCCAAGACTCTCGAGTTCATCCAGAGCGCTGCCGCAGCTGTGAAGTTGGATACCTGCGTTGAATACGTTCAACAGCTGGAACTCATTCAGCAGTACAGCAGCTCCGATCAGGTCAAGCAGTCATCGACCAGCTCCAGCACCCCGGCTGAGCAGCCAGCCCCAGCAGCCATCGCCAGCGTAGACAAGAACCGAAGTGCCGGAAAGCCGTGCAAGTTCTGTGGCCAAAAGCACCCAAGCGGCCGATGTCCAGCCTGGGGCAAGACGTGCGCGAAGTGCGGACGCCGCAACCACTTCGCAGCCGTGTGCAAAAGCAGCTCCCAGAACAAGTCGGCACACGAGATCGAGACAGAGGAACCGGAAGGCAACCTAGCTCGCAACCCAGTCTTCACCGTCAGCAGCACGAATAAGAGCAAGACGAGCAGCATCAAGAATGTGAAGCTGGACGGTAAGCTCCTGGCGATGCAGCTCGATTCTGGATCAGACGCCAGCATCATCCCCAAGAACTTTTGGAAAGCCTTGGGTGAACCTCGGCTCAAGCGGTGTCCCAGGCAGCTTCGCCAGTTCGATGGGTCTGTCATCAAGACCCTCGGTTGCTTCTTAGCGGTAGTAGAGCTCAGCGACAGAGTTGCCTGCATCGAGGTTACTGTGGCCGCGTGCGAGAAGAACCATGGACTGCTGGGCACCGATGCTTTGGACTTCAAGCTCGACGGAGTTGCCATCAACCACGCAGAGGTGACACCCCCGCTAGGCAAGCTGCGGGGCTTCAGGGCTCGGATTGTCTTGAAAGATAATGCGCAGCCAAGCTATTTCGAGGCCCGTCAGGTACCAATCCACATGAAGCCGCTGGTCATCGAGAAGCTGCGGAAGATGGTGCAGAGCGGGATTCTGGAGCCGGTACCACCCGGAGGCAGCCGGTGGGCCTCACCAATTGTGGTCGTGCGCAAACCGAACAATGATCTGCGAGTCTGCTCGGACTACAAGATAGGAGTCAACCCCAAGATCTGCGCCGACTCCTACCCGCTGCCCAACATTGAGTCCGCCTTCTGCGCCCTGGCCGGGATGACCCACTTCGCCACCGTCGACTTGACAAATGCCTACAACCAGATCGAGCTGGATGAGAACGCAAGGGAAGTGCTCACAATCAATACGCCGATCGGCCTGCTGCGGTGGACGAGAATGCCCTACGGTGTCAAGACAGCCAGTGCCCAATTTCAGGCAGCCATGGAGGCCACTATTGGCGACGCGGTGTCGAACATGGTGATCTATCAAGACGACATTTGCGTGGGCGCTCCGACAGAAGGTGAGCTGGATGCCAAAGTGAAGCACTTGCTGAGCACCCTCAAAGAGGCTGGCATGGAGATTAACCATGAGAAGTGCGTCTTTCGAAGCACCGAGATCTGCTTCCTGGGGTATCGCATCTCAGCGGATGGAGTTCGGCCAGACAAGAAGCTGGTGGAGAAGATCCAGAAGGTCAAGCCGCCCACGACGAGGAAGGAGCTGGAGTCGTTTCTGGGGCTCACCAACTATTATGCGCGCTACATCCAGGCCTACTCGGAGAAGATTGAGCCCTTGACTGCTTTGAGGAGTCAGAAGTCCAGCTTTGTGTGGGGCCTGGAGCAGCAAAAAGCTTTCGAAGACCTCAAGCGAGCCTTGGCGGTGTACCCGGTTATCCGCATATTCGATCCCAGGAAGCTGACCACCCTGACGACAGATGCCAGCGAGTCCGCAGTATCGGGAATCCTCAGCCAAGACGGCCACCCGGTGCTGTACCTGTCAAGGCGCCTCTCACCCGCCGAGCGCAACTATTCCAACATCGAGCGGGAGGCTCTGGCGGTCGTCTGGGCAACTCAGCGAGCAAAGCACTTTCTATTGGGCAAGAAATTCCTGCTTCAGTGCGACCACCAGCCACTGGAATTCATCTTCGGACCCAGTCGGGAGCTTCCCAAGGTGACTTCGGCGCGGATCATGCGGTGGGCCATTCAGCTTGCCGCGTTCGACTTCGACATCGCCTACGTCAAGGGCAACAGCATCCCTCACGTGGATGCCATGTCCCGGATGCCATTCGAGAGCAACGATGACGGCGATTCTAGTGGCGATGGTGGCTTCATCCACTGGACCGAGACTGACCTGTTGAGGCTTGAGGAAATCCGCCAGGGAACAGACATCGACCCAGTGCTCAAGAGCATCAAGCGCCGGATCCAGAAGAATGTCTGGTCCAACTGCTCGGCTGCAGAGCGTCCGTTCAAGGCTGTCCGTTATCAGTTGACGATCGAAGACGGCGTCGTATGCTGCGGAGACCTGCTGGTCCCGCCTGCCGCGGTCCGTAGTAAAATGCTGCAAGCGGCTCACGGAGTGACCCACAGCGGAGCGCTGGCGACGCGAAATCGACTCAAACGCGAAGCATGGTGGCCGGGGCACTGCAATGATGTTGAGCGGTTTGTGAAGCAGTGCGCGACATGTATGAGGATCCGACCACTGCCCAATCGCACGGTGCACACGTGACCTACCGAGGAGACGCCTTGGAAGCGGGTGCACATGGACCATGCTCACGTGTCGGGAGTCGGCCTGATTCTGGTGCTGGTTGATGCTTTCTCTGGCTGGCCGGAAGCCGTGCACGTGGCAGACAAGAGCGCGAGGACGGTGATTCGAGTTCTACGGGCCATCTTCGCGAGGCAAGGCGTGCCGCACACTCTGGTGTCTGACAACGCACCAGAGTTCCACGATCAGGAGCTTCAAGGCTGGCTGGAGCGGATCGGCTGCAATCAGCTCTTCACGCCGCCGTACCACCCGCAGTCCAATGGCTGCGCCGAGCGGATGGTGCAGACTGTCAAGCGAGGACTCAAGGCGTTTGCAGCTCATCAAGGACCATTTGACGCATACCTGGCCAAGCTCCTGCTGAACTACCGAGCGACTCCACGTAGTGACGGCCGAGGCAGCCCCTCAGCGCTGATGGGTCGGCAGCTGAGAAGCCCGTTGACGCTGACCTTCGAGACGGACGCCCCGGTCGTTTACCAAGCTCGCCAAAGCGCACAGCCCGAGCTTGCTGAGTTCGTCGTGCAGGCCGGGCACAACACGGCGATCGTCACCCGGACCGAGTCGGACCGGCCCGTCCTGGCGCACAGGGACCAGCTTCGCCCACTGCTGGCCGCGGCCGGGTCGGAGGCCGAAGGAGGCCGTCCGGAGCTCAACGTATCGGAGGCGCCGACCAACGATTCGGGAGAGTCAGCGACTGTTGAGCATCCTCAAGCCGGTGAGCTCGATACGGCTGATACGGGGCTCAGGAGGAGCCAGCGCGGCAACAAGGGCGTTCCTCCTGACCGCTTGACAGCTCGTTGGTGATGACGGGATGTGGTGCCGGAGCGCTGAGCTCTAGGCACTGGCTAACTAACTAGCTTATGCTATGTACGTGCATCGTACGTGCACACCATTCTTTCCTCTCCCTTCGCTCTGACTGGCCATCCCCTAAGCCGCCATGTACTTGTACGTAGTTATTTATCATCACGTGACTTTATTTCGGTGTTCTCTCGGCCCTTGCTCGTGTCATTATTTAATAAGCTACTTGCTAGTTAAAATAAACCTTGAGTTTCTTTATGCCAAATTCACGGCACGACACAGGTAAACAAACTGGCTGTTCCAGAAGCCCGCCCGGCCTTGCAGCTCGGACTCACCACAAAGTTGAGCGCCTTGTACCACTTTGCCTCCTTCCTGGCCAGGAGGCTGTGCAAGAACACCAGCATGGCCGGCCGGAACCGCTTCATCTCCGAGTACTGGGACAGGTAGGTCTTCAGAGTCTGCAGAGAAGGCGGGGATTCACTGGTATTGGGCTGCCACACCACACTGCCTTACCGCTTCCACAAATTCTCTCTTGAATGAAGGGACTCACGCTGAGCGCCTTGGTCATGCTCTGTGAGTCCGAGGTTTCGCGATTAAAGTTGGGATCTCCCGACATGAAAGATCCCATCCCGATGTCGGGCTCCTCTTCATCTTCCTCATCTTCATCCAGGTGAGGCTGCGGTGCGCCTCCTGGCACCTGAAAGCAATTTCGTCATGGGAGGTTGAGTGGGTGATTCATGGGAGTACTGGCTGACATTCGACATTGTCATGCAGACATTGGGTCATGCAGACATTGGGTGATGCAGACATTGGGTGATGCAGACATTGGGTGATGCAGACATTGGGTGATGCAGACATTGGGTGATGCAGACATTGGGTGATGCAGACATTAAGTCATGCAGACATTGGGTGATGCAGACATTGGGTCATGCAGACATTAAGTCATGCAGACATTGGGTCATGCAGACATGGGGTCATGCAGACATTGGGTGATGCAGACATGGGGTCATGCAGACATTGGGTCATGCAGACATTGGGTCATGCAGACATTGGGTCATGCAGACATTGGGTCATGCAGACATTGAGTCATGCAGACATTGGGTCATGCAGACATTGGGTCATGCAGATATTGGGTCATGCAGACATTGGGTCATGCAGATATTGGGTCATGCAGACATTGGGTCATGTAGATATAGGGTCATGCAGACATTGGGTCATGCAGACATTGGGTCATGCAGACATTGGGTCATGCAGACATTGGGTCATGCAGACATTGAGTCATGCAGACATTGGGTCATGCAGACATTGGGTCATGCAGACATTGGGTCATGCAGACATTGGGTCATGCAGACATTGGGTCATGCAGACATTGGGTCATGCAGACATTGGGTCATGCAGACATTGGGTCATGCAGACATTGGGTCATGCAGACATTGGGTCATGCAGACATTGGGTCATGCAGACATTGGGTCATGCAGACATTGGGTCATGCAGATATTGGGTCATGCAGACATTGGGTCATGCAGACATTGGGTCATGCAGACACTGGGTCATCGGCCATGAACTCACCGCATTCCGTGGCGGCAGTGACATGCTCCTGGCCGGTGCAGGTCATTAATTTGCCTGGCAGAGACCAGTTGCTACAATTCAATTCTCTTCCGGAAGGAATTAGCGGCAAGCAGAACCGAGCGCTCTTCTTCTTCTGCCAACCTCAAAACTGCAAGCGACAGGCGGAGAGAATGGAAGAAGTTCGCTAAATAGCATTTGGGGCCGGCTTGTCTCTCCTTCCACTGCTCCGGCCGCCACAACGATCGCAAGTACAATCGCTCTTGTGAAATTGCGAGGCAGAATTGAATGCGCCCTGGGGGGACACAACAGCCGCCGACTGTACTTGCTGGCAGCGCTCGCTGTTTCACGCGACAACCCCCTCCCCACCACCCCATTATCTACAGCCCCAGCCTGCCGTGTGCGCGGGGAGGTTTACTGGTAGCCCCGTACGCGGCGGACCCCCGCGCACTCTGAAGCCATGGCGCAGCAGCCCCACCACCCGCTGCCCGCCAGCGCTCTTTCATTCTCTCTCCGCTGGGCTGGCGCAGACAAAAGCGCTCGATTTCAGGACCTTCCGCCCACTGATCAGTCCAATCTGCCAATCACAGCCTGTCTCGCACCGGCTTCTGCAGATCTCAAGAATCAGCCCCAGCCACCTGTAATTTCTGCATTGAAAACTGAATTCATGGCTTGCTCATTAATTTGGTATCCCCATCCCACCCGGCCACTCGGCCGTGGCTCCGGCACAATATGAAGGAACCGCACCGGCCGCCTCCACTGCCTCCCATGCCGACCGCCTGCAGCAAACATTCACTGACGGCCTGAGCTCTGCAATTCAGCATCGAATCCACCTGCGACTTCCGGCTCGACTCAAAGATGTGAGCTTGTTTTAGACAGAGGGATGTTCATGGACCCTCTGCTGTGTGCTGTGGTTTCTTGTCACATCTCCCTATCTGACACACTGGACTCTATCTGACACACTGGACCCTATCTGACACACTGGACCCTATCTGACACACTGGACCCTATCTGACACACTGGACCCTATCTGACACACTGGACCCTTTCTGACACACTGGACCCTATCTGACACACTGGACCCTATCTGACACACTGGACCCTTTCTGACACATTGGACCCTATCTGACACACTGGACCCTATCTGACACACTGGACCCTATCTGACACACTGGACCCTTTCTGACACATTGGACCCTATCTGACACACTGGACCCTATCTGACACACTGGACCCTATCTGACACACTGGACCCTATCTGACACACTGGACCCTATCTGACACACTGGACCCTAGCTGACACACTGGACCCTATCTGACACACTGGCGCCACCACCCCATGAGCTCCACCACTTCTCGACATCCAGAGGCTCCGCTACCACCCCATGAGCTTCACCACTTCTCGACATCCAGAGGCTCCGCTACCACCCCATGAGCTTCACCACTTCTCGACATCCAGAGGCTCCGCTACCACCCCATGAGCTTCACCACTTCTCGACATCCAGAGGCTCCGCTACCACCCCATGAGCTTCACCACTTCTCGACATCCAGAGGCTCCGCTACCACCCCATGAGCTTCACCACTTCTCGACATCCAGAGGCTCCGCTACCACCCCATGAGCTTCACCACTTCTCGACATCCAGAGGCTCCGCTACCACCCCATGAGCTTCACCACTTCTCGACATCCAGAGGCTCCGCTACCACCCCATGAGCTCCAACATTTCTCGACATCCACAGCTCCGCCATCGCCACCACCCCATGAAGCTTCACCACTTTCCTACATTCACAACTCCATCATCAGCTGCTCCCAGTGTTTTCAATGAAATGTTGCAGTATGTCGATGGACCAAAGCATAGCAACAGGGATGAGATAAAAAGTACATGCACATGTACAGGCACAGCAGCAGCTGTTACCAGGTGACACATGCGGTGAACGCACATGTCTATGGACACGTACGCAGGCTATTTTTGTTATGTTGGTTGCATAGGAAATTAGGTTGTAGAGACAGAAGCGATAGTCACATTGAAAGGTGTGTCTGTCACAGTGGGGCTAAAAGGGCTACATGTACTTTAGGTGTCACAACAAAAGTGCACTCAGGCCGGCTGGAACTTCGTGCTGGATACGTAGTCCTTGGCCGGGCCTCAGACTGTATAGGCTATGAAAAATTCGGTCAGCCGGTCACCATGGAAACGGAAGCGGTAGTCGGCCAGGTAGAGATCCGCCGAGCACAGGTGCCGCCCGCCGGCAGTCAGCTCGACCGGACTGCCAGCAGCTGCCGCCGCCGCCGCCTCATCGCTGAACTCCACCCGGTGGAAAAGCCGCCAGGTGTCCGGCGGGTCCGCGTCGCTCGAGTCCGGGTCGGCAAAATGCACCGACAGGCCGCCGCCTGCGCCGCCGTCCAGCACGTAGCGGTAGCTGCAGGGACAGAGCGCTGACTGAGCCTCACCTCCTGACCTCACCGCTGACTGAGCCTCACCTCCTGACCTCACCGCTGACTGAGCCTCACCTCCTGACCTCACCGCTGACCTGACTGAGCCTCACCTCCTGACCTCACCGCTGACTGAGCCTCACCTCCTGACCTCACCGCTGACCTGACTGAGCCTCACCTCCTGACCTCACTGCTGACTGAGCCTCACCTCCTGACCTCACTGCTGACTGAGCCTCATCTCCTGACCTCACTGCTGACTGAGCCTCACCTCCTGACCTCACTGCTGACTGAGCCTCATCTCCTGACCTCACTGCTGACTGAGCCTCACCTCCTGACCTCACTGCTGACTGAGCCTCACCTCCTGACCTCACTGCTGACTGAGCCTCACCTCCTGACCTCACCGCTGACTTCTGACTGAGCCTCACCTCCTGACCTTACCGCTGACTGAGCCTCACCTGCTGACCTCACCGCTGACTGAGCCTCACCTGACCTCACCGCTGACTGAGCCTCACCTGCTGACCTCACCGCTGACTGAGCCTCATCTCCTGACCTCACCGCTGACTGAGCCTCACCTCCTGACCTCACCGCTGACTGAGCCTCACCTCCTGACCTCACCTCCTGACCTCACTGCTGACTGAGCCTCACCTCCTGACCTCACTGCTGACTGAGCCTGACCTCACTGCTGACTAAGCCTGACCTCACTGCTGACTGAGCCTCACCTCCTGACGTCACCGCTGACTGAGCCTCACCTGCTGACCTCACCTCCTGACCTCACCGCTGACTGAGCCTCACCTGCTGACCTCACCTCCTGACCTCACCGCTGACCTCACCTCATCTCCTGACCTCACCGCTGACTGAGCCTCACCTGCTGACCTCACCGCTGACTGAGCCTTACCTCCTGACCTCACCGCTGACTGAGCTGCTGACTGAGCCTCACCTCCTGACCTCACCGCTGACTGAGCCTCACCTCCTGACCTCACCGCTGACTGAGCCTCACCTCCTGACCTCACCGCTGACTGAGCCTCACCTGCTGACCTCACCGCTGACTGAGCCTCACCTGACCTCACTGTTGACTAAGCCTGACCTCACTGCTGACTGAGCCGCACCATGTGATGACTAAGTGACCACAAGATGACTCACTGACCTAAGAGATGACTCAGGAACAAACAACATGACTAACATGACTACCTGACCTAAGAGATCACTCAGGGACACACAAGATGACTACCTGACCTAAGAGATGACTCAGGGATAAACAAGATGACTACCTGACCTAAGAGATCACTCAGGGACACACAAGATGACTACCTGACCTAAGAGATGACTCAGGGACACACAAGATGACTACCTGACCTAAGAGATGACTCAGGGACACACAAGATGACTACCTGACCTAAGAGAACCTAAGAGAATAAACTTGGATCATCAGCCCTCACCCACCTGGCGCTCACGGGCAGCCAGTCAGCAGCGGCATCCCCAGCAGTCAGCGACCGCATCCGCCCGGACTCCCGATAGGTCAGGCAGCTCCACCGACTGGCGGAAGCTTCGAAGCTCTGAAAGGCGGCCTCGCCTTCGGTCTCCACCGACTGCGGCCGGCCGCTGACTCGCCGAACAAAGCGCCAGCGAGAGTCGCGGAGGCCGCGGAAAACAGCGGCAGCCGCAGCCGCCGCTGCTGGCGCTGATGCGGCAGGCGAGGCCAGCTTACGGGCTGAGGGCCGGGTAGCGATTAAACCAACAATAAAAATTCCTGTGCCTAACAAACTACTTGCAGTAAAAAATGTGAAAATTTATTATTCCAATAAAGTCACGTGCCTACTAGCAGCCAAACTAGTCAACTTTCAATGAAGTCACGTGACTTCTAACATTCAATCTTAGCTGACTTATTATAATAAAGTCACGTGACTGCTATCTCTCGGTTCAGAGTCAAATCAGACTCACGTGACTCCTACAAGCCATTCCACAGTTAAACCGGGATCACGCAACTGCTAGCAGCCAAAACTGGAATTGGAAATTTTTAAGCTGACTAAGATTGGCTGCTAGCAGTCACGTGACTCTATTGTAATAAGCTGACTAAGATTGGCTGCTAGCAGTCACGTGACTCTATTGTAATAAGCTGACTAAGATTGGCTGCTAGCAGTCACGTGACTCTATTGTAATAAGCTGACTAAGATTGGCTGCTAGCAGTCACGTGACTATTATTAAGCTCATGGTTTGTTGAGCGGTGCAGAAGAGCCAAAGACGCTGCAATTTCAATAAATGTTTACGATTTGAGCAGTGAAAACACTCAGAATGTATAGAATAGCAAGTATATTTTCCAGTTCAAAATTCATAAAAGTTAGAATTTGTGCCAAGCTGGGTTAAAATTTGGTCGCGAGTGTCATGGCCTCCGGATGCGCAGGCGGGGGCTGCGGTTTCCAGGTGAGCTTCGCCAATTAGGAAGACACACGGAACCGGTGGGGTGGGAAGTGCATACAAATCCGCAGGCGGTATAAAAAGATAAAACAAATAATGAGGGAATTACAGCTTGTGTACAGCAAGGCATGCGTTAAGCAGAGCGAGCAGGCGAGCGAGTAAAGCAGCACAATGGGATTAATAAAAACTAGACAGCGGAGTTCAACTCTCATTAATTAATTGTTTTGATATCGCGGAAACTCAACTATTTACCTGTGTTATGGAAAAGTTTTGCCAGCAATTCAAAAAATTAAAAATTGATTCACTTTAATTTTTATATAATTCACTCAATACGGTGAGTCTATTCACTTGTTCACAAGAACAGCCCAAACCCATTCACAAGGTCTATTCACTTGTTCACAAGATCAGCTCAAACCCATTCACAAGGTCTATTCACTTGTTCACAAGAACAGCTCAAACCCATTCACAAGGTCTATTCACTTGTTCACAAGAACAACTCAAACCCATTCACAAGGTCTATTCACTTGTTTACAAGAACAGCCCAAACCCATTCACAAGGTCTATTCACTTGTTCACAAGAACAGCCCAAACCCATTCACAAGGTCTATTCACTTGTTCACAAGATCAGCTCAAACCCATTCACAAGGTCTATTCACTTGTTCACAAGAACAGCTCAAACCCATTCACAAGGTCTATTCACTTGTTCACAAGAACAACTCAAACCCATTCACAAGGTCTATTCACTTGTTTACAAGAACAGCCCAAACCCATTCACAAGGTCTATTCACTTGTTCACAAGAACAGCTCAAACCCATTCACAAGGTCTATTCACTTGTTCACAAGAACAGCTCAAATCCATTCAAAAGGTCTATTCACTTGTTCACAAGAACAGCTCAAACCCATTCACAAGGTCTATTCACTTGTTCACAAGAGCAGCCCAAACTCATTCACAAGGTCTATTCACTTGTTCACAAGAACAGCTCAAACCCATTAACAAGGTCTATTCACTTGTTCACAAGAACAGCTCAAATCCATTCAAAAGGTCTATTCACTTGTTCACAAGAACAGCTCAAACCCATTCACAAGGTCTATTCACTTGTTCACAAGAACAGCTCAAACCCATTCACAAGGTCTATTCACTTGTTCACAAGAGCAGCTCAAATCCATTCACAAGGCCTATTCACTTGTTCACAAGAGCAGCCCAAACCCATTCACAAGGTCTATTCACTTGTTCACAAGAGCAGCTCAAACTCATTCACAAGGCCTATTCACTTGTTCACAAGAACAGCTCAAACCCATTAACAAGGTATATTCACTTGTTCACAAGAACAGCCCAAACCCATTCACAAGGTCTATTCACTTGTTCACAAGAGCAGCTCAAACCCATTCACAAGGTCTATTCACTTGTTCACAAGAGCAGCCCAAACCCATTCACAAGGTCTATTTACATGTTCACAAGAGCAGCTCAAACTTATTCACAAGGTCTATTCACTTGTTCACAAGAACAGCTCAAACCCATTCACAAGGTCTATTCACTTGTTCACAAGAGCAGCCCAAACTCATTCACAAGGTCTATTCACTTGTTCACAATATCAGCCCAAACTCATTCACAAGGTCTATTCACTTGTTCACAAGAGCAGCCCAAACTCATTCACAAGGTCTATTCACTTGTTCACAAGAACAGCTCAAACCCATTCACAAGGTCTATTCACTTGTTCACAAGATCAGCTCAAACCCATTCACAAGGTCTATTCACTTGTTCACAAGATCAGCCCAAACTCATCCACAAGGTCTATTCACTTGTTCACAAGAACAGCCCAAACTCATTCACAAGGTCTATTTACATGTTCACAAGAGCAACTCAAACTCATTCACAAGGTATATTCACTTGTTCACAAGAACAGCCCAAACTCATTCACAAGGTCTATTCACTTGTTCACAAGAGCAGCTCAAACTCATTCACAAGGTCTATTCACTTGTTCACAAGAGCAGCCCAAACTCATTCACAAGGTCTATTCACTTGTTCACAAGAGCAGCCCAAACTCATTCACAAGGTTATTCACTTGTTCACAAGATCAGCTCAAACTCATTCACAAGGTTATTCACTTGTTCACAAGATCAGCTCAAACTCATTCACAAGGTCTATTCACTTGTTCACAAGAACAGCCCAAACTCATTCACAAGGTCTATTCACTTGTTCACAAGAACAGCCCAAACTCATTCACAAGGTCTATTCACTTGTTCACAAGAACAGCCCAAATTCATTCAATGCTGCGAGACGAATTTGTCGATGAGGTCGCCGCTGCTGTTGGCGGTCTGCGTGACCATCGTTGACATGGAGGAGAAGCTGTGGCTGGTCAGGCGCTTCGATGGCGCGGAGAGCGGGCAGACATAGTTGAAGGGAAAATATCCCTGCCGCTTCGATCTCTGGTTGAAGCCGAACCAGATCTCCGGCTGCTGCTCGTCAGGATGCTGGACCTCCACGATGTCGCCGGTCTCCAGGCGCAGCTGGTTGGGGTCAAATATGTTGGGATTTCGCTCGCGAGCCACCCGCACCTCGAATGGGAAAGATAGCTGGCGAAGAGCCTGGAATGAGTTGGGACAATTATCCTCAATTTAGGGAGCTTATTAATACTCGCAAGAGCGCTGTGAGCACCCTGGCGTATTGTTTTAGGCGCGGTGTCTCACAACCAGTGCTGAGGCTACTCTGCCCATTGCACGGACTACTGAGCGCATGCAAGCGCGCCAATATACTGCACGCAGGCACGCCCTCGGCCCTCAGGGTGTGAATCGCACGACAGCATGCAGGTAAAAGGTAGGAGCATCTAACCGAAGTGCCTCGTCAGCTAATTAGTTCTTGAATTTATCTTCAAGACTTGCGGCTCACCTGAAACTTGCTCTCGTCCGACTCGCTGACGGTCACCAGCGACAGGTAGATGGCCGGTACGAGTCCCGACTCGCCACCGCGCCGCTTCACCACGTGCCACCAGTCGGGCACCTCGGTGCCGTCAGCATCCCGCAGAGTTCTTAGATAATAGACGCAGTCGCCGCGCCTCAGCGGCAGATTCTCCTCGGCGTCCTGGCGAGCGGGCGGGGGGGGGGGCGAGGCAGCTGGGAGAGCAGTCTAAACATGCATTCACCGATTCACGCATTTTAAACTGCTATTCACACATTCTAAACACGCATTCACGCATTTTACACTGCTATTCTCACATTCTTAACATGCATTCACACATTTTAAACACGCATTCACGCACTTTACACTGCTATGCACACATTCTAAACATGCATTCACACATTTTACACTGCTATTCACACATTCTAAACATGCATTCACACATTCTAAACACGCATTCACGCACTTTACACTGCTATTCACACATTCTAAACATGCATTCACACATTCTAAACACGCATTCACGCACTTTACACTGTTATTCACACATTCTAAACATGCATTCACACATTCTAAACACGCATTCACGCACTTTACACTGCTATTCACACATTCTAAACATGCATTCACGCATTTTACACAGCTATTCACACATTCTAATAGCTATCGTGATTCACACATTCTAAGCAGTCCATTCACATATAATAATAGTCAGTCGCAAAGTTCATTGCACTCATTCATAACAAGCGTCATTCATAACAAATTCTGAATTCATATTTACTGCATTTTCGTAGCAACTTGCAAACGCGTAACTAATCACGAACATTATAAAAAAACTACTCACAAATTGGCCCACCTCACAGTGCCCTTATTCACACAGAATTCACCAGTTCAAACAGACACCCCATTCAAACAGCATTTATTTCATTCACAGGGAATTTACCCCATTCACAAAGAACTCACCCCATTCACACAGAACTCACATCATTCACACAGAACTCACCCCATTCACACAGAACTCACCCCATTCACACAAAACTCACCCAATTCACACAGAACTCAACTCATTCACACAAAACTCACCCCAATCACACAGAACTCACCCCCATTCACACAGAACTCACCCCATTTACACAGAACTCACCCCATTCACACAGAACTCACCCCATCCACACAGAACTCAACTAATTCACACAGAACTCACCCGATTCACACAGAACTCACCCCATCCACACAGAACTTACCCCATTCACACAGAACTCAACCCATTCACACAGAACTCAATCATCCACACAGAACTCACCCCATTCACACAGAACTCACCTCATTCACACAGAACTCACCCCATTCACGCAGAACTCACCCCATTCACATAGAACTCACCCCATTCACGCAGAACTCACCCCATTCACACAGAACTCACCCCATTCACACAGAACTCAATTATTCACACAGAACTCAATCATTCACACAGCACTCAATCATTCACAAAACTCACCCCAATCACACAGAACTCACCTCATTCACACAGAACTCAGCCCGCCCTGCACAGTATAGCTTCAACTCACGGGATCGCTCGGGTCCACTTTAAAGTCGAACTTGGCTCGGTACATGGGCTTGGCAGCCTGAGAGGTGCAAAATTATCAGAAACCGTAAGAGAAACGGGCAGGTGGCTGGTTGGCATTTGGCTACTGCAATCTGGCCTGAATAGCGCGGACAAAACACACAAGCCGCCAATTCTGTGAATCTGTTCTCAGGCATTTGTCCTTCGACTGGCCTTGGCAGTGAAGCTGGCCACTGAATTCAAACCGGCTATTATATACTATCTCCCCCTCTACTATATACTATCTCCCCCTCTACTATATACTATCTCCCCCTCTACTATATACTATCTCCCCCTCTACTATATACTATCTCCCCCTCTACTATATACTATCTCCCCCTCTACTATATACTATCTCCCCCTCTACTATATACTATCTCCCCCTCTACTATATACTATTTCCCCCTCTACTATATACTATTTCCCCCTCTACTATATACTATCTCCCCCTCTACTATATACTATCTCCCCCTCTACTATATACTATCTCCCCCTCTACTATATACTATCTCCCCCTCTACTATATACTATCTCCCCCTCTACTATATACTATCTCCCCCTCTACTATATACTATCTCCCCCTCTACTATATACTATCTTCCCCTCTACTATACTATCCCACTATCCCCCTCCCCCCTCTATCTACTATCCCACTATCCCCTTCCCCCCTCTATCTACTATCCCACTATCCCCTCCCCCTCCCCCACTCTATCTACTATCCCACTATCCCCTCCCCCTCCCCCACCCTATCTACTATCCCACTATCCCCTCCCCCACTCTATCTACTATCCCACTATCCCCTCCCCCTCCCCACTCTATCTACTATCCCACTATCCCCTCCCCCTCCCCCACTCTATCCCACTATCCCACTATCCCCTCCCCCTCCCCCACTCTATCTACTATCCCACTATCCCCCTCCCCCTCCCCCACTCTATCCCACTATCCCACTATCCCCCTCCCCCTCCCCCACTCTATCCCACTATCCCACTATCCCCCTCCCCTCCCCCACTCTATCTACTATCCCACTATCCCCCTCCCCCTCCCCCACTCTATCTACTATCCCACTATCCCCCTCCCCCTCCCCCACCCTATCTACTATCCCACTATCCCCTCCCCCACTCTATCTACTATCCCACTATCCCCTCCCCTCCCCCACTCTATCTACTATCCCACTATCCCCCTCCCCCTCCCCCACTCTATCCCACTATCCCACTATCCCCCTCCCCCTCCCCCACTCTATCTACTATCCCACTATCCCCTCCCCCTCCCCCACTCTATCCCACTATCCCACTATCCCCTCCCCCTCCCCCACTCTATCTACTATCCCACTATCCCCTCCCCCTCCCCCACTCTATCCCACTATCCCACTATCCCCCTCCCCCTCCCCCACTCTATCTACTATCCCACTATCCCCCTCCCCCTCCCCCACTCTATCCCACTATCCCACTATCCCCCTCCCCCTCCCCACTCTATCCCACTATCCCACTATCCCCCTCCCCCTCCCCCACTCTATCTACTATCCCACTATCCCCTCCCCCTCCCCACTCTATCTACTATCCACTATCCCCCTCCCCCTCCCCCACTCTATCTACTATCCCACTATCCCCCTCCCCCTCTACTATACTATCCCACTATTCCCCTCTATCCCTCTACTATCTCACTATTCCCCTCTACTATACCACTATCCCCTTCTTCTACTATCCCGCTCTCACTATCTCGCCTCTGCTATATCCTCTATCCTCCTCTTATCTCCCCTATCTTTACTATCTGCAGACAGGCCAAGTTGATACAAATGGATAACAGCCGACTTCTAAATGTTTCCAAAAAATGATTATGCGCGCTATGCCAGCCCTCGCCCAGAGTCAGGATGATGAGCTGAAGTACTATGAAGTACGAGCGTACACTGTACTGTAAATGAGCAGACAGAGCATACTCGTAACTCACGGGCACGGTGAGCACTGAGTCGGCCAGCTTGGTGTTTTTATAGAAATCGATCAGCTGAGTCATTGAGTAGAACTCGTTGGAGCCGATCTTGAGCTTGTAGCCGTCGTGGGCCACCCGCTTTGAGGCCACGATTTTGTAGTGGTTGGTCTTGTCCTTGTCACTGCGGGGCGGTTGGGCTGCCTGTGAGCTGGGGTCTGGCATCACAGGGCCTCCTGCTTGGAACACTGATCGCTCCTGATGACAGCCAAATAGCAGTACTAAGACCCAGAACTTTGAGTTTATCAGATACCTCACCTTGTAGTACCATGACCCACTTGACTGGGAGTCTGACCCACTAGACCTCTAGGTACCATGACCCACTTGACCGCGAGTCTCTGACCCACTAGACAGTGAGTCTCTGACCCACTAGACAGAGGGTCTCTGACCCACTGGACGGTGAGTCTCTGACCCACTAGACAGTGAGTCTCTGACCCACTAGACAGTGAGTCTCTGACCCACTAGACAGTGAGTCTCTGACCCACTGGACGGTGAGGCTCTGACCCACTAGACAGTGAGTCTCTGACCCACTAGACAGTGAGTCTCTGACCCACTAGACAGAGGGTCTCTGACCCACTAGACAGTGTCTCTGACTTACAAAAGCGTAAGTGTTTGACCCACCCTGACCCATGCAGTCCCAGAGCAGCTCACCGAACGCTGAGAGCGAATCCGCCGGGCTGAGACAGGCTGGCCCGGATGAGGAAGACGCCGACAGACTCCTTGAGGAGGATTTCATTTGCCCGGTCGCGAGACATGGAGCCAAAAAACCAGCTGGTTTTTCAAGAGAAATGCAGGTTTTACAGTTAGAAAATACTAATAATACTACTAATAATACTACTAATTTAAGCTAGCCATGAAATTATGAAGAATTTTTTATGGAATTATAATTACGTCCAGAGATGAACCAGTTTAGAATTTTAAATATACTGCAGATTAAACTTTATGAATTATTATTTATAGTTTTTGAAAAAAAGAGTTTAAAAAACCTTTTAAGTTCAAACACATAGTGAAGTGAATACCAGCATCGGGGAGCAACAAAGAAAAATTTTGTTAATAAACTATGTAGGATTTGACCTTGAATGGACGCTGGTTTTAATAATTTCCTAAAGCTTGTTAATGCAAACAGGATTTCAGAAATTCCCCTTTTCTATAATCCTTGACACCAGTCATTTTTCCATGAGGGAAACATTTCAGCAATGCACACGAGTCCCTACATCTCAGCAACTCATCCATGTACCAAAGTATTTCAGTAATGCACACGAGTCCCTACATCTCAGCAACTCATCCATGTACCAAAGCATTTCAGCAATGCACACGAGTCCCTACATCTCAGCAACTCATCCATGTACCAAATCATTTCAGCAATGCACACGAGTCCCTACATCTCAGCAACTCATTCATGTACCAAAGCATTTCAGTAATGCACACGAGTCCCTACATCTCAGCAACTCATCCATGTACCAAAGTATTTCAGTAATGCACACGAGTCCCTACATCTCAGCAACTCATCCATGTACCAAAGCATTTCAGTAATGCACACGAGTCCCTACATCTCAGCAACTCATCCATGTACCAAAGCATTTCAGCAATGCACACGAGTCCCTACATCTCAGCAACTCATCCATGTACCAAAGCATTTCAGTAATTCCTCCCATGAACCATAACATCTTAGGGATTCCCCCATGAATCTTTAATGGTTGACAGGGCTATTATTTTTATGGTTAAACCCTAACCCAAACCCTACTGAAAGCCACAGCAATCCCTAACAATCCCACCAATGAGCATTGACATCTCAGCCATTCCCTCATGAGCCATAGTACTTCAGCAATGACTGTTCGCATCTCAACAATTCCCTGAGCCTTGAGCCACAGAACTTCAACAATGCCTGCCTTGACATTGTGGTAATCCCCCATAAGCTTTGATATTTTAGCAATCCCCCATGGGCCCTTTTATAGTTGATTGACATGACAATTATTTAATGGTTAACATAGCACTTCATTTGTGGTGAACATTGTGCTTCTTTTATAATTAACATGATAGTTATTATATTGTTGATGCAATTCTTTTATTTTTGAATTGTCACTACTACTCAATACTCATATCAAGTCAGTTATATCCAGTTATTTCTTTAGAGTCAATATCAGTCTGTATTATGAACAGTCTACATTGCAATCTCTGCTGCAATGAAGTCCTGTGCAATGCTAATATATTTTATTTTACAGTGATGCAATTCAAGTCAAAGTCATAATTCAGCCAATCAACTAATAATAAAAAGTCTATTATGATACAATCTAAGAATTGAGATTCATTTATGCTTGTACTCAGTCATTTTTTGCATTACAATGATCACAATTCATTTATAATAAAAAATTCAAATTGACCTTTGTAAAGACATGTTTTTTGAATATGAAATTCCTTTTGCATTCTATATACCTGATTAATAGACAACTCTTTTTAGTATAATTGATTTATAGTGCATTACAACATTAAAAATATTGTAGAATTTTAGATATAGTATATACAGGTATAGTAGAATATGCATATATTTATATATATATATATATATTTAGTTGTTTAGTCTTATAATTAGTTAAAAATCTATTTATTGTATATATAATTATTTGCAAAAAATCATGCAAAATTCTATTATATCTTATGGTTATTTATACTAAGTATGAAGGGTACCTTTAGGGCTAGATAGTTCAGGAATTCTTTTTAATTTGTTCCTTTCCTTGTTGTTTATATAATTATTGGGTGTTTTTCATACTAGATTAAATAGTTAGAATTTTTAACTATCAAAGGTAACTTAAAAAAGCTTTTTCAATAAAATATGAAGAACAAATCATTTTTGCATCTTTATAAGTTACATTTTAGCTTATTTTTCTATACATTGCCTTTTTACATTTTCATAAATACAAAAACATGCAAGAATTTTAATAGAGTTCTCATACATGCGCAACCTCCAAAATTCAGTCAGCCGTGCGACTTAGTTTTTGGCCAAAAATGCGACTTACATGTAAAAACCCTAAAGCAAAATTAACGCAACTTTAGGTAAACAGCAGGAGTCTTATTAATTCAAAATGCCTCGCCAGCTACTTAGTACTATTACTTGGGGGGGTTTTCTGGGTGGGCATTTTTGCGACTTCCTAGGTTGGCCGCCAGATTGGTCGGCCAGATCGGCCAACTCGGCCGACTGTTGCACATGTATGAGAGTTCTACCATAGCTATAGATATAGATATGGGAAATTGTAGATAAAAGTTTTTAGGCAGAACATGTGGATAACAATATGGTTATGGAAACATATACATTAAAGCAATCATTCCAATGGTCTTTTAAGTCTTAAGTATTTGAAGTTATTGAATAGCCTAAATATAGGAACTAGACATGAAAAATATATGTATAAGGGTAAAATATTAAAAACTTTCAATATGAAGGGAGCTCTTAAGTCCCTGGGTTTAGGGGCTCAAACAATAGATGTTTGATTCCATATGCATATTGTGGTAAGGATAGTAGGGGTTAAAGTTAATTTTTTTATTTTCAATGCAAGGAGAGCTTTTAAGTATCTAGGGGTATACTTACACAAAAAGATATATGAAGCCTATGAAAGCTAGAATGAAAACAATTTATGAGACTTGCTGCCCAATTATCTTGCAAACCAACTAACAAATAGGTCATTGCTCTCATAGATCTTAGCAAGCACTGGATATTTTGTTACTTTATAGTTACCTAAACATTGCAAGAAAATATGTGAAAAAGAAGGGAAGGAGAAAAGGGAGAGAAAAAGGTAAAAAGAAAGAAAAGAGAGGGGAGGAAAAAGGAGGAAAGAAAAGAAGAAATAAAAGAGAAAAGAGGAAGATAGGGCAGGGGACAGAGAAGAGAAAAGGCAAAGGTAAAAAAGAGAGGAAAGAGACAAGAGAGAAAAAAGAGAGAATAGAGGAAAGAGAGAAGAAAGAAAGAAGAGGGAAAGAAGAAAGAGAAAAAGGAAAGGGGAGAGAATAGGGAAGAAGTATTTTAGTATATAAATAGTGTTCCGCCGTAGCCGTAGCTATAGCTACGGGATCCTATGGCAAATACGGTAAAATAGGTGCCTACAGCAGCTACGGATACGCCTACGGTAGCTAGCTGCTCTTATGGCTATGACTACGGAAATATGGTAGTTGCTGTCATATTCCGTAGATTCCCATAGGCATTCAGCAGGAGGCATAGCACCTATTCTGCTAGCTTACCTTAATTTTATGGCAGTTGTTATTTGTCCGGTGACTAGACAAATAGCATTTTTACTATTTGTCCAGTTAAATTGCAAACTGTTTAAATTGCTATTTGTTTCTTGATGAATATTCTAGATTTTTTAGACTTTTTCATGTGTATCTGATTAATATTTTGTTGTATACTAGTATACATATAAGAAAGTCAGTGTATTCAATTTGGCATAATTTGGTATATAAGACACACTAGTATAACAACATAATAATCAAGATACAAGTAAGAAGTCTTTGAAGTTTAGGAATTATTCTTCTAAGAAACACCCTTGTAGTTTCTATAAAATAGATATTTTAGCATTATCAATTTAACTGGTCAAATAATAAATAAGCCTATTTGTCTAGTATTAACCAGGTGAACGGGAATGCATGGCCATTATCCAGTAACCGGACAAATAACCACATCGCTATTCGTCTGGTCACCGGACAAATAACAACTGCCTAATTTTATATAATTACATTACATTCACAAAACTTTAAGCAAAATATCTTTAAACATGTAGGCCTAACCATAATCCATATGCCCAATAATACTATCTATGTCGAAATAACTATGCTGTATAAATGAGTATATGACAAACAGGACGAATTTTTTTGTTGCCTTTGTATTTTGCTTCCATCGCTAACATCGGAGACGGTTTTATGGCTCTGTCCCCCCTGACGTGAATCCTGGCTAGCTACGCGCCTGAATTTACAAATGACTAAGTTCAAAAAGTAAATTATTACTCACTCTTCTGTGCCCTGTATTCCAAGTTGCTGCAAGCTGATATTCATTTTTGATAAAATATAACGCTATGAGAAGTCTGACTGTTTTGGACTCGGGACAGAGAACACTAGGGATGATGATGATTTTTTCCGTTTGTGTTCGAAGAAACTGCATTAGTTAAAAATGCCGAAAAAAAATAACGACTGATGGGTAACGATACTGTTGCCATTGCTATAGTTGAAGCAGGGAGCTTTGTGCCTCGACTCGGACGATTCCTTTTTACTGGTGTTGTGTTTGGAAAACTTTTAGGTAAAATAAAACCATAGCAATCTTAGTACTAATGTACTTGAAAATTTACCTAATATGTAGGTTGCACCAGCTGTGTTGGCAGTATGAATTTGTGTGGCCAAGTACCATGTACATGAGCATGAACCATGACCTGGCGTCTGCACACAGAGAGTGCTGAGGTAACGTACGGAGTTAAATAAGTTTGCGGCACCGCTTCAGCATATTTCTCGCATTAAATTACAATATTTTCATGGATTCAGACACAATTTACAGCAAGGACCCCTATGAACACTTCGATAGTCTATAACCTGATAAATTCGATATAGTCTAGTCTATTAGTCCTTGAAATTAACTTGTGGCTCGATCGTTTACACAAAAAATCCCAATTGGGCTTGTCGTGAAATGTACAACCAAAGGGCCAACCCCAATAGGCACAAAGTACATGTACATGTTCACTTGTGAGTGCGCGAGGATTTGTAAGTGTACATGTATGGATGCATTCGTGCGCGAGCTCGGAGACAGCGGCCATGGAGATAACTGCTTTGCCTCGTCCATGTTTGGCTACCAGGCCACTTCGATATCCCTTGCGATGCGAATTATCCATGCATAAACAGCTGAAGTAACTAACGTTCTAATTCTCTTCGACCCAATTTGCATACAGTTTTTTTCGATTCGTAAATTTACACATCTTGCATCAACAATAAAACCGTATATAATCACAAACGGACCAAATTTAAAGATTCCAACCACTTTCTGGGATATATTGATCCTGTTAAACACAAAGGAGCTTATTTATTTAGTATGAAACAATGGATTAAAAGCGTATAACTAAAGGAAACCAGACCAGAAATTAGACAAAATGCATGGACGTACATGAGAGGACGTACATGCACTCTCTGAGAAATAAAGTTTAGCAGGTTGGGATAAAAAAGAATGCTGCGGCTGATTTTTACTAGAGCTAATAATAGCAATTTGGTTTAATCATAGGAGTTCTAGGAAAATCTAAAAATGTTTAAGCCATTTGTTTTTTATTTAATTACATTTTCGAATATTGGGTACAAGCCACTGCTCTTTTTAAACTTAGGAATAAGAGAAAATCCTATATGATTTGTGCACAGTATGACAGTAATAATGTAGCATGTAGTTTGACATGCAGTTCAGTAATTAAAAGCTATGCTTAAGCAGAAGTGCAGAATTTAAGTACAAATACAGATGGGTTCATTCGGTAAAATTTGACTCTAGAACTATAAGAAGAAGCGAATATAAAGCCTGAATAAGAAATTCTGAGTTTAATTATTATTATCGACTATATAAATTGCACTTAATATTGCAGTGCTGAGTATGTGGACGGTTTATAGAGACTCGTGGATGATTACGCGGGTGCTTAAATGTAAAATATGCAGCAGAGTTAAAACAAATACACCAAGGTGCGATGTTTGTAATCGCGCTTTTAGGTGTTGGTAAGCTGTTGTTATGGTGTTGTTAGGCTGTTGCGATGGTGTTGTGTTTGGCTGTCAAAAATAAGGGTACATGTACTTTAACTACTGGCTGGTGTTTTTTCTGCGTTTTTGTTCTGTTGCTGTGCTCATGGTGCTCTTGTGTTGCGGTACTCATGGTGCTCTGGTGTTGCTGTGCTCATAGTGCTCTTGTGTTGCTGTGCTCATGCATGGTGTTCTGGTGTTGCTGTGCTCATGGTGCTCTGGTGTTGCTGTGCTCATGGTGCCCTGGTGTTGCGGTGCTCATGATTCTCTGGTGTTGCTGTGCTTATGATTCTCTGGTGTTGCTGTGCTCATGGTGCTCTGGTGTTGCTATGCTCCTTGGTGCTCTGGTGTTGCTAGGCTGTTATAGCAACAGTCTAGTGCTAGCAAAGTTAAACCAGAGGTTTGGACTCCGGCTCCGGCTGCTTCTCCTCCGATCCGGCTGTGGCAACGGCACCGGCGTCTTTGCCTGGCTTATCCTGGGCAGCGGCGGCGGCGGCGGCCGGCTGCTCGGCCTGCGGGGCATTTGGAGTGGCGGAGAAAACTTGAAATTGAATGCAAGGGACGGAATTGCCAAGCAGAGCTCTCAGACCTGCTGGCCTCGCCCGCAAAAGGGCAGTCCGGCAGCCTTCAGCATAAATTCCAAGGGCAGGGCAACGAAGGCGGCGAGGCAGCCGAGCAGCAGCACCAGGTAGAGGCCGAGCAGGTCGCCAGGGGCCAGCGGGCTGGGCCAGTCGGAGGCCTTGGCGGCGCACTGGTCGTCGTTTTTCTGCCACCAGCGGCTCTTCATGCTGTCCAGCTCGCCGTTGGCCTTGACCTTCAGGATGGCCGCGTCGAATGCCTGCTTCAGGTTGGAGCCTGCGGGATCGCATCGGGGAGGATGTCTGTCAGGGTGCCTGCTAGGGTATTTGCGAAGGTGTTTTAGGGTGTCTGCAGGTGTCTGAGGGTGTCTGCAGGTGTGTGAGGGTGTCTGCAGGTGTCTGAGGGTGTCTGCAGGTGTCTGAGGGTGTCTGCAGGTGTCTGAGGGTGTCTGCAGGTGTCTGAGGGTGTCTGCAGGTGTCTGAGGGTGTCTGCAGGTGTCTGAGGGTGTCTGCAGGTGTCTGAGGGTGTCTGCAGGTGTCTGAGGGTGTCTGCAGGTGTCTGAGGGTGTCTGCAGGTGTCTGCAGGTGTCTAAGCTCCCGCTGACGTACCCTTGGCAATGGCCAGGCCGATGTCCACGGTGGCGAGGCCGGTGGGCGAGGACACCAGCTCACACTCGGTCATGCCGTGGTAGTCGGCGGTGATGCCCTCGGCAATCCAGACGTAGCCGCCCTTCCTCACGCGCTGCAGTCCGTCCTCAGTGCTCTTGACGTTCCAGCTCGGATTGCGGCTCAGGAAGGCGTTGACGGCCAGGAACTCGGGAATGTTGGAGTTCTGAAATTTTCCGGGCAGGACGTCCGTGCTTAATAGTTTTAGAGCACTATCGAGGGTGTCAGATCCAGGGTGTCAGATCCAGGGTGTCAGATCCAGGGTGTCAGATCCAGGGTGTCAGATCCAGGGTGTCAGATCCAGGGTGTCAGATCCAGGGTGTCAGATCCAGGGTGTCAGATCCAGGGTGTCAGATCCAGGGTGTCAGATCCAGGGTGTCAGATCCAGGGTGTCAGATCCAGGGTGTCAGATCCAGGGTGTCAGATCCAGGGTGTCAGATCCAGGGTGTCAGATCCAGGGTGTCAGATCCAGGGTGTCAGATCCAGGGTGTCAGATCCAGGGTGTCAGATCCAGGGTGTCAGATCCAGGGTGTCAGATCCAGGGTGTCAGATCCAGGGTGTCAGATCCAGGGTGTCAGATCCAGGGTGTCAGATCCAGGGTGTCAGATCCAGGGTGTCAGATTCAGGATATCAGGTCCAGGGCCCGCCAGGTTACTCACAGCCAGCATGGTGGCGGTGGAGCCGCCGGCCAGCACTCCGTAAGGCACTTTTGACTGCGCCATCAGCTCCTGCAGGCTGCCGAACTTGGCGGAAGCCGTCGGGCGGCCGGCCATCAGGCGGGTCGCCAGGCCGGCCGTGTAGCAGCAGGCGGTGGCCAGGGCGAACAGCCACCAGGCGAAGGCCAAGGCGCGGGCCGAGGGGGCCTTCGGGGTGCGCGCGAAGCCTGAGTGTTTCGGGAATTCGCAGAACACGGATTAAACATCACAGATTAAACATCACAGATTAAACATCACAGATTAAACATCACAGATAAACATCACAGATAAACATCACAGATAAACATCACAGATAAACATCACAGATAAACATCACAGATTAAACATCACAGATTAAACATCACAGATAAACATCACAGATTAAACACCACAGATAAACATCACAGATTAAACATCACAGATTAAACATCACAGATTAAACATCACAGATAAACATCACAGATAAACATCACAGATAAACATCACAGATTAAACATCACAGATTAAACATCACAGATTAAACATCACAGATAAACATCACAGATTAAACACCACAGATTAAACATCACAGATAAACATCACAGATTAAACATCACAGATTAAACATCACAGATTAAACATCACAGATAAACATCACAGATAAACATCACAGATAAACATCACAGATTAAACATCACAGATTAAACATCACAGATAAACATCACAGATTAAACATCACAGATTAAACACCACAGATTAAACATCACAAATTTAGCATCACAGGTTAAAAATCCACGACTGCATACTCACCCTGGATGAAGAGGCCGCCAGTGATGAACGCGAAGGCTCCGCAGCCGGCTTTCCTCGCTTTGGCGACGGTCGAGGAGGCGCTGCCGGCGCTACCGCCCAGTTCGTAGGGGGACAGCAGGAAGAGGACGAAGGCCAGGCCGAGGTAGATAATGTACACCAGCAGTAGCAGCACCCAGGTCTATGGGGAGAGTAAAACAAGATAATTTTGCACAATGCTGAATGTTGAAACTTAGAGAGCAAGCAAACCAGGCCTTAATGGATCCAATCACCTGGAAGGAATTCGAAAGAGAACTTGTGGTTCCGGAGCGCTGAGCTCTAGGCACTGGCTAACTAACTAACTTATGCTATGTACGTGCATCGTACGTGCACACCATTCTTTCCTCTCCCTTCGCTCTGACTGGCCATACCCCTAAGCTTCCATGTAGTTGTACGTAGTTGATTGTCATCACGTGACTCTATTTTGGTGTTCTCTCAGCCACTGCTCGAGTCATTATTATTAAATAGGCTACTTGCTAGTTAAAATAAACCCTGAGTTTCTTTATGCCAACTGCACGGCACGACAGAACTGAACAAAATGAAAAACGGCGCACCAGGAGAAGACGAATTAAGACTGATCTACATCAAGACAGCGTGTGAAACAGTAAGAGAAGAATGTCTCATTGAAATAACCAGACTGTGGACGGAATCGGCGACGAAATGGGGAGAAGGACAAAAGCTAGGACTCATCATCCCGTTACACAAAAAAGGAGACAAAAAAGACCTAAACAATTATCGGGGTGTCTGCCTACTACCGATGACAAGTAGGTTCTTGGCAAGATTATCGCAACCCGAATCAACAGGTGGGCGGAAGGGATCAACTGCCTGGACGAGAATCAAGCGGGTTTCAGGCGGGACAGGTCGACGATGGACGCCACTCAGATCATCCTCAGACTACAGGAAGACGCGAAACTGACCAAAAGATCAGCGGAAATGCAGAGAATGGGAAAGATGAAGTTAGCGGAGACAGCGATACCGTGGCTAAATTGCTGGATCTAAAAAAAGCATATTGTAGTGAGCCGCTAGTTTAGTGTTTGGCGTCCCCCTTTGTCAGCAGTCTCCCTCGCCCTCGCCCAGGGTTGCTGTCTGCCGCTGGTCAGCTTCCCGCCCCCCTGGCTGTCTGTTGCTGCCCTTGGCCTGTTCTGCCCTTCTGCGTCTCTGTTCTCAGCACTCGGCTTCTCTGCTGTGGGCTGTCTCTGTTTCGTTCCCGTCCCGTTTTCCTCTGTCTTGTGAGCAAGTCACATGACAGATCTTGCGTTCTTGGAGTCTTAAAGTGCAGTAAACATGTTTACTGCACTCGTTGGCCCTGTTTACCGGGAGAATCACGTGCTTTCGGACCCCTCCTTTCTCTAAGGAGAGGAGTGACTCATGTTGCTAAAAATAGCAACTGAGTCACAGCCGCGTGTACTCTGGCCGGAGACCTCAAGTTACGTCAGTTCTAAAAATAGAACGAGTCACGAGGTCTTGCGCGCACTGAGACCCTGCCCCGAGACCTCAAGTGACGTCAGTTCTAAAAATAGAACAAGTCACGAGGTCTTGTGCGCGGGAGAATCCCGGCTATAAATAGGACCCCTCTCCTCCTTGTTTCCGTCAAGGAGTCTTTGCCGGAGTCTTTGCTTGCCTCTAAACTTCTAAGAGCCCGCGTGCGCTATTGACTGAACTAAGTCCCCTCTTTGCGTACACTAAATCTGCTTGTGCTGGTCTGACTGAGACCCTACTAAAGCAAACCCCAAGCCTACGAGAGGCTAACTCAACCCTCCCATACCAACCAAGCCCGGCAGGTGCTGCTGACGAGACGCCTTCGAGTTCGTTGACTTCGTTATTTCGTTCCGACGGGAAGCTCACCTCATCGAAGGCCGAGACCTGAAGGAACTGGTGGCAGCACTACCTACGCTACTAAGAGTTAAGAAGGCTTCCGAGTGAGAAGACGGAGAGCCCAAGTCACTGCGCTGGACAGCAGGAGAAACCCCGAGACAACCATAAGTACTTCACTGGTGGCAGCGGTGGGTTTCAAAGACCTAACAGGCCACCCCGAGAAAACCATAAGTACTTCAATATCCGAGAGTAAACAAGCCAGCACTCTGGCGACTACTCGCACACCACGAGATGCCAGACAAAATGATCGAGAAACTAAAGGGCCTACATGAGCACACCGCATACAAAGTACACACGGAGGATGAGGATAGTCACATATTTTCTCACAAAGGGGATTACATGAAGGATGCGCGACCTCACCCGTACTTTTTAACATCTACCATCAGGCGGTCATGAGAGCGGCAGAAACAGCTAGAAAGACCACAGCAGCAAACAGAGGCGAAGAAGTTGGGATCGAATGGACCTATCTGCCAGGAAAACACTGACCACCACAGAGAAACTATAAGTTCACGGAAGAATCAACCACCACGCGGATCACCTGCTCCCTGTTCGCGGATGATACCGCGGTGATTGGCGGAAAGAAAGAAATCGAAGAAGAAACGACGGTGAAGACAGTCTTGGGATGGCTACAAGAAAGAACGAACGACGCGAAAGAAGAGACAGCAACAGTAGGAACAGCAGAGAGCAATAGAATCCGAATGCTGGGGCTGTGGCTCGGAGACAAAGAAGACATCCGGGGCAAAAGTTAAGAAGCGACTCAGAAGAACCAGACTAACGAACGCACTCAAGCGAGAGAGATCGAAGCCTGCGTCGAAAGCACGCTCACGTTCAACGCAGGAGCTAGACACTTCAAAAAAAGCTAGATCAATCAACTCCAAAGAATTATGGGTAAGTACTACAGATATATTTGGAGCAGAAAAACTAAAGAACCTCTGCGGGAGATGGAAGAAAGACAGGTTAATATGTGGGACGTGAGACGAGAAATCGGGATAAAAAGCATTCAAAGAAAAATCGAAACGGCACACTGGAGGAGACTAGGCCACGTGGAGATTGCCAGACTCCAGCATAACGAAAATCTGTGTCATGGGATGGAACAAGAGATTAGAATCAATGAAAAGACCAAAGAAAAGGATGACTACGATAATTACGTACTGGAGAAAACTCATTAGAAACTCGACCCACTCAGAGTCGGACAGCTCGCGGACAAAAGAGAAGTGGAGGGAAATCATCAAAGATCGGGACGCCGAGTGGGATACGATTGAACAAGAGAGAAGTAAAACCAAGGGAAGAGCCGAAGAAGAACCAGAAAACCAGAACGGACAAAGAGAACTACCAATGGAGGAAAACGAACTCATTGGCTTCAGGTGCTGGGAGGACGGATGCGAGAAAATATGCAGATCAAGAGAAGGACTAGCCATCCACAGGAACGTATGCACAGACAAGAGACCGGAATAAGAATGGACTGCAAGAGGTGTGATAGCGTTTTTAAGACGGAAGCGACGAGGAAAAACCATGAGAAATGGTGCACAGGAGGCAGAGTAGAGGGAACCAGGAGAGAATGCAACAGCTGCAAGAGATGGATAAGCAAATCAAATTATGCAAGACTCAGAAAGGGATGCGAAACGAACGACCAGATAAGCGAGAGACCAACGACGAATGAGGAAGCACCGAGGATGGTAGCGAGAATGTACAAAAGCAAGAGGAAAGAGGGCAGATATTGCAAGAGGTGGCTGGCAACGACGAATATGGCGAGACATGAGAGAATTTGCGGCGAGTAAGGGTCCGGGAAACTTGGGTGCCACCTACTCCGGGAGGCGAGAAAAAGGTGGAAGAAGAAGATGTACAGCAGCAGTAGCAGCACCCAGGTCTATGGGGAAAGTTAAACAAGATGATTTTGCACAATGTTGAATGCCTGTGAGGAGACCTTCGGGACCTTTGGAAACTTCCAGATAGCAGGACCTTTGGGTGGCACCTGTCTGCTGATCGGGGCCCCAGTCACAGCTAGCTAGGGCCGAGTGATTCGGTCAGTGTCCAGTGAACCGCAGAACTCACCGAGGCGGCGAACGGCTGCAGCAGCAGGGCGGCCTGCGAGGTCTGCAAGGTCTGCGAGGCCGCCTCCTTGTACAGCAGCGACAGGCCCGAGGAGGAGACCGGCAGCGTGAAGTCCACGGCTTCCAGCCTTTTGGGCATGATGCGCAGAGTGGCCAGGGTCAGGTCTGCCGTCTGCGGGACAGGTGGCTGGCTTCTGTGACCCAGTGACTCACACAGACTGTCACCCAGTGACTCACAGACTGTCGCCGAGTGACTCACACAGACTGTCACCGAGTGACTCACACAGACTGTCACCCAGTGACTCACACAGACTGTCACCCAGTGACTCACACAGACTGTCACCGAGTGACTCACACAGACTGTCACCCAGTGACTCACACAGACTGTCACCGAGTGACTCACACAGACTGTCACCGAGTGGCTCACACAGACTGTCACCGAGTGGCTCACACAGACTGTCACCGAGTGACTCACACAGACTGTCACCCCGTGATCCACACAGACTGTCACCGAGTGGCTCACACAGACTGTCACCGAGTGGCTCACACGGACTGTCACCCAGTGACTCACACAGACTGTCGCCGAGTGACTCACACAGACTGTCACCGAGTGACTCACACAGACTGTCACCGAGTGACTCACACAGACTGTCACCCAGTGACTCACACAGACTGTCACCGAGTGACTCACACAGACTGTCACCCAGTGACTCACACAGACTGTCACCGAGTGACTCACACAGACTGTCACCGAGTGACTCACACAGACTGTCACCCAGTGACTCACACAGACTGTCACCGAGTGACTCACACAGACTGTCACCGAGTGGCTCACACAGACTGTCACCGAGTGGCTCACACGGACTGTCACCCAGTGACTCACACGGACTGTCACCGAGTGACTCACACAGACTGTCGCCGAGTGACTCACACAGACTGTCACCGAGTGACTCACACAGACTGTCACCCAGTGACTCACACAGACTGTCACCGAGTGACTCACACAGACTGTCACCGAGTGGCTCACACAGACTGTCACCGAGTGGCTCACACGGACTGTCACCCAGTGACTCACACGGACTGTCACCGAGTGACTCACACAGACTGTCACCGAGTGGCTCACACAGACTGTCACCCAGTGACTCGCACGCCAGACTTGAGCAGAATTTTCCTCTAAACTCAAAGTCGATCAACTTGATAAAACACTCCAACCGAACCCCGCTGCGGTCACAGACTCGCATCGTTCGCATCTTCTCTTACTTCCATCACCCACCTTGTTCACGATGTCGCCCATCAGGCCGTTCCAGACCCCCTTCGGCGAGCGGGATCCGAACCTGCTGTCGGCTACCTCGTAGATTCGGTAGCGAAATTTCAGCTCCCGCTGCAGGAGGTTCAGCAGGTCGATGTAGAAGCCCACGTATCTGACCGGTTCCGAGCCTTCCACCCGCATCACGAAGGGCTTTTGCTGCACGTAGCGTTTATCGGATGGGGCGTGGCTAGCGCTTAGGTTTAGTTTACAGTGTTCGAATTAAGATTTTAGGGTTCACAGTTGGGGACTGGACCAGGGTTCAATACAAAGGGCTCAAGGCTCAGGTCAGGGTTCAGGGTTTAGAGTTCAGGATACAGGGTTCGGGTTCAGGGTTCCCGGGCTCAGGGTCTAGGGTCCAGGGTTCAGGGTTCGGATTTCAGGATTCAGGGTTCAGGGTTCAGGGTTCAGGGTTGGGTCCAGGGTCCAGGGTCCAGGGTCCAGGGTTCAGGGTACAGGGTACAGGGTTCAGGGTTCAGGATTTAAGGTACAGGGTCCAGGGTACAGGTTTCAGGGTTCAGGGTACAGGGTTCAGGGTTCAGCTTTGGTTTGAAACCTTGAAACCTTTGAAAACCTTTACTCTTCAAACCAAGGGTCCAGGGTTCAGGGTCCAGGGTCCAGGGTCCAGGGTCCAGGGTCTAGGGTCCAGGGTTCAGGGTTCAGGGTTTAGAGTTCAAGGTCCAGGGTTCAGTGTTCAGACTTCAGGGTTCAGGGTCCAGGGTTCAGATTTCAGGATCCAGGGCCCAGGGTCTAGGGTCTAGGGTCTAGGGTCTAGGGTCCAGGGTTCAGATTTCAAGATTCAAGGCTTCAGCGTTTAGGGTTTAGGGTTCAGAGTTCAGGGTTAAGGATTTAGGGTACATACAGGGTTCAGGGTTCAGGGCTCAGTATTAATAGTTAATGGGCCTACGGGGAATAAACGCCCTGACACTATAATTCTGAGATGTTCTGGACTCTGGGATTTGGCAACCGTTAACCCAGACTCAATACGCAATCCAGCATTGAGGGTCTCCCAGCTCACCGTGATGGTGACAACGCGGAGCTCTCGGTTCTCAAGGTCGGCCGCTCCGGCCTGGGATGCGGCCAGGCAGCAGCAGCAGGCGAGCAGCAGCAGCGTCAGCAGTCGGCAGCTCATGACGTCTCGGTGCAGGGCGGTGGCGAGTCAGTGAGCTCAGAGTCGGTGAGCACAGAGTCAGTGAGCTCAGAGTCGGTGAGCACAGAGTCAGTGAGCTCAGAGTCAGTGAGCCCCAGCTCAGCGCAGCCAGTTTTATAGGCCTGGCCGGTGGCGCCGGACTGGAGATCGGGGGGGGGGGATCTGGGAATTTTTCCTATTGACTGGGGCTGGGACGCGGATTATTATCCCATTGGGATAAATTATGGATGCACCTGTCACCCGGCAGAGATGCTGGCGGATAGGGGAGCGCGCTGGGTCAAGGAGATCTGGGAGCAGAGTCTGGAGTAGGGCTCTCCTTAAAAGCTCATCCTCAGACTCGAGAGGGCCGAGTCTCTGCGTCACGGAGTCTCTGCGTCACGGAGTCTCTGCGTCACGGAGTCTCTGCGTCACGGAGTCTCTGCGTCACGGAGTCTCTGCGTCACGGAGTCTCTGCGTCACGGAGTCTCTGCGTCACGGAATGGAATGGAATGTACGACAGGATGCAATATTTATTACATTTTACATGAATTGTTAAATGCCGTTTTCAATTGTACGAAAAAGTCAATAATCTCGATGTTTTTAATTTTGATAGTAAAAATGTAAACACAAGATGTTCCGGGTGAGCACACGCTCCGCCCCACAGCGGATTCCTCATTTCAGAGGGCGCCTGAAATGCGGGTACTGAGGAGGAGCTTCCAGTCCAGATGCTAGTTCAGGCCTCCCTGGCTCAGGGGGAAGCCCCTGGGATCTCAGGTAGCCAGTTCCTCTTAGATACCCAAGCAGGCTCTTGACTCACCCTGAGCTCACGGGAGGATGGATGGGATATGGAATATCAAGGGGCTGGGCAGGAGGCGCGCAGCAATGCTTTCTTAACTGCGGGCTGGCACAAGGAAAACTAATCCGCCCCGACTCCTCTGAGCAGTTTGAAAACTCCGATTCAGCCGCCGATGAGCGGAGCCGAGCGGTTCTGCTGGAGGAGGCTGGCTGTAGCGCCACATGACCACTCATTTTCACCTGGGGGGCAACTGACCCCCCTTTGACCTTCCCTGGATGGCTCGTCCACTGCAGTTTAGGCGCAAGGACTGCTCAAGTAGAAAGACGGGAAACTACGTTTCTAAGAAAATGTTAAGGAGGCTGGTTTTCGCCGAAAAAGACCCCACGGAGATAGGACATGTTTATTTTTTCAGCACAAAAATTGTTATTGCTTTTGATAGTAGGCAGACCCAAAGTTCATCTCTTGATATTCTGTGTCTTTCTTATTGCTCTATCAATATTCATAAAGCTTCTCGTTCAAAAAATCAGGATTCTATGTTAATTTTTTATTGCCCATGTCCTGTGCCTAAAAACCGTTAAAATGGCACGGCTCGGCTCTTTGGTTTTATGAGTCGATTTTATCATTTTTAGCTGGCTGTGTAGCAAATATGTGTAACAAAATATGATGAGATAGATTGAAAAAACCAAAGATTCGTTCTGTGCCATGCATTTTTATGATTTTTAGGTAGAGGAGATGTACGTAGAATAAAAAAATGACACAGAATTTTAATTTTCTGAACGAAAAGCTTTACAAATATTAATAGAGCTATAAGAAAGGAACAACATATCAAAATGTAAACGTTAAGCCTGCCTCCTATCGAATGAATTACAATTTTTGTGCTGAAAAAATGAAAACTTCCTATCTCCGTAGTGCGTTTCTCGGTGAAAACCGGCCTCCTGAACTTTTCTCAGAAATGTAGTTTCTCGTCCTTTGTACTTGAGCAGTCCTTGTTTAAGCGCCGATCGCTATGGCAGGGGGCAGGTGCCCTCTCCTGCCCCTACCCTAATTAGTGGCAATGAGGTTTCGCAGGAGTTCCCCAACCCCAGACTGCAGGCCCAGAACTCCTTGGCCAGAAGCCATTAGCCGCTCCCCAATGTTTATAGCCCACCGGGCGCCTGAGCAAATGCATTTTGCGTTAATTGCTGGCGGGCGCCCCGACTCCCGCATGAGCGGCGGAGTGCCTCTCCGGCTGACAGCAACCGGTGACGGAATTTTCCACGGCTCTGATGGGGGGAGACAAATGAGTTTCAGAGGACCGCGAGCTGCCCTTTGTTTGAATACTCTAATGGCAGTCGGCAGGTACTGGGAATGCGGGCCGCTTCTGGGCCACGGATGGATTGACCAGGACCCGTTCCCCATCACTTATTGCGATCCCTATCACCGATTCCCCATCACTGATTCCCCATCACTGATTCCCCATCACTGATTCCCCATCACTGATTCCCCATCACTGATTCCCTATCACCGATTCCCTATCACCGATTCCCCATCACTGATTTCTCATCACCGATTCCTCAACACCGATTCCCCATCACCCATTCCCCATCACCCATTCCCATCACCCATCACCCATTCCCCATCACCCATCACCCATTCCCCATCGCCCATCACCCATTCCCATCACCCATTCCCATCACCCATTCCCCATCACCCATTCCCCACCACCCATTCCCCATCACCCATTCCCCATCACCCATTCCCATCACCCATCACCCATTCCCCATCACCCACCACCCATTCCCCATCACCCATTCCCATCACCCATCACCCATTCCCCATCACCCATCACCCATTCCCCATCGCCCATCACCCATTCCCATCACCCATTCCCATCACCCATTCCCCACCACCCATTCCCCACCACCCATTCCCCATCACCCATTCCCCATCACCCATTCCCATCACCCATCACCCATTCCCCATCACCCACCACCCATTCCCCATCACCCATTCCCCACCACCCATTCCCCACCACCCATTCCCCATCACCCATTCCCCATCACCCATTCCCACCACCCATTCCCACCACCCATTCCCCATCACCAATTCCCCACCACCCATTCCCCATCACCCATTCCCCATCACCCATTCCCATCACCCATCACCCATTCCCCATCACCCACCACCCATTCCCCATCACCCATTCCCCATCACCCATTCCCCATCACCCATTCCCCATCACCCATTCCCACCACCCATTCCCACCACCCATTCCCCATCACCCATTCCCATCACCCATCACCCATCACCCATTCCCCATCACCCATTCCCCATCACCCATTCCCCATCACCCATTCCCCATCACCCATTCCCACCACCCATTCCCCATCACCCATTCCCATCACCCATCACCCATTCCCCATCACCCACCACCCATTCCCCATCACCCATTCCCCATCACCCATTCCCCATCACCCATTCCCCATCACCCATTCCCCATCACCCATTCCCCATCACCCATTCCCACCACCCATTCCCACCACCCATTCCCCATCACCCATTCCCATCACCCATCACCCATTCCCCATCACCCACCACCCATTCCCCATCACCCATTCCCATCACCCATTCCCACCACCCATTCCCCATCACCCATTCCCATCACCCATCACCCATTCCCCATCACCCACCACCCATTCCCCATCACCCATTCCCATCACCCATTCCCCACCACCCATTCCTCATCACCCATTCCCATCACCCATTCCCCACCACCCATTCCCACCACCCATTCCCCATCACCCATTCCCATCACCCATCACCCATTCCCCATCACCCACCACCCATTCCCCATCACCCATTCCCATCACCCATTCCCCACCACCCATTCCCACCACCCATTCCCCATCACCCATTCCCATCACCCATCACCCATTCCCCATCACCCACCACCCATTCCCCATCACCCATTCCCATCACCCATTCCCCACCACCCATTCCCACCACCCATTCCCCATCAACCATTCCCATCACCCATCAACCATTCCCCATCACCCACCACCCATTCCCCATCACCCATTCCCATCACCCATCACCCATTCCCCATCACCCACCACCCATTCCCCATCACCCATTCCCATCACCCATTCCCCACCACCCATTCCTCATCACCCATTCCCATCAAATCCTTGATTGGTTATTAAAGAGTAGACAACATCTGACGCGCTTCTCAGCCAGAAATGTGAGCAGACGCAGCAGCGGTGGGTCTGGATTTCTCAAAGCTACAGATTTATCTGCGCAGTCAAAGCAGCGGTTAATTATTCAATGGCTGGGCAGACAATGTGCGAGATTGTTTTAAACAAATCTTTGCCACGCATTTCAAGCAGAGTCCCAGTGAATTCCCTGGTCACGCACTGAGAGCCGAAGAGTCCCAGTGAATTCCCTGGTCACGCACTGAGAGCCGAAGAGTCCCAGTGAATTCCCTGGTCACGCACTGAGAGCCGAAGAGTCCCAGTGAATTCCCTGGTCACGCACTGAGAGCCGAAGAGTCCCAGTGAATTCCCTGGTCACGCACTGAGAGCCGAAGAGTCCCAGTGAATTCCCTGGTCACGCACTGAGAGCCGAAGAGTCCCAGTGAATTCCCTGGTCACGCACTGAGAGCCGAAGAGTCCCAGTGAATTCCCTGGTCACGCACTGAGAGCCGAAGAGTCCCAGTGAATTCCCTGGTCACGCACTGAGAGCCGAAGAGTCCCGAAAGTTCATGAGTCCTAGCGAGCCAAAAGTCAGTTGCTAGGAGTCAAAGACTGTCCAAATCAGGCGGGATTGGCCGTTGAGTCGCTCAAGCGAAGCCCTCCCTGGGCCGTCTGGCTGCCAGCCTCGGCGGCGGCTCGGCCTGCCAGCGCCCGTCCTCGGAGCTGCGGGCTCGGTGCAGCGCGGCCGCAGCCGCCCAATCGGCGTCGCCCATCGCTGACGGCACCAGGCGGGCCGCCTGGCGCCGGCCGCCGTTGCTGCTGGAAGCGGAGGCGGTGGCTGCCGCGGTGGCGGCGATGGCGGCGGCGGTGGCCCTCTGGGCGCGCTGTGCCAGGTGGTTGGCCGGCCGGGTGGAGGAGCCGAAGCAGCGGGAGGCGAAGTGCAGCTCCTGGCACAGCTCTGTGCTGATGGATTGCTGCGGGCAGGTTGCGATTTCAATTCAAGACCGCGTGGCCTCCGCGTCCTCTCCCAGCCTGGGCATCCAACTCTTCCGGCACCAAAACCTCTTCCAGCCTGGGCATCCAACTTCCGGCACCAAAACCTCTCCCAGCCTGGGCATCCAACTCTTCCGGCACCAAAACCTCTCCCAGCCTGGGCATCCAACTCTTCCGGCACCAAAACCTCTTCCTGCTGCTCCGACTGTCCTCAGTCCCACAGTCTTCTTCCCACCGTTTCACCCTCTCCAACCCCACCGTCTCCCTCACCCTCTCCCCCCACCATCTCCCTCTCCCCCACCATCTCCCTCACCCCACCATCTCCCTCACCCCACCATCTCCCTCACCCCCACCGTCTCCCTCTCCCCCACCATCTCCCTCACCCCACCATCTCCCTCACCCCACCATCTCCCTCACCCCGCCGTCTCCCTCACCCCCACCGTCTCCCTCACCCCACCATCTCCCTCACCCCACCGTCTCCCTTACCCCCACAGTCTCCCTCACCCCCACCGTCTCCCTCACCCCCACCGTCTCCCTCACCCCCACCGTCTCCTCACCCCACCGTCTCCCTCACCCCCACCGTCTCCCTCACCCCCACCGTCTCCCTCACCCCCACCGTCTCCCTCACCCCCACCGTCTCCTCACCCTCACCGTCTCCCTCACCCTCACCGTCTCCCTCACCCCCACCGTCTCCCTCACCCCCACCGTCTCCCTCACCCCACCGTCTCCCTCACCCCCACCGTCTCCCTCACCCCCACCGTCTCCCTCACCCCCACCGTCTCCCTCACCCCCACCGTCTCCCTCACCCCCACCGTCTCCCTCACCCCCACCGTCTCCCTCACCCCCACCGTCTCCCTCACCCCCACCGTCTCCCTCACCCTCTCCTGCACGGCGCGCCGCTTGGCACGGAAGCAGAACTCCACCAGCGTGGTGATGCCGCCCAACAGCATGCCGCCCAACAGCACCACGTAGACGCCCGCCACCTGGTCGATGCCGAGGCCCGGCGGCTCCTCCTGGCCGTCGCTGGAGGCCTCATCACACGGCTTCTCGATGTCCTCCTCACGCCACCACCGGCGACGGAGCTTCTCCAGCACCTGCTCCTTCTGCAGCTTTAGGATCACCTCGGAGATAATGTCGCGATAGGGCGAGCCTGCGGTTGCCACACGTTTTACAGGGGCATAAACACAATAGTAGTTCTCCTAAACACATTGGCAGAAAATCACACTAGCATAAACACACATGAGCACAGGTGAGCATGACATAAACACACATGAGCACAGGTGAGCATGAAATAAACTCATATCAGCACAGGTGAGCATGACATAAACACACATGAGCACAGGTGAGCATGACATAAACACACATGAGCACAGGTGAGCATGACATAAACACACATGAGCACAGGTGAGCATGACATAAACACACATGAGCACAGATGAGCATGACATAAACACACATGAGCACAGGTGAGCATGACATAAACACACATGAGCACAGGTGAGCATGACATAAACACACATGAGCACAGATGAGCATGACATAAACACACATGAGCACAGGTGAGCATGACATAAACACACATGAGCACAGGTGAGCATGACATAAACACACATGAGCACAGGTGAGCATGACATAAACACACATGAGCACAGGTGAGCATGACATAAACACACATGAGCACAGGCACGCGGGCAGAGCGCCGCCTAGGCCACAGACCCGTGGTCAGGCCGATGCCGTAGCCCTTGGAGTCCAGCAGGCCGCCGACCTTCATCAGGTCGCAGTTGCGCTCGGTGTAATACTCGTTCATGGTGCTCTCCAGGATGAAGGCGTAGCCGCCCTGCCGCACCCGCCGGATGCCGTCCTCCGTCTTGTTGACGAACACCTCCGGCCTCTTGCTCATGAAGTCCCACATGGTCTTGAACACCTGGATGCTCTTCGCCATCTGCAGCGGGGACAGCGAGAAATCACAGCTCGAGAGAGCTGTGATTAATAAGCGGAGGAATCTGCTCTCAGATTCCCAATAGCTCTCTCTCTCTCTCTCTTTCTCTCTCTCTCTCTCTCTCTCTCTCTCTCTCTCTCTCTCTCTCTCTCTCTCTCTCTCTCTCTCTCTCTCTCCTGCTCTCAGATCCCCAATAGCTCTCTCTCTCTTTCTCTCTCTCTCTCTCTCTCTCTCTCTCTCTCTCTCTCTCTCTCTCTCTCTCTCTTTCTCTCCTGCTCTCAGATCACCAATAGCTCTCTCTCTCTCTCTCTCTCTCTCTCTCTCTCTCTCTCTCTCTCTCTCTCTCTCTCTCTCTCTCTCTCTCTCTCTTTCTCTCTCTCTCTCTCTCTCTCTCTCTCTCTCTCTCTCTCTCTCTTTCTCTCTCTCTCTCTCTCTCTCTCTCTCTCTCTCTCTCTCTCTCTCTCTCTCTCTCTCTCTCTCTTTCTCTCCTGCTCTCAGATCCCCAATAGCTCTCTCTCTCTCTCTCTCTCTCTCTCTCCCTCTCTCTTTCTCTCCTGCTCTCAAATTCTTAGTAGCTCTCTCTTGCTTTCTCAGATCCCCAGTAGCTCTTTCCTGTTCTCAAATCTCCATCAGCCGCACCCCAGTAGCTCCCTCAGTTGCTCCCGGATCCCCGTTAATTCAGCCTCAAAATCCCCAGCAGCCTCGCCTTGAAGAACTGGTAGGTGGAGCCGCTGGCCAGGGTGCCGTATTTAATCTTGGTCTGCCTGGCCAGGTCTTCGACGCTCTCTATTGGCGAGTGCATTCGCTCCACGGTCAGGAAGGCGGCCAGGTTGGCGGTGTAGGAGCTGATCATGATCAGCGTGAAGAACCACCAGATGCCGCTGATAAGTCTTGTGGACAGAGCGCGGGGCCAGATCTCCGAGCCTGGTGAAGGTAGAGCGCTTTTGAGAAATATTCTTTGTAGGGTTGAGTAGAGTTGAGTAGGGGTCGAGTAGGGTTGAGTAGAGTTGAGTAGGGTTGAGTAGAGTTGAGTAGGGTTGAGTAGGGGTCTGATTGGGCCCTAATTATATATCCTAATTTCACAGATTCAGGTGTGACCCCATGTGGCTACTCATTTCAGTAGTGTGTAAACTTCAGTCCTCTTTACCTTGCTGCATGAGCGAACCAACAGTGAACCAGAGGCTGTTGAGCATTGAGAACTGGTTCTCAACCTGCTCAGTATCCGTGCTGCACGGATTTGGGTTGTACCACTCGTACGGGGACAGCTGGGCAACCACGAAAAGCACGAAGCTGACGAATACGTAGGCCGCCAATACCGAGCTCCACACCTGTTGAGGATTTGATTTCAGCTGCCGCTGCAACTGACAACCTGTGCAATCTTGTGCAAAAAGGTTTGCATACAAGAAAGAACAATGAAAAGAGTTGGGGAGCAGTGAAGTAGATGCAGAATGGGGTGGGTGCAGAATGAGGTGGGTGCATAATGGGGTGGGTGCAGAATGAGGTGGGTGCATAATGGGGTGGGTGCAGAATGAGGTGGGTGCAGAATGGGGTGGGTGCAGAATGAGGTGGGTGCAGAATGGGGTGGGTCCAGAATGAGGTGGGTGCAGAATGGGGTGGGTCCAGAATGAGGTGGGTGCAGAATGGGGTGGGTGCAGAGTAGGGAGGGTGCATAAATACATGGTCGGTAGAAGGTCGTGACGGAGGTTTAGAGAGAGATGAGGTCAAGAAAATGTTTAGTGTGAGGTCTGAAGTGTTTGAAGTGAAGAGTTCTTGATGCGTTTACAAGAGATCGTTAAGTCAAGTGAGGACCAAAAAAGTTCGATTTCACAAACTTTCAGATCGCTATGCTTCGCTCAGATGAAGAATGGCTATACTCGTAAAGACATACGGTTGATTATAATCAAAGAGCACGCTAATTTACCGTCGGCGACAGAGGTGACAAAAATGAGAAAAGATGCGGCTTGGTTTTCACGGGCTTCTTGAACAGGATGCTCAGGCCGAGAGACATATACGGTGTGGTAAAGTCGATGACGCGCTCTCTCTCATAGGTGATGGTCAGCGGCGCAACTGCCAGGTCGGCTTTCTGAAATTATAGCCGCGATGAGGTGGGTGCAGAGTGAGGGAGTGAGGTGGGTGCGGAGTGAGGGAGTGAGGTGGGTGCGGAGTGAGGGAGTGAGGTGGGTGCGGAGTGAGGGAGTGAGGTGGGTGCGGAGTGAAGGAGTGAGATGGGTGCGGAGTGAGGGAGTGAGGTGGGTGCGGAGTGAAGGAGTGAGATGGGTGCGGAGTGAGGGAGTGAGGTGGGTGCGGAGTGAAGGAGTGAGGTCGATGTGCAGTGAGGGAGTGAGGTGGGCGCGGATTGAGGCGGAGCTGTTGGAGCCAGAAACTTGCTCACCTTGTCGATGAGCTCCCCGATCATGCCGTTCCAAACCTCGTTGCCCTCGCTGTCGTTGCCAGTTTTGGTGCCATAGTTTCCGTCCTCCACAAGGCGGACGGTGAAGTTGAAGCCGGCCTCCTGGGCGATGAGGTTCAGCATCTGGATGCAGAAGCCATCGAACTGTGGCGGGTTGTTCGAATCATTTTTGTTCTTCACCTTGATGAAGGGAGCATCCTGCGGAGTAATTGACAGAAATGAAAGACATCCGGTTCCTTTCAGCAACAAAACTCTGGCCAACAAGCGCACGACGTGCCTTGAAGCGTCTCTGAGACACCAGGGCAACTGACCTCAACAGTCGTGACTCGAAGAGTCTTGTTCTGCAGCTTCTTCTGCACCTCCTCCAGCGGCTCCTGAAATGTCCTCGAGATGTTGAAACCGTGGAGACGATCCCAGCTGCCGATCTGCAAGAATGCGAAGGTGCCTTTCATTGAATTGGCGGCGAGCTGGTGGGCTGATATTCTTGTACAGTGAGGCTCCCATCTTGTTGCACAGTAAGGCTCCTAATACAAATTGTGGTACAGCTAGACCCTGACTAATGACATGATTGACCCAGTCAGCAACCACCATTTGAAACCTCACCATTCGAAACCCCACCGAGGTGAGCTCGTAGGCCCTCAGGCTGAAGTTCACCCGCCTCCAGTCCGAGTCGAACTTCACAGGCCCCGTAAGCGTCTGCGGTGAGATGTCCTCCGGGATCTGCAAGCGGGGTGGGGAATTGCGCTTGCATCAAGTGGGGATGGGTGGTGAGGAGCTCAGCGCTCTGCACAGACCGATCTCATGAAGTTGAGAAGGCTGGCTCCGTTCTGCCAGAAGCGCTGCCCGGTCCCGCAGGTCATCGGCTGCGGTTCCACCGGCTGAGCCCGGCTGGTGAAGTGAATGCCGTTAGCCAGGAGCTGGATGCTGTCGAATACAATGGCCGCCGCCATCTGCAGTTCGGTCACGGGGAAGGTGGGTTAACGATCACTCGTAAGGATTCACTGTCACAAGTAGAGATTTATTGTCACCAGTAGGGTGTCACTGTCACAAGCAGGGATTTATTGTCACCAGTATGTGGTTCCTGTCGCAAGTGGGTATTCACAGAATTCATAGAAACATAAAAAAATAATGGTCGCAACTGGAATTCACGGTCAAAATTGAGGATTCACGGTTACAATTGAGGATTCACGGTCACAATTGAGGATTTACGGTTACAATTGAGGATTCACGGTTACAATTGAGGATTCACGGTTACAATTGAGGATTCACGGTTACAATTGAGGATTCACGGTTACAATTGAGGATTCAAGGTTACAATTGAGGATTCACGGTCACAATTGAGGTTTCAAGGTCACAATTGAAGATTCACGGTTACAATTGAGGATTCACGGTCACAATTGAGGATTCACGGTCACAATTGAGGTTTCACGGTCAAAATTAAGGATTCACGATCACAATTGAGGATTCACGGTCACAATTGAGGATTCACTGTCACAATTGAGGTTTCACGGTCAAAATTAAGGATTCACGATCACAATTGAGGATTCACGGTCACAATTGAGGATTCACGGTCACAATTGAGGATTCACGGTCACAATTGAGGATTCACGGTCACAATTGAGGATTCACGGTCAAAATTAAGGATTCACGATCACAATTGAGGATTCACGGTCACAAATGAGGAATCACGTCACAAAGTGACATTAAAGCCGCAGAAGGGACTCACGATCAAATTGAGTTTTCAGTCATATGCACGGCACACAATGGGGTTTCACATTCACAGTTGGGAGTCACTTTCTCACAGGAATCATGTTCTCCAACAGGCCGCGGTACTGGGCCCGCTGAGTCTCAATGTTGAAAATCTCAGCCCTCATCCGCTCCACGGCCGGGCCCCTGCCGTACTGGCCGGCCGGGGGCACCAGCGGCAGCATGGAGATCGCTGTGAAGTTGGCCGTCCGAACCACCTGGAAGTCAGACAGGTCCAGCCGCTGGACATCCTGCAAAGCAAAGTGCGGTGCAGGAGCTCAGAATTCTGGATCTCAAGGCTTCAGGACATGGTGATCTGTTTTTGCACCACCTACCCAGGATGTGAAAATGTAGCTGTGGTTCGCGGAAGTCATGTTCATCGCTTTCGCCTGAAGTTTCATTGATGATGATAGGACTTAAAATTCGTCAACTGAATGATACTGACGGCTCAGGAAGGCGGAAACCTCACCAGGATCATGAATTTCAGGACGTCTTCCACAGGTATGTCAACGAAGTAGCCGAACACGCCAGCATTCTTCAGGTCCGTCAGGATGTGCTTGTAGGAGCCGGACTTCTTCACCCACTGCCGTGTGATGACGGGAGTCTCGAGTTTATTCAGCATCAGCTCGTACTTCAGAAGAGCTGGAGGAAGCGTTTTGCGATTGAGGCGATCGAAAATTTGTCTTGAATAGGAGTTGAAGTGATTGCGGACTTGATAGAAGTGTTCTTATTGGTTGCTTAGGGCGTGAGGTGGTGCTGAGGACGGAATTGGGGGGTGCTTAGCGTGAGGCGTGAGGTGGGTGCTGAGGACGGAATTGGGGTGGTGCGCAGGGTGAGGCGTGAGGTGGGTGCTGAGGACGGAAGTGGGGTGGTGCGCAGGGTGAGGCGTGAGGTGGGTGCTGAGGACGGAATTGGGGGGTGCGCAGGGTGAGGCGGAGGTGGGTGCGGAGGACGGAAGTGGGGTGGTGCAGCTTAAGGTTGTGTGCATAAAATGAATTGGTGCACAGCTGACTAACTCACTGTCGGGGTCTCGGTAGATAATGGCAAAGTGCCCCCAAGTCTCCTGCGACCTGATAAAGTCCATCAGGGCCGAGCCGAGAGTGCCGTGGTGCGGGTTGAGATTGACCGAGTAGTGCAACCGCCGCTCAGTCGCTCTGTAGTTCCAGTCGGCTGTGATGTGCGGCATGGTGTGGTGCTCGCACACCGACCTCACCTGCTCGGCGGCCGCCGGAGACGTCGGCCCCACGATGGCCACGACGCCCTTCTCCAGCAGGGAGCAGGCTGCGCGGCAGGGTTGGCCATGTTGCTTGGGGTTCGAGTCTCAGAGTGTGGGCTAGGGTTCGAGTCTCAGGGTGTGGGCTGGGGTTCGAGTCTCAGGGTAGGCTGGAGTTCAAGTCTCAGGGTAGGATGGGGTTCGAGTCTCAGGGTGTAGGCTGGGGTTCGAGTCTCAGGGTGTAGGCTGGAGTTCAAGTCTCAGGGTGTACCAGTAGGATGGGGTTTGAGTCTCATGGTGTAGGCTGGGGTTCGAGTCTCAGGGTGTAGGCTGGGGTTCGAGTCTCAGGGTGTGGGATGGGGTTTGAGTCTTACGCTGTAGGATGGGGTTCAAGTCTCAGGGTGTAGGCTGGGTTTCGAGTCTCAGGGTGTAGGCTGGGTTTGAGTCTTACGGTGTAGGATGATGTTCGAGTCTCAGGTGTAGGCTGGGGTTCGAGTCTCAGGGTGTAGGATGGGGTTTGAGTCTCAGGGCGTGGGTGGGATAGGGTTCGAGTCTCAGGGTGTAGGCTGGGGTTCGAGTGTCAGGGTGTAGGATGGGGTTTGAGTCTCAGGGTGTGGGATGGGGTTCGAGTCACAGGGTGTAGGATGGGTTTGAGTCTCAGGGCGTGAGTGGGATGGGGTTCGAGTCTCAGGGCGTGGGTGGGATGGGGTTCGAGTCTCAGGGTGTGGGTAGGATGGGGTTTGAGTCTCAGGGTGTGGGTGGGATGGGGTTCGAGTCTCAGGGTGTGGGTGGGATGTGGTTCGAGTCTCAGGGTGTGGGTGGGATGGGGTTTGAGTCTCAGGGTGTGGGTGGGATGGGGTTCGAGTCTCAGGGTGTGGGTAGGATGGGGTTTGAGTCTCAGGGTGTGGGTGGGATGGGGTTCGAGTCTCAGAGTGTAGGCTGGGGTTTGAGTCTCAGGGTGTGGGTGGGATGGGGTTCGAGTCTCAGGGTGAGTGTAGGATGGGGTTCGAGTCTCAGGGTGTAGGATATGGTTCGAGTCTCAGGGTGTAGGATGGGGTTTGAGTCTCAGGGCGTGGGTGGGATAGGGTTCGAGTCTCAGGGTGTAGGCTGGGGTTCGAGTCTCAGGGTGTAGGATGGGGTTTGAGTCTCAGGGTGTGGGATGGGGTTCGAGTCACAGGGTGTAGGATGGGTTTGAGTCTCAGGGCGTGAGTGGGATGGGGTTCGAGTCTCAGGGCGTGGGTGGGATGGGGTTCGAGTCTCAGGGTGTGGGTAGGATGGGGTTTGAGTCTCAGGGTGTGGGTGGGATGGGGTTTGAGTCTCAGGGTGTGGGTGGGATGGGGTTCGAGTCTCAGGGTGTGGGTGGGATGGGGTTTGAGTCTCAGGGTGTGGGTGGGATGGGGTTCGAGTCTCAGGGTGTGGGTAGGATGGGGTTTGAGTCTCAGGGTGTGGGTGGGATGGGGTTCGAGTCTCAGAGTGTAGGCTGGGGTTTGAGTCTCAGGGTGTGGGTGGGATGGGGTTCGAGTCTCAGGGTGAGTGTAGGATGGGGTTCAAGTCTCAGGGTGTAGGATAGGGTTCGAGTCTCAGGGTGTGGGATGGGGTTTGAGTCTCAGGGTGTAGGCTGGGGTTCAAGTCTCAGGGTGTAGGATGGGGTTCGAGTCTCAGGGTGTAGGATGGGGTTCGAGTCTCAGGGTGTAGGCTGGGGTTCGAGTCTCAGGGTGTAGGCTGGGGTTGAAGTCTCAGGGTGTAGGATGGGGTTTGAGTCTCAGGGTGTAGGCTGGGGTTCAAGTCTCTGGGTGTAGGATGGGGTTCGAGTCTCAGGGTGTAGGATGGGGTTTGATTCTCAGGGTGTGGGATGGGGTTCGAGTCTCAGGGTGTGGGTGGGATGGGGTTCGAGTCTCAGGGTGTGGGTGGGATGGGGTCCAAGTCTCAGGGTGTAGGATGGGGTTCGAGTCTCAGGGTGTGGGTAGGATGGGGTTCGAGTCTCAGGATGTGGGATGGGGTTTGAGTCTCAGGGTGTGGGTAGGATGGGGTTTGAGTCTCACTCAAGGTGTGGGCTGGGTTTTGAGTCTCAGGGTGTAGGCTGAGGTTCGAGTCTCACTCAGGGTGTGGGCTGGGGTTCGAGTCTCAGGGTGTGCGATCGGGTTCGGGATTCAGCCCCCAAACGGATCCCATCAGGGCCCCCTCTCGCTCACCCTCCCTGTTGGCCTGGAAGGAGTCGCCTGGGCTGATCTGGCGGATGTCGTGAGTCAGGGAGACACGGTCCATCCGGGAGGCGAAGAAGGCGTTGGCCTGGTCGACGGCGCGGGCCACCGCGATCTGCCGCACCTCGTCATCCGACTCGATAATTGCACCTGTTGACGATGCCGGGTGGTCTCTGCGCTCCCACCACCTGACATTGCCTAGCAACCGGCTCCATGAACTGACAGACAGACACTCGACTTCATCACCTGACACCCTACCTCATCACCTGACACCCGACTTCATGACCTGACACCCTACCCTCGTCACCTGACACCCTACCCTCATCACCTGACACCCTACCCTCATCACGTGACACCCGACTTCATGACCTGATACCCTACCCTCATCACCTGACACCCTACCCTCATCACCTGACACCCTAACCTCATCACGTGACACCCGACTTCATGACCTGACACCCTACCCTCATCACCTGACACCCTACCCTCATCACCTGACACCCTACCCTCATCACCTGACACCCTACCCTCATCACCTGACACCCTACCTTAATCACCTGACACCCGACTTCATCACCTGACACCCTACCCTCATCACCTGACACCCTACCCTCATCACCTGACACCCGACTTCATCACCTGACACCCGACTTCATCACTTGACTCCGAGCTCCCATCACCGGACACCCAACTCTCATAACCGGACACCCAATTCTCATCACCGGACACCTAACTATCATTTCCGGACACCCAACTATCATCACCGGACACCCAACTATCATCACCTGACACCCTACCCTCATCACCTGACACCCTACCCTCATCACCTGACACCCTACCTTAATCACCTGACACCCGACTTCATTACCTGACACCCTACCCTCATCACCTGACACCCTACCTTAATCACCTGACACCCGACTTCATTACCTGACACCCTACCCTCATCACCTGACACCCTACCTTAATCACCTGACACCCGACTTCATCACTTGACGCCGAGCTCCCATCACCGGACACCCAACTCTCATAACCGGACACCCAACTTTCATCACCGGAAACCCAACTATCATTACCGGACACCCAACTATCATCACCGGACACCCAACTCTCATCACCGGACACCCGGCTCTCTCTCATCTCGTCTCAGTCGCAATCGCGGACTCACCCACTGTCAGCACTGAGGTCCTGGCCTGCCTGGTCACTCTGGCGGCGCGGTTCAGGTCCGAAGTGCCGGTGCTGCCGCCCAGTATCAGCAAGAGATGAGGCAGCAGGCTCAAGCTGATGAAGATGAAGTTTCTCAGCATCCTGCCCGCAGCGGTTGTCAGTTGGGATTTGCGTCAGGCCCGGATATCTGAGGATTCGGCATCGGAGGATTTGCTTTCGCGTGCGGCGGCAAGTCCCGCCGGGGATTAATGCAGCAGCGGAGTATCGGGCCGGCCTGGGCGAGCAGCCCGCAGCGACTTCGCCTGATTGTGCGGGGGGGCGAACGGGGGGGCAGGAGAGCCCCCGGGACCAGTCATGATGGGGATTCGGAAGGCTCCCAACAACTGGGCAAAGTGCATGCAGATAACAGAAGAGGACCGGGCCCCCGCGGTTCCCGTGGCTGCATGGGGATTTCTGCAGCCGGAGGATAATGATGCCGGATTGGGGAGTCTGCAGCGACAGCCAGATCCCCGGGCAAGCGCAGATCGGCAACAAGCCTAAGCGGGCGGAAAGTTACTCCCGAGCCTCCAGCTGACTGTTCCAAGCCGGTAGGGATTTATGGCCCAGATTCGCTGGGGCCTGGCTGCAATTTCTAGGAAACGAGTAGGCGGCTTACCTGGCAGTGCAGCGGTGAGGAGCGGGGAAGGTCCTGCCTGGGCCAGACCCGAGCCACTTGTTTATACGGGCGCCTGTTGCGGGCGGGCCGGGCAAGTGCGCAGGCCGGGCCAAGGAGGAGAAAAGTGGGCGAGCGAATTTGCGACCGGCCAGGAGTGGCACAAGAAGTGGCGGCTTCCCTTCCGCCCGGCGCTGGGGGATTTTTTGCTCCCTGGGCGCCGCTTGCCCCCCCCCCCCGCCCAACCAACCTCCGGAACTGAGCGGAAAATGCGGGAAATTTCCCTGAAAACTATTCGGCTGAGGGCAGCGAAGTGGGCCCGAAGGTGAGAGAGAGAGAGAGAGCGAGAGAGAGAGAGAGAGAGAGAGAGAGAGAGAGAGAGAGAGAGAGAGAGAGAGAGAGAGAGAGAGAGAGAGAGGTTGGGGGACTGGGAGCTCCCGGAATTTCGCTCCACAGGACTGGAGCGACTGGGGGCAGCCATGCAGGCCGGAATCAGGGGGATCCAATGGGGCGCCCAGTGGGAATCGAGGTGGGGATTTCCAGACTTGCTGCCTACTGGCTGTAGACTGCTGTCTGGAGCTCGGGGCGAACACTCGAATATGCCAGTTTGATTTCTTGGCTTGGCTTCCTGAGTCCATGGCCCTATGGATGCGGAGTCTCAAACCTCTGCTTGACTGTGCCTCTGGGCATATGATCTACGCTCGTACCTTTAGAGTCAACCTCATTACTTAATTAGCCCTATACCAATGTAGGGAGGGATTCGGAAGCTGCGGGTGGGAATGATAACTCTGGTGGGACAAGAGGATGTTTTGAGGCTTTACTGGGACGCCAGAGCCTCACTGGGTCACCGGAGTCTCACTGGGTCATTGGAGTCTCACTGGGTCACCGGAGCCTCACTGGGTCACCGGAGTCTCACTGGGTCACCGGAGCCTCACTGGGTCACCGGAGCCTCACTGGGTCACCGGAGCCTCACTGGATCACCGGAGCCTCACTGGGTCATTGAAGCCTTACTGGGTCATTCGAGTCTCACTGGGTCACCGGAGCCTCACTGGGTCATTGGAGCCTCACTGGGTCACTGGAGTGTCACGCACGGGTTCACTGTCAGTATCACGAGTTGATTGGAGTGTCACGGGTTCACCGAAGGATCATTGATAACGAGTTACATAAAAAGGGCTGAGCTATCTACTGAGAACTTCGTGGCCATCCCGAGCACACATTAGCCATGAATACGTAACGAGTTTCAGTAGTAAAAAGCTCATCATCATATACAGGGCACGAGCTGCAGGAGCTCTTCTGTCAGCAAACACCACTATATCGTGTTGACTCAGGAACTGCTGCAGGTGGCTGCTCGTTCAGAACTCACTGCCGTGCGGGCTGGAGAAGTGAACTTTGATGCCTGGCGCTGACTGTCCAGGAGTCCTGTCCCTAATGCATCGGTCAACATTGCATTTCGGGATGCGACCAGCCTATACCAGAAGCATTGAGCCGAGAATGTGTTGCCATGGTAACGCAAATACAACTTTCCTGCTACATTTAGGCCACATCAAGCTACATCAGGCAGCTGCTTTCTGCGAGAAACTCAGCCTGAGCTCAAGCGATGCCAACTGCCGCAACGGACGAGACCCCCAGCACCGGAGCGCTGCTGACGCAGGTCCTGGCCGCGGCTGCCAGCGAGACCACAGCCCACGGGCTCAGCAGGCTGGCGGGCCAGAGGCCGCTCTACATCAAGCTCTGCTGGCTGCTGGCCTTCCTGGGCCTGCTCGCTGTGTTCACCTTCAGCATGCACGGCTTCACAAGCAAGCTCGTCAGAGGCGAGGTCAGCACTTCCTACGAGGCCGAGGCTGTGGACTTCCAGTTTCCTGACGTGTACTTCTGCAACAATGTCCAGGTGTCGGGCACCTACTCCGTCACGCTCGCCAGCGAGGTCGTCACCGACATCAACGCAAGGATGACCGCCTCGCTCGCCACCTTCGACTTGGCGCTGCAGCGGCTGCTCAACTCGTCGCTCGCGAACGCCACCGAGTCTCAAATCGAGCAGATGAAGCTGTACAGACTGAAGTCCGCCATCCAGTCAATGTCGTACAGCTTGCTGGTGGACCATCTCGCTCACAAGGAGCAGCAGACGGTACTGAAGAACGACAGCAAGTCGGGCGTCTCCCTCAGACCCTTCTACCACCCGAATCACCTCAAGTGTCTCAAGGTCGAGCTGACTGAGCAGAGACTCGCTGAGCTGAGCAAGGTCAACTCGGAGATCAGCTTCCAGTTCATTCTGGATCCGCACTTCACCGACTTTGATGACGCATTGAATGTCAGCGTGTATTCACATGTAATGAGCGTGACCGTCCCGCTGTACAACAAAATACAAATACTCGTGTACGACTGGGACCTGGACTCGCCCTACGAGATCGACAGGCCGATGGGAATGAGGCTGTACCTGCCTCCTCGAGGCGAGTACCCGAGCAGGTTCGTGACCAACTTCCTACTCGCTCCCGGCAGGTCCTACAGCATCGGGCTCAGCATGCAGAGCATCAAGAAGGAGCCCGAGGCGTACGGCGGACGCTGCCTGACGGAGGCTCCTGACGTGCAGTTCGTCAATCCGTACGACGGCTCGGCGTACGCGTTCGGCTACAGCAACAGCTTCTGCTACTTCTCAGAGTTCGCTCGGCAGCTGTCTGTGAACGGCGGCTGCAGTCCGTACGTGAACCCGCTGCCGTGGCAGTTCAGGCACCTGCGCTTCTGCCTGAATGCGAGCGGCCTGAACGAGTCTCAGATCGAGTCGAACCTCCTGCAGGCGTTCACAGCTGACACGGCCGCGCTGAGCGACTTCCAGCAGCTGTGCCAGAGCAGGCAGCTGTGCGTGTCACGGAAGTACGAGACCAGCACCTCCAGCGCGAACTGGCCCAACGAGAACGGGCAGATCCGGGTTGTTACGGGCATCATGAAGCCCATATTGGATGGCTCTCCCTATGTATCGAGACCCGCTTGGAGTGCAATATATTCCAATATAATTTACCGCCTTATAATAGAAGAGCCTGACATCTCTGCTGCAGAAGGTCTGGCCAGCAAGTTCTTCTCCCGCTCGGGCCTGGAGGTGACGCTGCGCAGCCAGCAGTCGCGCAGCTCGCAGATCCGGCTGTCGCCCGGCTACTCTCTGCAGACGTTCATCGCCGACATTGGCGGCACTGCGGGCATCTACCTCGGCTGCAGCCTGCTGAGCCTGTGCGAGCTCGTCGAGCTGCTGTACAACCTGATCACCAAGACCGGGGGGCAGCGAAGCTCCAGCAACATCATCCGCGTGAGGCCCGCGCCACCGATGGGCAGCAGCTCGGGCACGCCGGACTGCAGCGAGGTGGAGCTGGGCGACAAGAAGGGGATGCCAGAAAACTAGAAAATGAGTAGCTATGCAATAACGGCACCTTTGCGATATCTTTGGCCGAGTTACACTGACCATTCAACTTTTCCCTTGCTTTGATTCGCTTCTGCCTCCTTGCTTGGACACGCCAAATGAGATCGGCTTGACGTGAAGAGAGCTTATAATCTATGCTGAAAGCTGTAGCCAACTTTCTCTCTTTTTTTCTGTTCCTGGATTCACAACAAATTTGATTGAGGTCCGGTTCGGGTTTGTTGCGCTTCTTTAAAAACGCGCTCAAATGAACATCGTATGGCTATGAATTCTTCACCCGGTATTGATGATGGTAAACCGAGCCCATCGTTGGCCATTTTTTATTATAGACAGGGGGCTGAGTGCACCCTACGGCACCACAGAATGTACACAGAATGCTCAATCACGCATTTTTTATGAATCCGAATTAAAAATCGTTCGCACTACTTTTGTTGTGAAGTATATGGCCAGTAGTATCAACTAGCAAAGAATAATTTAGAAAAAATTAGCAAAACAGTAACAGATCCTATTATAAGGATCAAAATTAAAAAAGGAAGTCAAAACTTGAACATCTAAAACTCCAGTCAAGAAGAATTCATTCGCATCTTCAAATGGCAGTTAAACAGCACTAATTCGCATCAGCTCCTTCTCTTCAGTTCTCTTCATTCTCTTCGTTCGTTCTCTTCGTTCTCTTCTCCAGGTTCCTCGAACAAGGAGAGTTCGCTGTCTCCCATGGCTCAGAATCGCAGAGAGTGATACGATGTAGAAATAGACGTAAAATGGTGCAGGGAGGGATTAAAGGTTTCTAGATTGAGCTCATACAGTCTCCTGATGAAAATCTGTCTGCACAAAACATTGTATGGTTTTATGCTGTCTATGGCATAAAGTCTTGTCCCTGTCTTAAAGTGCATGTTGACTGTCTAATGGACGTCACTTAGACGAGAGTGAATCGAGGTTTCAGTAGGTCTGGACCATAGACTGTTGATATGAAGTGGACTTTGTCGAAAGTGGAAGTGAAGTCTTTAATATTTTAGACATGTGCCTATCTCTGTAGTGTAAGTTCGTTTTCCAACATTTTAGTTTGCTTTGGTGCGAAGCTATCCGTACAGAAAGGAGATTCTTATTGTACACTGCTTTAATGAACAACTGTATAGATTTGGTACAAATTTGACCACAGTGAATCATTTTCTTGAGGTTAGAATTGACCTTCACTTTCAGTTGTCGATGATGATGAAAAGGAGTTTGTCTGAAGTGGATGTTGTTTCAGAGATGCCAAGCTTGAAGTGTGGAAGATGAAGTTCCCATTGTCGAAAGAGGAGCTGCTTTTGAATGAAAATGCAGGTAAAATGTTGTACAATTAAGCACTGAGGGAGGTGGCTTCAAATGCAAAGACTGATATATAAAGAAAGACCACTGACCCCGATTAGCGATCATGGTGATGCAAGGCTGTTGGCTTGAGTGCCCAACATCTTCATCCTTCCGGGATCCAATTCGAGTAGAGGCGCCGTGCCCTGCTTTTTTGTCAGCGTCTCGCGGCGTCTGCGCTGTTCCTTGGCTTCGTCAGGTGCGACTTCGCCTGCGCCTTTAATTGGGTGATTTTGAAGCTAAAGTATACTAGCTTACGCTACTGCAGCATCGCCAGACCACTTCAGACTGATCCAGGCAATCCTAAGTCTACTCTTCATTTTGGCTTGTCCCCAGTGAAGTTTCTCTGTAAGAAATTCGCGTGTTTTCCATGGCCCAGCTCCAGCTCCAGGACTCCAGGACTCCAGCTTTGGATGTCCGTTTCCTAAACCAGTGGTCTCAGATCTCAGCCCACAACACGCCCGCGGTTCTTGTCTTAACTTTGGTGATTCAATTCGAGTAAAAGGTCCCCCTGCTTAGGCTGGTGAGGAGAGAGTGGAGAGTTTGAGCTGTTAATTGTTTGCCACTGCTTTCGGGGTGGAAAGTTTAACGTAGCTGAGTGTCTAACTAATCATCTTTGGCAAGGACCACTAGCTAGCACCACGCGTTTCAAGCTTGATTAAGTGTGATGCCAGGAATTCTATTCACTCGCTCGAGAAATTTAAAACCTAACTGTGCTGTTTCATCATTTCGTGGGCGCCACTAAGCATTAACCATTGTCATGGTTAGTTGTGTGCCTGCCTACACCCTCTGTTTTGTGTAGCGCCGTCAAGTGTACGCTTGGCGTTACCCCTCCTCAGTGTTGCATGCTGGGGTTGTGGTCACGGATACTATAACCCTAGATAGTTCACTCTTGCTTAGATTTTTGCAACTACTCTTTGGTTAGTAGCGTGAACGAACATGGATGCGTAAAACGATCTAAAAATACGTAGCAAAAGTGATGTATTGTCGTTTTCGTGTCAGCTTACGCTAAGCTTTCAAGCTTAGGCTAAGCTTAGGCTAGCTTTCAAAACATCAAAGTTAAGTGCACTCCCATTTATGGTCAAAACGAAGGAACTTGAGGGCTTAAGAGTTGGAGCTTTAATATGAGGTTGATAACTGTTTCATTTATAAGCAAAACACATGCATGACAACAGCTCCATACTCAGCATTCGACTGCTGACAGCAGTTTCATGTATAAGCAAAATATGACAGCAGTTTCATGTATCAGCAAAATATGACAGCAGTTTCATGTATCAGCAAAATATGACAGCAGTTTCATGTATAAGCAAAATATGACAGCAGTTTCATGTATAAGCAAAATATGACAACAGTTTCATGTATAAGCAAAATATGACAGCAGTTTCATGTATCAGCAAAATATAACAGCAGTTTCATGTATAAGCAAAATATGACAGCAGTTTCATGTATAAGCAAAATATGACAGCAGTTTCATGTATAAGCAAAATATGACAGCAGTTTCATGTATAAGCAAAATATGACAGCAGTTTCATGTATAAGCAAAATATGACAACAGTTTCATGTATAAGCAAAATATGACAGCAGTTTCATGTATCAGCAAAATATAACAGCAGTTTCATGTATAAGCAAAATATGACAGCAGTTTCATGTATAAGCCAAATATGACAGCAGTTTCATGTATAAGCAAAATATGACAACAGTTTCATGTATAAGCAAAATATGACAGCAGTTTCATGTATCAGCAAAATATGACAGCAGTTTCATGTATAAGCAAAATATGACAACAGTTTCATGTATTCGTCACTCGTAGGCACGGCAGTGCCTTGCGTCAAATTTCATTTTTGGAGCAACTAGCAATTTATCTAGCCATGCGCACGCTGATGCTCACCCAAAGAGTAGACACTTTTTTGAGCCATAGACAATAACACAAAAATGGCTTAACTCAATGCAGAGTGAAATATCTAGTGTTTTATTATCTGTGCCTGTGATTGCATCAGAGAGACTTTGAATCAAATATATAAGTTATGGCAGGCGTCTCAGTGAAGGCTCATATAATTCTTATTTCAGATTTAATAGATCTGAAATTGACAGCCCTCAGCCTTATTCAATTTCTACATAAGCCATAGCCATAACAAGCAGGCATGGAATGAATAGTTCAAAATCATTTTGTTGTGTCCCTAGACTGACCAGCCGGCTTTGTCTCCTGTCTATACGAGAAGGGAGACTCAGCACCCAGCCCTGTTGCTTGCCAAGCCACTGTCGCGCTAATGCGCAGACAATAGGTCAGCAACCAGGGTCGCAGCAAACGCACAGGCCCTGGTGACGATGTCCTAATGGCACTGAACACAAAGAAAGAAGGCAGGACGATACCTGTATCTATTATCTGTGGTATTTGGGGTGGTGATTTTTCATGCTGGCTCTCTAGGCGTCTCAGAGGCTGTATTTGGGGTGGGTGATTCTTCATGCTGGAGCTCTAGGCGTCTCAGAGGCTGTATTTGGGGTGGGGATTCTTCATGCTGGAGCTCTAAGCGTCTCAGAGGCTGTATTTGGGGTGGGGATTCTTCATGCTGGAGCTCTAGGCGTCTCAGAGGCTGTATTTGGGGTAGTGATTTTTCATGCTGGCCCTCTAGGCGTCTCAGAGAATGTATTTGGGGTGGGTGATTTTTCATGCTGGCCCTCTAGGCGTCTCAGAGAATGTATTTGGGGTAGTGATTTTTCATGCTGGCCCTCTAGGCGTCTCAGAGAATGTATTTGGGGTGGGTGATTTTTCATGCTGGCCCTCTAGGCGTCTCAGAGAATGTATTTGGGGTGGGTGATTCTTCATGCTGGAGCTCTAGGCGTCTCAGAGGCTGTATTTGGGGTGGGGATTCTTCATGCTGGAGCTCTAGGCGTCTCAGAGGCTGTATTTGGGGTGGTGATTTTTCATGCTGGCTCTCTAGGCGTCTCAGAGGCTGTATTTGGGGTGGGTGATTCTTCATGCTGGAGCTCTAGGCGTCTCAGAGGCTGTATTTGGGGTGGGTGATTCTTCATGCTGGAGCTCTAGGCGTCTCAGAGGCTGTATTTGGGGTGGGTGATTCTTCACGCTGGTGGTCTAGGAATCGCTCTAAGCGAAAAGGGCAGCGGGAGACAGGAGGGCGGCGCGCACGCCAATAAATACAAGCCATTAAAGTTTATATTTTTCTACTGTCTTAATATAATTAGTCTTAATTATACATATTTGATGCTCTATTAAATGTAGAAATGTAAGGAACATACGTTTAGAAAGTACAAAACTAACATACCTTTTTGTGTTCTCGTGCGCCAAAACTGCGGTCTATTTTGCCAGCGGAAATATAGCGCTTAAACTTGGTGCTATGGAGATTGAAACGAAACCTGTGCCATACACAAGTTCACTACTGGATACAATTGCCTGCAAAATAATTTTGCTGCTGTTACCTTGCTGTTAATACAGCAAAGAAAAATCCATTGCACAGCTTAAAGAATGTGAGTTGCCATGCAGATTAAGGACCGGTGCAATTAAGTTGATAAGTATCGCTCATCGTCTGATGGTTCAAATTCAGACTGGTCGCTGCTTATGAACATTTTCTCCATGCAACTCGTCACTTGGACACGTAAACTTGACTCAGATATGCTTTTGAACTTGATAAGCTGTCAGCAAGAATGCTCTTCCGCCTGCAGTTCTGGTTTGCAGAAAGGTCAATGGCTTGATGGTGACAGTGATGTCAGGGTGACAGTGAAGTCAGGGTGACAGTGAAGTCAGGGTGACAGTGAAGTCAGGGTGACAGTGAAGTCAGGGTGACAGTGAATTCAGGGTGGCAGTGAAGTCAGGGTGACAGTGTTGTGTTTTGTGCGTAAATTTAGCGTTGAGCCGAAGGCTGTTAATAAAAAAGCATAGCTCAAGTTGAATGTATATTTTGTTTAACGATATAAGTCAAGGCAAGCCTTTATAGAGTCAGTCGGTAACTGTTTGGGACACAGACAAATAAATTAACGCTGAGGCAACGACTGAAAATAAAAGTACGTTGGATTCGGACCGGTATACAACATGTCCCCCTCTAGGAAAAGAGAACTGCAACGGAAAGCGTTGGTGGTTATTGATTAGTGGGTTTGAGTATGAACGGGTGAGCTTAGAGAGCTTGGTGCTTAACAAAGTTAACGGCGAATTCGTTGAAAGTTTGGGATGAATCAGCGTCCATGCTGTTCAGCAATTACGGCACAAATCGATCAGGGGCCCGACGATTTCGCGAGCTTCGGCGCGCCGGGTTGTCATTCGGTTGCTCTGGGGCATCCTGCTCATGGGTCGTTGGTGCCTGCTCTTCTCCGGCCGTCATTAACAGTGGGGGCTGTTGCACAGGCAGATTGTCAGACGCTTCCTCTTCGTCCGCTGTAAGGGCGTCCTGCTGTGGCATTGATGGAGCCAACTGATTGGTGCTGGCCAGCTTCAGGCTCTCATCTTCTAGAATCCATGCCGTATTGTGCCCAGCATGCAGTCATTAGAAATGTAGCCTGGCCTCCCCTGAGTTGATTTTTGCGGCTGGTAGATGACGTTGTCTCCTTGCTCGAACTGTGAGACGACCGGCACACGAAGGCTTCTACCAAGCACCAACTCGGCTGGGCACTGACCGCGGCTTCTTGAGGAGCTTCGATGGTGCATGAGCACTTTTTGTAGGTAGAATGGGAATTCCATGTGTGTTATTCTTTCCGACGATGCGCGCAGCGCAGATTTAACGGTCTGCACTGCCTTCACTGCGAGGCCGTTTGCCTGAGGATAGTAGGCGGGTGATTCCATTTTCTTCACTCCATGTGCGCGCAGCCATGCGTTGAGGCTATCGGCTACAAATTCGGGTGCATTGTCTGACACAACTAGCTCTGCCATACCAAAGCGTGCAAAGACGGCGCAGAGGCACTGCTGGACAGTGCTGGCCACTCTGTTTTGGCAGGGAAACGCTTCTATCCAGCCAGAATGAGCGTCAGCGATAATAATTATGTCGCCAGCTCCTCTTACATGCGCCCAGTCCATGTGAATGCGTTGGAATGGATAGTCCGGGGTGGGCCATCGATCGCTGTCGTGGCCGACACGCGGTCGTAGGCGGCTGCAGACCGGGCAGCGTTGGACAAATTGTGACACACCCTGTTTGCATCCCAGGCCACCAGCAAGACGCTGAAAGCAGGTTGTATGAGGCCTAAATTCCAGAGTGGGTGTCATGGATTGCGTGAAAGGAGGCCCGGGGCAACCGTGGGGGGATGTAAACCCTCCTCTGCATGTAAAGAAGTCCGTTTTCCAGCGTTAGCTTTTCGGAAACGGCTTTGAAGCTTGACTCTGCCTGCGAGCAACCTTGCCAGTTTCCATTGCGTACTCTCATTAGAATCTTCTGGGTGAACGGGTCTGCGTCCATTTCTGCCAAAATTCTTCCGGCCTCGATCACCGATGATTCGAATACCACGACGTTTATGGCATCAAACGTTTCCTTGTCATCTGCTGAAGGGTTATCAAAGCGGAGCCGAGATAGAGCGTCAGCGTGTGGAATGTCGCGGCCTCGCACGTACTCGATGATGAAATCAAACTGCATGAGATGCATAGCCCAGCGCCCGATTCTCGCCGATGTGTTCAGAGGGATGCCACCGTGGAAAAGGCGAGTCAGTGGCTGATGATCTGTTTTGATTGTGAAGCTACGGCCATGAAGGAAGTGCTTCAGTCGAGCGACGGCCCAGAAGATGGCGAGGGCCTCGCGCTTAATATTTGAGTAATTCGATTCGGTGGATGACAGCGTCCTCGAAACAAATATTACGGGATGCCCTTCCTGAGTCACTATTGAGCTCTTTGAGGCATCCGTTATTAGAGTCAGCTCCTTTGATAGGCTATAGGGCTGCACTATTGGCGCAGAGGCGATTTCAGCTTTGAGATTATTAAAAGCTCGAGAGCACTCGTCGGTCCAGTCAAAGTTGACGTTGGATTTTCGCCGATGGTTAAGAGGAGCGGTCTTTCGAGCGAAGTTCGGAATCAGTCTCCCAAAGAAGTTGACCAGTCCCAAAAAGCTCGCGAGCTCAGATTTGTTAGTCGGTGCAGAAACATGTCTGACTTTTTCAACAAGCCGTTCGTCTGGCTGGATTCCGGCGGCAGAGATCTTGAATCCAAGAAAAGAGATGGAATCGGTGTAGCTGAAGCACTTGGACTCGTTGATGGTGACGCGCTTTTCCTGTAGTCGGGTGCGCACCGCGGCAAGACGCTTTTCTAGAGTAGCCGCATCTGGTGCGTGCACCAGGATGTCGTCTTGATAAATCAGCAGTCCTTTGATGTCTGACAAAATCGATTCCATAGTTCTCTGGAAGATGAACGAGGCGTTTTTCATCCCCATTTGCAGTCTGTTTACTCGGTACTGTCCACGCGACGTGTTGATGATGGAGAGATCTCTGGCCGCTTCATTCAGTTCAATTTGCCAGTAGGCCGAGCGGAGGTCGACGGTACACTGCAATCGGCACACGTTTGCAAAGTGCCGTCTTTCTTTTTCACCCAAACCACGGGCGACGCATTGCTCACGGGTCCCTCGATGGGTTCAATTACTCCTAGCTGTTGCAAGCGGTCGAGTTCGGCGTTAATCTGCCCCTCAATTGCAATAGGCACGGATCGAGCACGGCAGAATCTGGGTCTGTCACCGTCAACAACCTCCATGCGAGCTTTTACGCCTTTTATGGTAGGCAGTGGCTCAACTACGCGGGTGTTGTTCTGGGGCACACTTGTGGTGTGAAAGAGGTCCTCCGCGTCCAACAGATCGCGACCAAGCAAGCCATATGGTTTGTTCGAGTTGACCACAATGAGCTCTGCAGGGTGCAGATGACCTCGTAGTTCAACCGTGGTTGCCAGCTTTCCGAGTGATTTCATCACGTGACCATCAAAGGCTTCTAGCCGCCGAAAACACTTGTGCAGTGAGGGTTGACCCAGTCGTTCCCATTGCGAACTGGAGAGCACGGAGACGGAGGCGCCTGTATCGATCTGCATGTTGACGGTCTTGCCATCGATAATAAGTGGCTCGGTGGCCACGTTGACAGCGTGGACGGTGCCCACGTCGCTGAGATGCATAAGGGAAGTCTTCTCATGTGGCTCATTGTCTATTTCATGAGCTGATGGGTCAGTGAATTGGTGCACAGGCCGTGCAGATGATGAGCGACATACGCTGGCAAAGTCTTCTTCTTCTTCTTCTTAATTCTTTATCCCCTGCTTCTTCGAACATCTCCTCGTCGCTCATTCTTCTTATTTTCGTATCTACCTTTTCAAAAATGAACTCAGTGCGTCTGACATCGCACACCGGAGCTTCCGTCTGCTGGAAGCAAACTTCAGGAGAGGGCCCTCAGTTCTGAGAGGGGCGCGGTAGAAAGCCATGGGCTGTAGTATATTTGTAGCTTGAGACTGGAGTATGTTAAAGATTGATACAGAACGCTAAAACGTTTTTCTGAATTTAAATATAGCTTTGTCGAAATAGAACTTGGGAAATTTGCATGCAGGAGCAAGTTTTGTCCATAGACAGAATGAGCGCCCTCACTATGGTATGAAATAGAATATCTAATTGCCGAAATAGAATGAGAGTTTTGTTAAAATTATGAACGGAAAGGTGTACGAGTGTATTAAAAACTTTATCCTGTTTGTAAACAAACAGTTTTGTCAGTTTTATTCGGTTTATTAGTAATAAAAGGCCGTCAGGATTACAAATATCAGGGCCGGCCTGAATGTGGGTAAAATTGGATTACCCATTAATAATAAGATGCTCAATCTCAAACACAGATGCGTAAAATTTTCAGATTTTGATCGAGAGCAAAAATGAGATTGGCAGGGGATCTGATCGGGACTCTGATGGAGTGAACTGGCAGGAAAGTGCTGCGTCAAAATAGGCTTTTCAAAGAAACCGTTCAACATATACTCAAGTATCAAAAAGACGATACAGAAAAAGCGGGCTGCTCCTGAAAACACGTTTGAAAGAGTCTTAAAAACTAATTCGCACACATTAATCCATAGAAAATTTTGCCCTCCAACACAGATTCGACCTGCGATAGCTGGTGTCAAAAACAGAAGGCATGTCCGCCAGAACCGCAGACCAGAGAGAATCGAACAAAGGAGCTCAGAAGAACCAAAACCAACGTGAGGGAGCCGGATTTGGCTCCGGCTTCGGCTAGCTTCGTCTTCGGCTTCATCCGCGGTATGTAGATCTTTTTTCGAACAGGCAGCCTTTTATCCGGAACAATGAACACTCGGCTGCCGCGCACTGACACCATGGAGATACCGAGGATCGAGGCCCGCGGAGCGCCAAACCACACCTCCGGGATGGCGCCGATGCGCAGCGCCAGCTCGATAAAGTCACTCACTGTTGCGTAGCGAAGGCGAACCGCCGGCGGTAACTCCTGAACCGGCATCGACAACAGCTGCGACACGTTCATAGCTGGCAGACTTCGAGCAAACTTGTCCAGGTCGTGGTCAGCTGAGCGACCGATCACTTTGTCGATGGCACTCTTGGTCAGAGTGACATTGAACGTGTTCAGCGCCATCCGGCTCAGGTAGTTGTGGTAGAACATGTCGCTGTACGCGTAGCTCTTTCCGGGCTCGCTGCTTCGGCCACCGTTCCGGCCGATGTTGAACGTACGGGACAGCTCGGGACGCACGCAGACGAGGCTGTTATTCATCATGTAGTGCCTCAGAAAGTCGTCGTATTGCGTTTTCGGCCAGAATTCCCTGACCTGCAGCCAGTGGCGCCGGTTGATCATCCAGCCGAGTCCAGGGAAGAAGTTAGTCCGGTGCAGCAGCTGCGGGTCCTCGGTCACGAGGTCAATCTGGCCGTTGTCGTTCCACGCGGACACGCAGAAGATGCTGTCGTCGGAGTCGAGCGCTCTTCGCAGTGAGCGAAAATACTGGTAGAAGTCCGGCGCAATCAGCATGTCGTCCTCCATCAGTATGACATAGGAGAAGTTCAGCTTCAGTATCAAATAGTCCAACACGCGCAGGTAATGCCGCGCAATCTTCACGTAGCTATCGCTTGACGCAGTAAAGTTGCGACTTTTGTCATCGGCTAAGCGTAACAGTTTGACCTCATTGGATTTTATCTGCTGCAGCACAGCAGTTGTTTGCTTTTCTGTACCATCCAGCGACATCAGGATGCGGAACCCGCTCGCCGGCTTCTGAGCAAGCAGCTGATTGACCAGCTGATGCACTTCTGGTCTCCTTGAGGCCAGCACCACCACAGCGATGTCTCTGCCTTGGTTTTGCTCGGGGGGTTCATCCGTTGCGTTCGTTGAATTCAGCCGAAAAATTTCAGGCTCCTGAAACTCTGGCAAATTATCGTCCGCTTCTTCAGTCTCTTTCGGCTTTGGATTTTCTGTCTTTTTTATGTGGCTTTGCAGAGCCAGAAAAGGAACTAGAAATCCGAGGACAGTCAAGATGACAAACATCAAGACGAGGCCAAGTTTTTTCTATTAGAAAGACGCCGTAGACCCTGGCGTAGCAGCAAACTGAATTTCGAAACTCGTAGACCGAACGGTGTCGAGTCCATTGAGATTGCCGGGTCAATTGCTGCTCTACCCTGGCTGAAACCTGAGTGCGAAATGCAAAAATTCTAAGCAGGCCAATGCGCTGGTGGCGTTCTCGGCTCGGAGCGAAACTTTATTGCCTTCTCTCGCGCTCATTGCTGAGCGTATGCAGGGTCGGGTCAGTATGCTTTTCCTTAAGACCGCCTGTGGTGCTGGGGCTCCTTTAGCTCCTATTGTTAAGCGTATGCACAGTTTGGAGTAGAGTGTTGCAACTGCAACCTTTGAGTCTCATCCATAAAAATAGAAACCCTTTATAGACTGCAGTTCAACAGGGTTCGGAGAATGCAGTGGGGCTTTTTGCGACCTAAGAGTGGCAGCGAGAAGGTAGAGAGACATACATGAGAGAGAAGAATTAATAGTAAATTTCCATGGCAAATGAAAGCAATTGACGGAAAGACACAAGAACAGATATTCAGTTTTGAGTTCGTAGTTGTCTTCACTACGAGTGCTAAGACTGAAATTGTAAAATTGTTTAATTTCATTGTACAACAATCCAAAGAACGATTCTTGGAACGGACTTCTTAAAGATTAGGAACAGCCGACTAGCGTAAATCAGACACGATTTCGTGAGGACCCAGCGATTATGATCCAGATGGCATCCTCGACTGCATGCATGCAGTGTTGAAGATCTCGGGACATCGACTGACGAGTGACGATCGATAGGAAATTGCTTTGATTGTCGGTTGTCTTGTGCGGGGTATCTATCCACTACATTGGCAAACATATTGGACTCAATGCGCTGCGCGTAAGCCCAAATGGGCTGCAAAAAGCTATATTTTTTAAATCAAATCTTGCTCGTCCTGACTCCTGCGACGATCTCCTGCCGTCCTTCAGGTTGAGCCACAGAAACTTTATCGCCATAGTTTTCTTTGGCCTCGTCATTATTATGAACTATATAAGCAGCGAAAATCTATCGTTCCTTTTGCACACAGACAAGTTAGACAATGCAGTGAACACCCATTGTACCATGACCTTTGTGCCCGCTGGGCACTTATTTTTGCCTTTTAATGCCATAGACTACATTTAAGCCCGCTTGCAGGACTTTAATGCTTTAAACTTACTTTAATGCCTCCATTTCTCTTAGGCTCTTTTGTGAGCCTGGAGTGAAATGGGTGTTAGCCATCCACCCCTGGCGCTGTACATTGTGCCGCCTTTGTGCGCCGTCCTCTCTAACCCCCGTGGGGTGGGGGGTTTGCTCACCCGCTTATTTATATGCACGCTGCCCTCTGTGCCCGTCGCTCGCTTTGGCTCTGCAGCTCAATTTTTTTTAAACACATTTTATTCTTTCAATCTCGTTTGCTTGCAAAATAAACTTATTGTTACTACGGGGTCGCTTTCCCCACCTCTCGCGCTGCTTCGGGCCATAGACCTTTGCCTGTCTGCTGTTCGTCTCATTTGCTGTTGGGGTGTGATTGGTTAAGGCAAATTAGCGGGCAGTTAATGACATTGAACGCCCGATTATTCTGTCCCACTTTGTCAAGGACACAACTGTCTATGGCACAATAATATAGCTTTTTGCAGCCCATTTGGGCTTACGTGCATTTAATTTAATCCAAGATAGGTTTGCCAAAGTAAATGAGCTTTTGTCTATGGTAGCAAGGCTGGCACAGCAGCATTAAATTTTGTCCAACAAGCATCAATTTGGTCCATAGCTTTATTTGCAACTGTTGCGGAGGAGCAAGATCAGCTCCATAATTGTGAACCATGCTAGGTCGTCGAACGAATGCCACTGGCTTGTGATCGAATCACTCGGCAGAGGTGAACACCCAAAGGACATTTCAAGGTTGTTGAATATAGAAGAAAAGATGGTTTACAGCATCCATCAGCGTGGTCGAGGCTGCACTCCCTCATATGTTCTGCATCTGCATCTGTTCGATTTTATTCGATTAGGTTTGCGTACAATTTTCTCTTCGGCTTCGTGGGTGTCACGTCATTGGATACGTAGAGAATGCTCCAATTTTGGCGATTATGGTCAAGAGCCTTTAATGGGAGCACCCGCATTTGTAGCCCGGCTCGTCCCTATATACAGTCTCCATCCAGAATTTTTGTTCAACCAAGTAATTCGTTGCATCCAAATGTATCAAAGCGTATCAAAATTCGTTGTATCACAGTACTACCTTCGTGTTGCTTCTACATTTTAGACAAGTTCAGAAATCGCGCTACGAGCATATTAAGTATTATTATTGTATTGAACTGGTGCCGTATTGGTGTATTGGTATTGTATTGGTGCCGTGACAAGGACCAGGACACACATTGGTGCCGTGACTAGGACACAATGTTGGTGCCGTGACCAGGACACACATTGGTGCCGTGACCAGGACACACTGTTGGTGCCGTGACCAGGAGACACGTTGGTGCCGTGACCAGGACACAATGTTGGTGCCGTGACCAGGACACACTGTTGGTGCCGTGACCAGGAGACACGTTGGTGCCGTGACCAGGACACACTGTTGGTGCCGTGACCAGGACACACTGTTGGTGCCGTGACCAGGAGACACGTTGGTGCCGTGACCAGGACACACTGTTGGTGCCGTGACCAGGACACAATGTTGGTGCCGTGACCAGGAGACACGTTGGTGCCGTGACCAGGACACAATGTTGGTGCCGTGACCAGGACACACTGTTGGTGCCGTGACCAGGACACACTGTTGGTGCCGTGACCAGGAGACACGTTGGTGCCGTGACCAGGAGACACGTTGGTGCCGTGACCAGAACACACTGTTGGTGCTGTGACCAGGACACAGAGGAAGAGGCATCGGCTGCTTGGAGAACCCGATTATTGATAGGCAGGCAAATGGCAGGAGTTTTAAAAAGCCATTAATGAGGATTTATTTTTCAACATATCTTCAATTTTGAAACATTTTCTTACAGAACCCGAGCGCAACGTCAAGATATTGACTACTCGGACATTGAACCAATAGTCAGTGTGAATTGCTGGTGTAAATTATTCAAGTTTTCCTCAGCTCGGATGGCTGACGGCAGATCAGTCGGGACTGTGAGAGGTGGCATCAGAGGCAGCATGGATAGGAGCAACAGACACGCAAATACATAAAATAGTTCTGAGTTGTTGCCCCCCCCCCCCTTCAGAGCAGCCAGTCAGAAGTTCTTGTACGCCCAGATGAAGTTCTCCGTTGTCCAGTTCAGGCGCCGCAGCCTAGCAATGGGGCTGATTCGCAGCGACAGGATCCGGCCATACACGTAGCAACAGAGGCACATGAGGCAGAGCAGCGCGCAGCTCTGGAACCGGTAGAGCTTCAGGTGCTCCCAGGCCAGGTGCTGACCCCGATTGGGGCTCCGCTTGCCGCAGCCAGTGTTGGGCAGGCCCTGCACCCAGTGGTAGGGGTGGCTCTTCCCCGGAGGCTTGGTAAGGCGGCAGAACTCGCGCATGTCCGCGGACTGAGCAAAGACGCCGATCGCTTCGGGCGGTGAGCTGTTCCGCGCCAGCAGCTCGTTGAGGCTGCAGATGTCCTCCCCAAACCGCATGAGGCGGGTCGCCACGCGCAGCGTCATCGCCCGGGATTCCAGCAGGTCCTTCAAAGAGATCGCCTTACCCGAGTTGGTACAGAAGTCCGCGGGAAAGTCCTTGCCGCCTATTTTTAGTGAGAACGGCTCGCTCTGCTGGAAGCTAAGAGGGTGATCGATGACAGGTAAAACAACAGCTGAGACAGCTGAGACAGCTGAGACAACAGTTGAGACAGCTGAGACAACAGTTGAGACAGCTGAGACAACAGTTGAGACAACAACTGAGGCAATACGAAGAGACCGACCATGCCATTTAAAAAAATACCCATATTTCTACTTACAAGTAGTGAATTACTGGCAATCTGGTGCCCCCTTCGGGACGGCCAAGAAGCAAGGAAAAGAATTATTTGTGTAATCGACTTGCATTTGCCTTAATAGTTCAGCAAACCCCTCAAGCCTCGATATCTCAGCACATCCCCAGTAAGCCCTGACATATTAGCAATTTTCCCGTAAGCCTTGACAATCGTTCCAGGTCAAGTCACTTTCGACTCTGTAAATCCCCACAAAATCAGGGGTGGCATGTGCTGTCCAGCGAACGTGGCGGCAAGGCCATGTTCGGTGAACCATTACCGCACCGAGCCTTGTGACAACTGGAGGTTTTTCTGCAATAAATCCTGGATAGGATCAACTCTTGGTAGTTTCACTTCAATTTATTGCTGGGGACAAAGTTTATTACACTTAAACATCTGGCGCCTTACTTGCGACACCCTGTGTAAATACTGTATCTTACTCGAAACCCCAAAATCAAGTTCTATTCACCTGTCAATCAATCAGAACAATGACATCTCATTATCAATCATGTAACCGAAGGCATATTGATTGCCAGAAAATTACAGCTTCGAGTTTTCTAACTTGGCCTCGCGAAACGCTTAAATGACAAATTCATCAACTTGACCAAAAACTCACCCTTGTGCTACAAGCACTGCTGTCAAGCTGACTGCTGCAATGAAGACAAATTTGAAGGCGGTTTCCAAAGGCATGCTGAGGGTAGACAAACAGCTATGAGATGACAGCTTGCCTGGGGAATGCTGTGGGCTGTGGCAATGAAGTGAAGCCGGTTTTCAGAATTCAGTTACTCTCCGGTAAGCCAGCTTTAGTCTATGGCCCAAACTGCAGCTGGAGCGAAAATTCTTTCTAGCAGTCAGTGGCTTTGAACAGCATCGCAGCTGGCGCCCCGTGGTGCTGGCGCCCCCGATGGCCCCTCAAGATAGCGCCCCACAATGGCGCCCCTCAAAGACGCGGCCCCCAAACTGGAAATCCACGCGAGCGAGCACACGGGCGCGCGCTTTTTGAGGCACCAAAGCACGTTGCCTCAAAAAGAGCGTAAGTAGGAAAGAGCGTAAAAACAGAAAGTAGCAAACCGCAGCAAAAATTTTTTATAAATCCTGAATGACCCTTCGGACACCAAAAAGTTCCCATTGTCGGTGTGTTCTCGCACTTTATTATATAATAAAAATCATTTTGTCTTAGAAAAACTTCTAGAATAAAAGGTATCGAGAAAAGCTTAGAACTCAGAAAACCGAGGGCAAAATGTGGGAGAGCCGAATGTCATAAAATTGAAACGACAGGACGGCACGGTCGGTTCTGGAAGAAATTCAACATTTGCTGTCTGTTTAGCTGGAAGAACAAAGCACACTCTGGTTCCTTGGCAACCGCCCGTTGCTAAGGTAAATCGTAACGCATAAAAGTACATGGTAGCACACAATAGGGGAAATCATGGATTAGTCATTTACAAAGGCTGGCCCAGTTGCTAAGGACTCAGCTCAGCTCAGCTCAGGCCAGGCGGTGCTGCTTGGCGGCGAGCTCGGCCAGACGAGCGTTCAAATTCTGCGCCAGCGACAGCGCCTTGCCGGACACCAGCGACGTGTCCGACTCGGCCATCTTGCTGGCCACAAAGTCGCGAATCACGAAGTTGTTCTGCTCCTGGTGCTGCCACCTGCGCTCCAGGTTGGCCAGCTGGGCGTGCGTCTCGTTGTCCGACAGCTCCCGGCGGCGGGCGTCGCACTCGCGCTCGAGGCTGCGGATGAGCCGCTTCATCCGGTCCCGGCGGCTGGACAGGGCGTGGCGCTGCCGGCCCAGCTGCGGTGGGGTAGCCGGGGTGGGACAGATGCAGGTGGACAGGCGGACAGACAGACAGACAGGCAGGCAGACAGACAGACAGACAGACAGGCAGACAGACAGGCAGGCAGGCAGACAGACAGACAGACAGACAGACAGACAGGCAGACAGACAGGCAGGCAGGCAGACAGACAGACAGACAGACAGACAGACAGACAGGCAGGCAGACAGACAGACAGACAGACAGGCAGACAGGCAGGCAGACAGACAGACAGACAGACAGGCAGACAGACAGGCAGGCAGGCAGACAGACAGACAGACAGACAGACAGACAGACAGGCAGGCAGACAGACAGACAGACAGACAGACAGACAGACAGACAGGCAGGCAGACAGACAGACAGACAGACAGACAGACAGACAGACAGACAGGCAGGCAGGCAGACAGATACCTCTTCCCGCTTCTCTTCGCCCTCCTCCATCATCTTGGCGACGTTCTCAAACTTTTCGAGCTCCTGCCGCATGGTGTCGATCTTCGCCCGCTGGGTTTCAATCTCCTCGGCCGTCTTCCTCTCCAGCTGGTCGATCTTGGCGGCGTCTCGCACCAGCTTCTCGTGGCTCTCCGCCAGCGCCAACACCGTGGCGTCCGCCCGGTCCCGCTCGCCGGCTTTGAAGCTCAGCTGCTCGCGCATCGCCTTCAGCTCCGCCTCCGTCGGCAGGCCAGCCGCCCCCACCGTGGTCACCATGGCAACGCTGCGCGACAGGCCATCCAGCAGGTCGACTACCTGGCGCTCCCGCTCGGCCAGGACAGCTTTCTCGGCAGCCGCAGAGCGCTCGAAGTCGCCCAGGAAGCTGTCCATCTGCTCCTCGCGCTTGCGCAGCTCACGGTACTGCTGCGAACGCTGCCCGGAGGTCGCCTCGATCTCCTCCTCGGTGGCGCGGATCTCCGCCTGCACCTCCGACAGTCGCGCCTGCGCCTCCTGGCTCTGCCGCTCCATCGTGCCGATCTCAGCGTTGTCCTCGCGCACCTGCGGCCGCGGGAGGCGGGACTCTGCGTGACTCTCTGCTTTCCTGACTCTCATCCCTGCTGACTCCTATCTCATACACACCTATAGACTTTGCCATCTCATCCCACTTGGAATCCCATCTCAATCCACTTGAATCCCATCTCAACCCACTTGGAATGCCATCTCAACCCACTTTAATCCCATCTCAACCCACTTGGAATGCCATCTCAACCCACTTGAATCCCATCTCATCCCACTTGGAATGCCATCTCATCCCACTTGGAATGCCATCTCATCCCACTTGGAATCCCATCTCATCCCACTTGGAATGCCATCTCATCCCACTTGGAATGCCATCTCAACCCACTTGAATCCCATCTCATCCCACTTGAATCCCATCTCATCTGTCAGATTTATCCACATAAACTGACAAAAACCGTATCAATTCCTATTTATTCTATGTACTTTTGCGTTTAGTTGCCCCCCTTAATTAGGCCGTTTTACTTTCCTGTTGTAGTTAGAGCGTATAATAATTGTACGATCGATAATTTAGGTCTCTCCGTGTGCGTGGCGCACGGAGGTCCAGTTTATTACTTTAAATATATAGTCGGGCCCTCGCCCCGGTTTATTACTTTCGATTCATGTTCTCTCTACCGCCTACTTTTACGACGACCGCGTGTTTCTAAATATAGCTTCAAGTGTTAGTTCATTCCTTAGTTAATTATTTGTCCCACCAGCAATTGGACATCATCCCATTTTGAAAGCAATCATATCCTATTTGGAATCCTATCTCATCCCACTTAGATTTTTATCTCAATCCGCTCGGCCATCCGAGCATCTCACGAGCCTCAGAGGCCGAGACTCACCTGGTTGAGCAGCCGCTCCCGCTCCTGGTTGGGGTCCCCGGCCGCCCGCTCGTCCTCAAGCAGGGCGTCCCGACGGTCCGCCAGCTCGCGAAGCTGTTCGCACAGGCGCACAGCCTCCTGCTTGATGAGGTTGCCGCTCAGCTCGTCCTCCAGGCGGGCCCGCTGCCTCCGCAGGTTGTCGAGCTCGCGCTGGCTGGCCTCGAGCTCCCGGCTGGTGCGCTCCGCCTCCTCTCGGAGCTGTCGGTGCTGCCGCTGCTGCTCCGGGCGCATCCGAGCCACGATCGAGTCCGCCATGCGGCGCTCCTGCGGGATATTCGGGTGTGTCTGTCACTCTGGCTTGACTGTCACTCTGGCTTGACTGTCACTCTGGCTTGACTGTCACTCTGGCTTGACTGTCAAGTCTGGCTTCACTGTCACTCTGGCTTGACTGTCCCTCTGGCTTGACTGTCACTCTGGCTTGACTGTCACTCAGAATCCAATCTATCACTCCAGCACCCAGCGGCTGCCCACCTGGTCCAGCTCCCGCTCAGCCGTGGCCACATCCGCTTCGGCCCGCTTCCGCTCCTCAAAGGTGGCCTCCAGGGCGGCCTCCTGGGCCTCGTTGCGGTCGCGCAGCTCGTCGCACTCGAGCTGCACCTCGGCGGAGTCCTGCTCCGTGTTCAGCCGGTCCAGCAGGGTGTTGGCATCGGCTAGCTGGCCCTGCAGGTCCTGGAGGGATTTTGGGGGGGGTGTCGAATGGCGCGTCGGTAGTCACGTGACTGAGCTAGGATCTGTGGTGCCAAGGTGCCAAGCGGACACAAATGGGGGACGAGATCGCTAAAGGCGTTGCGCCATTCGGTCACAGAATCCACCGATTGGCTCTTGCTAAAATGAAAGAATCAGAAGTCTCGCGCAGAGCTGGTGATCGACCAGGATTGCTGAAAACTGAAGAATGCAAGCAATAGATGTGGCCCGTAGTTGCTTGGGGAGTTGCGTAGCACTGTGGGTAACGCCTCGGAGAGACACCAGACTCTGGTGCCGGCCGAACTCAGGCAGCTGGCTCACCTGGATGTCCTTGGCCAGGCTCTCGGCCATTGCCTCGTACTGGGCGAAGCTGCCGCTGTCCCGCTGCAGCTCCTCGTGGCTGGCCCTCAGCTTGGTGGTCTCGGTGTCCAGCTCGGCGATGCGAGTGCGCAGCAGGCCCAGGTAGAAGCTCTTGTCCTCCACCTGGCGCTTCGTGCCGCGGCCGCCGACCTTCATGCCGCCCAGGCCCTGCTGGGTGATCGGCCGGTCCTCGAACTGGGGATGAGTGGGGAGTTGAACTGGGGATGAGTGGGGAGTTGAGCTGGGGATGAGTGGGGAGTTGAGCTGGGGATGAGTGGGGAGTTGAATTGGGGATGAGTGGGGAGTTGAATTGGGGATGAGTGGGGAGTTGAATTGGGGATGAGTGGGGAGTTGAACTGGGGATGAGTGGGGAGTTGAACTGGGGATGAGTGGGGAGTTGAACTGGGGATGAGTGGGGAGTTGAGCTGGGGATGAGTGGGGAGTTGAGCTGGGGATGAGTGGGGAGTTGAGCTGGGGATGAGTGGGGAGTTGAACTGGGGATGAGTGGGGAGTTGAACTGGGGATGAGTGGGGAGTTGAACTGGGGATGAGTGGGGAGTTGAACTGGGGATGAGTGGGGAGTTGAACTGGGGATGAGTGGGGAGTTGAACTGGGGATGAGTGGGGAGTTGAGCTGGGGATGAGTGGGGAGTTGAATGCCTCCGACTGAGGGTGGCTGCGGTCTTCCAGGGCTGCGAGACTGAGTGTCAGAGAGGGTAGTAAAGTGTCAGCGAGGGTAGTGAACTGTCAGAGTGGGTAGCGAAATTTCAGAGAGGGTAGTGAACTGTCAGAGTGGGTAGCGAAATTTCAGAGAGGGTAGTGAACTGTTGAAGAGTGAAAGTGTCAGAGAGGGTTAGTGAACTGTTGAAGAGTGAAAGTGTCAGAGAGGGTTAGTGAACTGTTGAAGAGTGAAAGTGTCAGAGAGGGTTAGTGAACTGTTGAAGAGTGAAAGTGTCAGAGAGGGTAGTGAACTGTTAAAGAGTGAAAGTGTCAGAGAGGGTTAGTGAACTGTTGAAGAGTGAAAGTGTCAGAGAGGGTTAGTGAACTGTTGAAGAGTGAAAGTGTCAGAGAGGGTTAGTGAACTGTTGAAGAGTGAAAGTGTCAGAGAGGGTTAGTGAACTGTTGAAGAGTGAAAGTGTCAGAGAGGGTAGTGAACTGTTAAAGAGTGAAAGTGTCAGAGAGGGTTAGTGAACTGTTGAAGAGTGAAAGTGTCAGAGAGGGTTAGTGAACTGTTGAAGAGTGAAAGTGTCAGAGAGGGTAGTGAACTGTTAAAGAGTGAAAGTGTCAGAGAGGGTAGTGAACTGTTGAAGAGTGAAAGTGTCAAAGAGGGTTAGTGAACTGTTGAAGAGTGAAAGTGTCAGAGAGGGTTAGTGAACTGTTAAAGAGTGAAAGTGTCAGAGAGGGTTAGTGAACTGTCAGAGAGTGAAAGTGTCAGAGAGGGTTAGTGAACTGTTAAAGAGTGAAAGTGTCAGAGAGGGTAGTGAACTGTTGAAGAGTGAAAGTGTCAGAGAGGGTTAGTGAACTGTTGAAGAGTGAAAGTGTCAGAGAGGGTTAGTGAACTGTTAAAGAGTGAAAGTGTCAGAGAGGGCTAGTGAACTGTCAGAGAGTGAAAGTGTCAGAGAGGGTTAGTGAACTGTTACCAGTTTCTAATGATCCCATCCAGTAGCTAATAATCCCATCCAGTAGCTAATGATCCCATCCCGTAGTTAAAGATCCCATCTAGTAGCTAATGATCCCATTGTTAAAGAGTGAAAGTGTCAGAGAGGGTAGTGAACTGTTGAAGAGTGAAAGTGTCAGAGAGGGTTAGTGAACTGTCAGAGAGTGAAAGTGTCAGAGAGGGTAGTGAACTGTTGAAGAGTGAAAGTGTCAGAGAGGGTTAGTGAACTGTTGAAGAGTGAAAGTGTCAGAGAGGGTAGTGAACTGTTAAAGAGTGAAAGTGTCAGAGAGGGTTAGTGAACTGTTAAAGAGTGAAAGTGTCAGAGAGGGTAGTGAACTGTTAAAGAGTGAAAGTGTCAGAGAGGGTAGTGAACTGTTGAAGAGTGAAAGTGTCAGAGAGGGTTAGTGAACTGTTAAAGAGTGAAAGTGTCAGAGAGGGTAGTGAACTGTTAAAGAGTGAAAGTGTCAGAGAGGGTAGTGAACTGTTAAAGAGTGAAAGTGTCAGAGAGGGTTAGTGAACTGTCAGAGAGTGAAAGTGTCAGAGAGGGTTAGTGAACTGTCAGAGAGTGAAAGTGTCAGAGAGGGTTAGTGAACTGTTGAAGAGTGAAAGTGTCAGAGAGGGTTAGTGAACTGTCAGAGAGTGAAAGTGTCAGAGAGGGTTAGTGAACTGTCAGAGAGTGAAAGTGTCAGAGAGGGTTAGTGAACTGTTGAAGAGTGAAAGTGTCAGAGAGGGTTAGTGAACTGTCAGAGAGTGAAAGTGTCAGAGAGGGTTAGTGAACTGTCAGAGAGTGAAAGAGTCAGAGAGGTTAGTGAACTGTCAGAGAGTGAAAGTGTCAGAGAGGGTTAGTGTCAAGTATGATAGTGAGAGTTTCAGAGAAGTTAGTGAAGAGGCAAAGAAGGTAAGCAGGTGTCAGAAGAAGACATTTGGTGTCGGGGAAACATTAGGGGGAGACAATCGTGTCCACTAGGACTAAGAAGCTAACGGATGTCGCAGATGCAGTGAAAATCACGCATCCTCATGCCGGGCTAGAGAGCAGCTGAGAAGTGAAAACTCCAAGTCGCCAACCTGAACGGCGGCTCCGATTGTCAGACTTGACGGCCGGCCGTCGCCGCGACTGGCGCCGGCTTTCAGCCTGCTGGCGGTGCCCGGGCGGAGGGCGGTGCTGCGGCCGCTCATTACTGCAGGGCAACAGGGAGCAGCTTTGACAGGTAAATTCTACATTAGAATCTGTAGGGTAAAATGCTTTGATTGCATAAAACTTAAATTTACATTTACACATACTAAAATTAATCATTAAAAGTAAACACACTGCATCTATCTCTTTGGTAAAGATAGAAAAATTTAAGTTATTTCTCCTTTTTTATACAAAATGCCCTGATTGAAAGTGATATACACAAAATCCTGATTACATTATAAATATGAGTTATATAAATTATAAATATTATTTAATAACTTAGAAAATTTCAGTTATAAACCTCTTTTGATGATAAGAAAAAATTGTATAGAATATGGGATATACATTAGTTTTGGTGTATTGTGTTAAAAAACTTAATAAATGTGTATAATAAGAAGAATGTATGGGTGATTTAGGTATTAAATAATTTTAACAGCTTTATTCATACAGAAAATTAGCCAGAACTAACCAGAAACAAAATACAAACTATATTTAGATAAGACAAATGGTATATGATATATTATATAGTAGGCCTGGCCCTAAACTCGTATAATACAGTAGCTATCCACATTAGGAAACAGAAGTGTTGCTTGTTTATTTTATTTTTTTGTTAGGTAATAATGCTTTTTTATTATTTATTTTTGTCTCAAATTTAAGGCTGCAGCTTAAGTTTTAAGATAAAGTTTGAAAATCAATAAGTATGACACTGACAGAATAAGAACTAAAGAAATCACTGATCTTTACTTTTTACGTTTCATTATTTTCTTGGAAAATTTACCTTTTCTGTTCAGTTTAATAATTTAGTATTCATTTAGTTTGAGCGGATAGATTGTCAACTATCAACAAGTAAAACTGGTGAAACTGGTGAAGAAGGAAACATTCGGATTGAGCAGGTCACCAACTGGTAGTTTTAGGTGCAGGTGTTCGGCCGCCGGCCAGCCAGCCATGATTTCGGTGGTGCACTAAGATAAAATTGAGTTGCGTGACTGCTGAGTTGAGTCTACTGCATCTTCCCCATACTGACTGAGTCTACCCACCCGACTGAAAGAGACTTTGTGCCAGAGACAAATATTTCAAGGCACGTCATTCTATACCTATTGAAATTACAAATTATCAAAGAAAATAATTAAACGCGCGAAGGTAAAAGAAGCCAAAAACCCTTGCTAACACACAGCTAACACTAAATAAAATATTATTCTATCGATTAATGTTGCTATTTCAAAAAAAATTAGCTGGCAGATATTGTTGTAATACACAATCTCAATTTTTTTTGAAAAAGATCAGAAGGTCTGATTTCTGAACTACACCTCACAGATACAATCTACATTTTTTACGAATTTCATTTCATGAAAGAATGTATAGAATATCAAACTGAATCACTTAACTATAAACTAACTTTATGTAAGAAAAATAAGTATTATGTGTAGTACTACTCTCTAGTTTAATATTTTTTTTATTTTGATGGTCAAGAAATTACAAGTCATGGTTCTAATCGAGACGATGTGTTTAGGTTTTGTTTGTTGTTGTTAAACGAGGGTGGGAAGCCGGTGGCAATAACGGATTGTGTAGCGGAGCACTTGGCGTATAAGGGCAGGAAACTGCCGTAGTTAATTTATTGTTGAGATCAATATTAGAACTGTTAATGTCAATACAAAACTTATTGCGCTTTGGGACACTGGCGGCTGCAACAATGGTTTTGAAGGTAATTTAGAATGATGAAGTCGAGTAGCAGACGAAGGATACAATGGTGACGTAACGTGGTGGGTGATGGCGATGAGCACAGTGGAAGCAGTGAGTAGCAAGTAGACGGGTAGATAAGTAGCGGCGAGAATGGCGTTAGCCGTGGCAGTACACAGTGGAGTAACGGTGTGTAAACAGGCGGGCCCAGACAGAGGAGCCGTGGCGAGAGATAAGGAGGCTCGAGGCAGCCAGGCGAGAGAAGGAAAACGAGACGAAAACACAAGGGCCGCAAGTGAAGACCTCCCCAGGCCGCCGCTAGGCGGGGGTTAATAAAGGGGCGCAGAAGGGTTAGCATAAAACACGGAGAGTTTTCATTGGCTGGCGGGAGAACTTGAAATTATCGATCGTGCTAGATTTTACAGACGAACGCAAGGTTTACCAAATACACAGTGAATTAGCAATTGATACAGATTAGTTGCACGCTACTACAAGTAAACGTTAAAATAAACTATTGGAGAAATTAAGTGAGAAATTGCAAGGGAAACTACAGTCCAACGGCCCTTTTGCGGGACCTCCTTAAACTAGCAACGTCACAGGGGGTTGAGCCCAAAATAATAAGGAGAGGGTGGAGTGCGCGACTGAAGAGAGAGGCGAGAATGGAGAGCCAATCAGAAGGCGGCGAGGGGAGAGAGATAAGAATAACAAGTCGCGACAGATTTCAAGTCCTTTAATTATTTTGAGTAGCAGCCTTAGCTCATCTCAACAGACAGTTATTACTCTTTCATTATATTTCGTGGCTCTTTTAGTTAGTGAGCATAGCTCGTACTGTACGAAATGACCATAGACATTTGCGGCTCGGCAGCCATGAACGGCTTGTAAAAAAAGTGCATTTGTTAACTAAATAAAAGTTCATCACAATGCTAACACATGTATACATGTACTTAGCTATATTTCTGTCGATCTAAGGCTAGCGAAGTCGCCCAGATCCTGTTAAAAATACATACGTAGATCCCGCCAATAAATTAAAGCCTAGACGAAAGAAAATAAATTAAGTCAGCTCATGTAGTCGTCAGCATTATTACATGTAAGTACGTACCGGATACCGGATAAACGGTACACAGGTGCGATCGCGTATACTCTGGTGCACACATACGCTCGTATTGAAACAACTTTCGGCCTTGAATATAATACATGTACATGCGATTCAATCAAGAAATGATTATGTTCAAGGTAGCTCATATTCAGGAATTCATGTCAGCAGCTGCCTTCCAGGGTTCCCTTTTCTTCTATTTACACAGACAATTATATATAATTGCCCAGCAGGATATCAAAGCTGCAATCAAGCCAAAGATGATAATTGGTCTAGCTAAATCAGTGACTACGAGTATGGCCTATCCTTGTGAAACTTTCTGGTCTTTAAATCCTGCGGTAACAACCCACCCCGACCTTTCACCCAATTATTAAAGCCATTCGCGTATCTCGGTATGTTCATGACCAATCTTTCTCCCTTAATTATTACGTGATCTCAGGGTCCGATGGGGGTATAAAGGCGACGAAACGAGCTTTTCATGCCGGGGTTGCTGTTACACAGTGCATACATTTGTATGCAAAGCGGCCGCCTCGCCCCGAATGAAACTGGGACACTGAAATGCTGGCTAATTCAAACACATTCAGTGGCTCCGCGATTGCTCCGAAAAGTTTGCGAAGACAAATTCAATGCGCCTCAGAGGACTGGCCCGCAGTGCGCTTCTGCCAGCAAACATCGGCCTGGCGCTGACTGCCCAGGAGTCCTGTCCCTAATGCATCGGTCAACATTGCATTTCGGGATGCGACCAGCCATTTACCAGAAGCATTGAGCCGAGAATTTGTTGCCATGGCAACGCAAATACAACTTTCCGGCTACATTTAGGCCACATCAAGCTACATCAGGCAGCTGCTTTTTGCGAGAAACTCAGCCTGAGCTCAAGCGATGCCAACTGCCGCAGCGGACGAGACCCCCAGCACCGGAGCGCTGCTGACGCAGGTCCTGGCCGCGGCTGCCAGCGAGACCACAGCCCACGGGCTCAGCAGGCTGGCGGGCCAGAGGCCGCTCTACATCAAGCTCTGCTGGCTGCTGGCCTTCCTGGCCCTGCTCGCTGTGTTCACCTTTAGCATGCACGGCTTCACAAGCAAGCTCGTCAGAGGCGAGGTCAGTACTTCCTACGAGGCCGAGGCTGTGGACTTCCAGTTTCCCGACGTGTACTTCTGCAACAATGTCCAGGTGTCGGGGACCTACTCCGTCACGCTCGCCAGCGAGGTCGTCACCGACATCAACGCCAGGATGACCGCCTCGCTCGCCACCTTCGACTCGGTGCTGCAGCGGCTGCTCAACTCGTCGCTCGCGAACGCCACTAAGTCTCAGATCGAGCAGATGAAGCTGTACAGACTGAAGTCCGCCATCCAGTCAATGCCGTACAGCTTGCTGGTGGACCATCTCGCTCACAAGGAGCAGCAGACGGTACTGAAGAACGACAGCAAGTCAGGCGTCTCCCTCAGACCCTTCTACCACCCGAATCACCTCAAGTGTCTCAAGATCGAGCTGACCGAGCAGAGACTCGCTGAGCTGAGCAAGGTCAACTCGGAGATCAGCTTCCAGTTCATTCTGGATCCGCACTTCACCGACTTTGATGACGCATTGAAAGTTTTGACATATTCACATGTAATGAGCGTGACGGTCCCGCTGTACAACAAAATACAAATACTCGTGTACGACTGGGACCTGGACTCGCCCTACGAGATCGACAGGCCGATGGGAATGAGGCTGTACCTGGCTCCTCGAGGCGAGTACCCGAGCAGGTTCGTGACCAACTTCCTGCTCGCTCCCGGCAGGTCCTACAGCATCGGGCTCAGCATGCAGAGCATCAAGAAGGAGCCCGAGGCGTACGGCGGACGCTGCCTGACGGAGGCTCCCGACGTGAAGTTCGTCAATCCGTACGACGGCTCGGCGTACGCGTTCGGCTACAGCAACAGCTTCTGCTACTTCTCAGAGTTCGCTCGGCAGCTGTCTGTGAACGGCGGCTGCAGTCCGTACGTGAACCCGCTGCCGTGGCAGTTCAGGCACCTGCGCTTCTGCCTGAATGCGAGCGGCCTGAACGAGTCTCAGATCGAGTTGAACCTCCTGCAGGCGTTCACAGCTGACACGGCCGCGCTGAGCGACTTCCAGCAGCTGTGCCAGAGCAGGCAGCTGTGCGTGTCACGGAAGTACGAGACCAGCACCTCCAGCGCGAACTGGCCCAACGAGAACGGGCAGATCCGGCTTGTCACGGGCATCATGAAGACTATTCTGGACAAATCTCCAAGCACATATCGGCCTGCCTGGAGGGCGATACTTCACTCCGTGAGGCAGCACTTTTCTGCGGAAGATGAGGAGGAGAAGATTTCTGACGCAGAAGCTCTGGCCAACAAGTTCTTCTCCCGCTCGGGCCTGGAGGTGACGCTGCGCAGCCAGCAGTCGCGCAGCTCGCAGATCCGGCTGTCGCCCGGCTACTCTCTGCAGACGTTCATCGCCGACATTGGCGGCACTGCGGGCATCTACCTCGGCTGCAGCCTGCTGAGCCTGTGCGAGCTCGTCGAGCTGCTGTACAACCTGATCACCAAGACCGGGGGGCAGCGAAGCTCCAGCAACATCGTCCTCGTGAGGCCCGCGCCACCGATGGGCAGCAGCTCGGGCACGCCGGACTGCAGCGAGGTGGAGCTGGGCGACAAGAAGCTGGCGCCTCAGGACTAGAAAATTATTGTTTAATTAAAACTTGTGATGGTGTGATGCTTGCTTAAGCAGCCTCAACTCGTCTCGATATTTTTGTTGGCTTGCTGAGGATGAGTCAAAGTGCAGCCTGAGTGCATAATTTTCACTTTACCTGATAAACGGTTGAAGAGTGCAAGTTCAATTAAAGTGACACAAATGAGTCTAACTACGAGTATTCCTGTCTCGGCTTTGTACCTGTGTCCTTTTGCCCTCTAGAGCTGGAAGATTAATTTGTTATCTATCTTTTCTTCATAACTTTTTTATCCCCGATTTGCCCGTTAGTTACTATTTGAATCTATTACATCGCCCCCATTCATTTGTTCATTCTTCCTACCGAGCCGAGGGGCTGTCCGGGAGAAGTTTAGGGAGGATTTTAAGGTGGAGTTTAGGGAGGAGTTTAGAGAGAATTCTTGTCATGGGCAGCACCGAATACTGGCACTTCTCAGTGGCCTCCAATCCCGACGTTACCGACGGTTAGCCTCAAAATTTGCAAAGGAATTTCATTGCTTAATTGCAGACCACTTTTAACTATTTTCAATATTACGGGGCGTCTCTACATTCAGTTTACTTTTTCAATCTACAACTCATGTGATTAGACAAATTTTCTGCTGCTGGATCAAACTGTTCCCACCGGCCACCGAAGCGTTACATATCCCTGCCGCCCTAGCCGGAGTCTCATCTGTGCTAGCTACCCTATAACAACAACAACAAGAAAATACGCTGTCAGGTGGAAAAAAGCAGCGTCACAGGGCACGCTTCAGAGCCTGGGCGCGAACAAAGGCCGCACAGCCGGCAGAGTCCGGGGCGCCAGCGTCGGCCAGGAGGCAAAGTCGACGAAACGCCGAGTTCGGGCCTGGCCGCGCCAGTAGGGTGCCTGCAGGGTTAGCAGTAGCACCTCCTGCACCGGCTGCGGGCAGTAGGACTCGGCGTGGATGATGTGGCCTGCCAGCTGGAGTCGCCGAAGTCGCAGCTGTTCACTTGGACGGGCCAGGCCAGCGCGGCGATGGAGTGCCGCGTTAGTGATCCGCTCGTCGCTGATCTTAAAGGCGGCGCACAGCAGGCCAGCGTGCGCCGCGTTCACTTGCTGTTCGAGCGAATCCGTCAGCGTCCAGGTCTCGGCGTTTTACAACAGGACGGTCTCGACCACCGCCTGGAACAGCGCCGCCCTCTGGCGATCAGGTAGGGCCTCAGACTGCAGGACCGCCCTCACAGAGCGAAAGGAAGCCCAAGCGAGCCCGCGGCGACGCCGCGGATCTTCGCGGACGTCAGGTACCAGACCGCCGAGGTAGACGAACTGCTGACAGCGCGGAAGCTCCGTTACCTGCCCGCCAGCGCCTCGGCAGAAAATTGCGGCCTCGATGTCGCCCGGCACGCAGGCGCTGGGCGCCCTCTACGGTCGAGGACAGCAGGGCGAGGTCATCAGCGTAGCCAAGCACGCTGAGCCGTTTCTCCGGTTGACGTCGACCCACGCGTCGCCGCAGTAGGAAGCCGTCTTCGTCGGTAGGAAGAGCAGTTCGTAGCACCCAGTCAAGCACCAGGACGAACAGGAACGGCACTAGAGTGTCCCCCTGGAGCACCCCGGAGGATGTCTCGAAGGAGTCCGACAGGCCGTCTGGCGTCATCACAGCTGCTCTCGTAGCACAGTACAACGCCATTATGGGGGAGGTCAGCTGTTCTGGTACATGATACGCACGGAGCACATGTGGGAGCGCTGCCTTCGCAACCGAGTCGAATGCCTTCATGAAGTCAATGAAGACAACAATCAGGTCCAACTGGCGCGTGCGCGCCTCCTCGATGATTCGGCGAAGAGCTAGGATCTGCGGCACTGTGCCACGGTGGGCCGAGACCCATTCTGCTCAGGTCGCAGGTAGGGATCCAGCACGGGGTGCAACCGCGATAGCAGCATCCGGTTGAACAACTTCGCAGCACAGGAGAGCTGGAACCCTATAGCTGGAGACTCATCTGTGCTAGCTACCCTAGCTGGGAGGGTCATGTTTGCTAGCTACCCTAGCTGGGAGGGTCATGTTTGCTAGCTACCCTAGCTGGGAGGGTCATGTTTGCTAGCTACCCTAGCTGGGAGGGTCATGTTTGCTAGCTACCCTAGCTGGGAGGGTCATGTTTGCTAGCTACCCTAGCTGGGAGGGTCATGTTTGCTAGCTACTGTAGCAGTTGACAGTTCAAAGAAATCAAAATTGAGTTTGAATATTCCCTGAAGTTGAAAATGATTCCATGCAGCAACTTCGTTACATGTCTTCTCAGCTTTGCTTAACTCATTCAGAAGTGCCATAATACGGCTGCAGTTAACAATATATCTATCTCAGCAGGTGATATGACAGTAACTGGTGGACAGGACAGCAGGTGATGTGACAGTAACTGGTGGACAGGACAGCAGGTGATGTGACAGTAACTGGTGGACAGGACAGCAGGTGATATGACAGTAACTGGTGGACAGGACAGCAGGTGATGTGACAGCAACTGGTGGACAGGACAGCAGGTGATGTGACAGTAACTGGTGGACAGGACAGCAGGTGATGTGACAGTAACTGGTGGACAGGGCAGCAGGTGATATGACAGTAACTGGTGGACAGGACAGCAGGTGATATGACAGTAACTGGTGGACAGGACAGCAGGTGATATGACAGTAACTGGTGGACAGGACAGCAGGTGATGTGACAGTAACTGGTGGACAGGACAGCAGGTGATATGACAGCAATTGGTGGACAGGACAGCAGGTGATATGACAGCAATTGGTGGACAGGACAGCAGGTGATATGACAGTAACTGGTGGACAGGACAGCAGGTGATATGACAGTAACTGGTGGACAGGACAGCAGGTGATATGACAGTAACTGGTGGACAGGACAGCAGGTGATATGACAGTAACTGGACAGCTGATAAGTTGGGCAGGAAAGCAGACGGTGTCCTCACGGGCTTGTGAATTCACCAGGTGTGACAGACTGACAGTTTCGAGTTTTACGCGCATGCATAAATTGGTACAGAGTTGAAACTCCAGTTCATGATATCATCGTCCAAATGGAGTTCTCAATCGCTGCATTCATATTTCAGCATCAATATATAACCAGTATTGCAGTTACTGACGCCGCGTGTGGCTGATCAGAAAACACTCGCTACTTGCTACTGGCATGAGCGCTCAGGCAGTAGTGAGGTCCGGATCTGACTGCTGCTTCACTGAGACAGCGACGCCAGCACCGCCGCCAGCTCGTCGGCCACGGCTGAGAATACGAACTCCAGCTGCTCCTGAGGGTGGAGGTGCAGATATAAGCGTTTTATCTGATAGCGACCGTCGGGTCTGGCGCAGTCTAAGTGGCTGTGCGAGAGACGGCAAGCAGTGACAATGTGCGCCTGCGACTGAATCATGAGCTCATGCAGACACGCCAGCATAGGAAGTACAGCAGCCCTCTCTCTGATGTATCTTAAGATGTGTCTCTGCTGTGCCGTTGTTGCCTCAGTTGTATCCCTGATGTGTCTCTGATGTATCTCTGGTGTGTCTCTGGTGTGTCTTTGCTGTGTCTCTGCTATATCTCTGATGTGTCCTGCTATATCTCTGATGTGTCTCTGATGTATCTCTGGTGCGTCTCTGATGTTTCTTTGATGTATCTCTGGTGTATCTCTGATGTATCTCTGGTGTGTCTCTGATGTATCTCTGATGTGCCTTTGATGTCACAGATGCATCCCTGATGTGTCTCTGATGTATCTCTGGTGTGTCTCTGGTGTGTCTTTGCTGTGTCTCTGCTGTGTCTCTGCTATATCTCTGGTGTATCTCTGATGTGCCTTTGGTGTCACAGATGCATCCCTGATGTATCTCTGATGTAACACTGGTGCGTCTCTAATGTGTTTTCGATGTGTCTCGGATATGGCGTGACTCTACATCTATCAAACAAATGCAAGTCCTCGAATTTCAGCTGACCGCCTGCCCCTCCCACCTTCTCTCGCCCAGTTCTCCTGCACTCCACCTCTGGCCTAGAAGCCCCGCCGCAGATCCGGTCGGCCGGAAACTCGGCAATCCGAGCACGCAGACTTGGCTTCATCAAGCAGCTCAGTCGGCGCTCGGTCCCGACGGAACTTTCTGGGGCTTCAAAAAATGGAGACCATTCTGTATCTGGGGCCGCCGCCTGTCGCAGACGCGTACATGAGTGTGGAATTGCAGAGGGCTCGGGTCCCCTCCCGGCTGTGGGAGACTTCAAAGCGGAAGATCTTTCTCGAGTTAAAATAGCTTGAAAGCTGCGATAGACAAGAATTTCTCTGTGGACTGTCAGGGGGGTTCATAATTAATATCCCCGACACCTTATATCCTCAACAGGGTTAGGGTTAGGGTTCGAAGTTATGAAGTGTCGGAAATATGAAAGAGGTGCTGTGGTAGGTGTGAAATTTTGGAAGCGCCCCCTGAAATTACTAGATTCAACCACCAATATAAATTACAATTCTGCCCGTTCCGCTGACTCCTGAAGCCACTCGGTGAGCCTTGGGGGCTGCCCCTCATGTATATGACTTGCACGACACCCTCCCGGCCAAAAGTCTGGCAAACTGTCACCCACCGCGGTGTCCACCAGTCCTGGCCGCTGGTCTCGCAGGTGCTCCAGCGAGGCCGCCAGCGAGACCTCCTTGAGGCAGCCGATGCCGCTGCACAGGCGGGCGAGCACCGAGTCCAGCAGGCAAAATGCTCCGGACCGCCCGGCACCGTCGCTGCAGCGGAGGCGAGGCTGAGCTTTCAGCAACAGAATTTCAATTCAAGTGCAGCAGCCATTCTGGCTGAGCTCTGCTCACCTGCAGTGCACAATCAGCGGCGAGCTCCGGCTTCTGTACGATTTGTTCACCTTCCTATGGGTGAAAGGGTTGGGTGAACTGAATGAACTGAGAAGCAGAACAAACATTGGTATCAGATTCAAGCCCCTCAAGCTGAGCAGAGTGTGGCACCCCGGCTGAGCAGAGTGTGACACCCCAGCTGAGCAGAGTGTGACACCCTGGCTAAGCAGAGTGTGACAGCCCGGCTGAGCAGAGCGTGACACCCCGGCTGAGCAGAGTGTGACACCCCAGCTGAGCAGAGTGTGACACCCTGGCTAAGCAGAGTGTGACAGCCCGGCTGAGCAGAGCGTGACACCCCGGCTGAGCAGAGTGTGACACCCCAGCTGAGCAGAGTGTGACACCCTGGCTAAGCAGAGTGTGACAGCCCGGCTGAGCAGAGCGTGACACCCCGGCTGAGCAGAGCGTGACACCCCAGCTGAGCAGAGTGTGACACCCCAGCTGAGCAGAGCGTGACACCCCAGCTGAGCAGAGCGTGACACCCCAGCTGAGCAGAGTGTGACACCCCAGCTGAGCAGAGTGTGACACCCCAGCTGAGCAGAGTGTGACACCCCAGCTGAGCAGAGCGTGACACCCCGGCTGAGCAGAGCGTGACACCCCAGCTGAGCAGAGTGTGACACCCCAGCTGAGCAGAGTGTGACACCCCAGCTGAGCAGAGCGTGACACCCCGGCTGAGCAGAGCGTGACACCCCAGCTGAGCAGAGTGTGACACCCCAGCTGAGCAGAGTGTGACACCCCAGCTGAGCAGAGTGTGACACCCCAGCTGAGCAGAGCGTGACACCCCGGCTGAGCAGAGTGTGACACCCCGGCTGAGCAGTGTGACACCCCAGCTGAGCAGAGTGTGACACCCCAGCTGAGCAGAGCGTGACACCCCGGCTGAGCAGAGCGTGACACCCCAGCTGAGCAGAGTGTGACACCCCAGCTGAGCAGAGTGTGACACCCCAGCTGAGCAGAGTGTGACACCCCAGCTGAGCAGAGCGTGACACCCCGGCTGAGCAGAGTGTGACACCCCAGCTGAGCAGAGCGTGACACCCCGGCTGAGCAGAGTGTGACACCCCGGCTGAGCAGTGTGACACCCCGGCTGAGCAGAGTGTGACACCCCGGCTGAGCAGAATGTGACACCCCGGCTGAGCAGAGTGTGACACCCCGGCTGAGCAGAGTGTGACACCCCGGCTGAGCAGAGTGTGACACCCCGGCTGAGCAGAATGTGACACCCCGGCTGAGCAGAGCAGAGTGCCGGTCTCACCTCCTGAACTCCAGCAAGCTGCTGGTGCTGGGCGGCACGCCGGCCTCCTCCCAGCTCAGGTAGTGGAACTGCGTCACCGTCCTGGCCGGGCCCAGCCTTCGCCGCTCGGCCCCGGCAGCTGCCAGCGGTCGGACGCGCAGACTGCGTATCACAAAGTGGTCGCTGCAGACATGCTCGGAGACCAGGTGTACCTGAGGTTATCGGATGACCTGTCACGACCTGCCTGACTGTCGGTCCCAATTTACCCAATAATTAATGTCTCCTAACATCACTCAAGGACACCCAACATCAATCAAGGACACCCAACATCAATCAAGGACACCTAACATCAATCAAGGACACCCAACATCACTCAAAGACACCCAACATCAATCAAGGACACCCAACATCAATCAAGGACACCCAACATCAATCAAGGACACCCAACATCAATCAAGGACACCCAGCATCAATCAAGGACACCCAGCATCAATCAAGGACACCCAGCATCAATCAAGGACACCCAGCATCAATCAAGGACACCCAACATCAATCAAGGACACCCAACATCAATCAAGGACACCCAGCATCAATCAAGGACACCCAGCATCAATCAAGGACACCCAACATCAATCAAGGACACCCAACATCAATCAAGGACACCCAGCATCAATCAAGGACACCCAACATCAATCAAGGACACCCAACATCAATCAAGGACACCCAGAATCAATCAAGGACACCCAACATCAATCAAGGACACCCAACATCAATCAAGGAAATCGAATACTCGTACCAGCCAAAGGCCGTCGGAATCAGCAGCCCCAGCCAAGGGTTTCCAACCCAGGTGTCGGCGGTCTCACCTGGAAGCCGCCGAACTGGGCGCAGCCGCGGTCCGGCCAGTAGTCGGGCAGGCCGGGCTCGCCGGGCCGGGCCAGGTTGACCAGCCCGGTGGCGCCCGTCTGCCACACCAGCCGCCAGAACTCGCCGATGGTGGCGGTCAGCGGGCTCTGCGTGAGGATGTGGCCGCCGCCGCCGCCGTCCCCGTTGAGATGCCGCGGCAGGCGGCTGTCCCGGACGAGGCTAGCGTTGATGTAGTCGGAGGCGGGAAGCTGGGCGCCGGGCGTGTCTGGGAGCAGTCGGACTCGGGTTCTGTCGTCTGCGAGTTTTTTTGGAGATTTCTCGATGACTGAGTCGCAGTTTAAGTATGGGCCCAACTGCGGTGCTTTGAGCTCAGAAATGATTGAGTTTGGGAAGGGTTGAGATTGGGAAGGGTTGAGATTGGGAAGGGTTGAGATTGGGAAGGTTGAGATTGGGAAGGGTTCCGATTGGGAAGGGTTGAGATTGGGAAGGGTTGAGATTGGGAAGGTTGAGATTGGGAAGGGTTCAGATTGGGAAGGGTTGAGATTGGGAAGGGTTCAGATTGGGAAGGGTTGAGATTGGGAAGGGTTCAGATTGGGAAGGGTTGAGATTGGGAAGGGTTGAGATTGGGAAGGGTTGAGATTGGGAAGGGTTGAGATTGGGTTGAAAGGTTGGGAAGCGGCCAGATGAGTTTTTTCAATCCGCAGAAACCGAGGGATTCCCTTAATTCGGTTTGGACACAGCCGTTCCCTGGGGAAAAGCTTAAAACAGCTGTCAGGCAGGAGACGGAGGGCAGACAGAGAGATGGGGAATGAAGCTGGACTCACACGGCAGGCGGTCCGGCCGCCGGTTTTTGTCGGCGTTTTCTGGCCGGGTGGCTGCGCTGAATAACCGGCCGTCCTGCTGGTGCGGCTGCCGCGCCGCCTCCTGCAGCTCCTCCCATTCCTCGCGGAGCTTCTGCTTGTCCGACAGGTGCATCTCCATGTAGTCCTGGGAGCCACGGTTGCGGGTGGGATTTCTTTCTTAGCTTCTGGTTGGCTGGCTGGGTTTCCAGAGTCATCCAGACTTAGAATACTCCCTTCTTATTATGACGGTTGCTCCGATCTAGAAATAATAACTGATCAGATCCGGGGATTCCCTGAAGTCTAACAATAGTCAAGTAGATTGGATTTGGGGATTCCCTGTGATCTAAAAATAGGCAAGTTGATTAGTTTGGGATTCCCTGTGATCCAAAAATAGGCAAGTTGATTAGTTTGGTTTGGGGCAAACGGCAACTTAAACCGAGGGACTCTGTGACATCCGCCAGCTTTTCGTTTTTCGAGGAGGCTCTTCCCCCTCCTTTTCGTTCTGGCCTGGCGTGGAAGCGGCTAGCTTCCTCGTCTTGGTCTGCTGGTGGGGGACGGATCCCCCCTGCTGCTTTTTTGCGGGGCAGGTGGCTGCTAAGTAGTTGGCTGCTGGCTAAGCGCCAACTACCCATCGACAGCCCTTAGTTGCAACTGGTACCACACGGGTTCTCGAGGGCCGCTCTTGTGGGGGAGGGCTCGGGCGTCGGCTGTCAACTCGACCTGGCGCCTGTGTCCCAAGCCCGCAGCCGGCCTCCCGCCCCCTGATCTTGCAGAGTGTGGACCGGGGGCCTGCCGGAGCCTCGCCTGGGAGCAATCCTGGGATAAGACGGCAACCCAAAGCTTCTCTGCTGTTTACCGTGGCAGAGGGTAGCTCCACGGAGCTGGCTGGGGGTATATCCAGTCCCCGAGCGGTTACCCCCCCTCTTTTCTACATTTCAGTTTTTCCATTTCAGCCTACTCTGCATGGATAAATCAAAACCACCTGACACGGCTCGGGAGCCGTCAATTCCCGCGGCCGGGGGTCCGTCAATCCCCCAACCCTCCAACATGGAGGTTGATTCTGCCGCGAATCCCGCGGAAACCCCCACACCTCGCTCAGGTGCGTCCACCTCTACCCCCGCTACAGGGGCGTCTCAAAATGACGGCTTCCAGGTCGTCAACCGTCGCAGGCGCGATGATAAAACCTCGGCTGGCTCTGAGCGGAAAAGGCAGCAGCCAGACGAGCGTACCGACCCCTCGCTGGACCCCAAGAGGCCAAAGGAGGCCAATGCTGGCACGTACGCCAAAGTGGCGACGGAGCCGAAATTTAAAATCTGCGTGCGCGCGGCTAGCGGTACGCTGACCACCGCCCAGATGGAAGCATCAATCGGCATGATTGATGACTTCCTCTGGGAAAACGACGCCCTCGACATCAAAGTCGAGGCGATTCGAAACGCCAACGGCAGCGTCATCCTCGCCTTCAAGGACGAAGCCCAGCTCGAGCTCGCGCTGGCTAACCTGGTGTCCATCTCCTGGGACACCTGCACGACCGCCCTCCCGCCTTTGGTCGTTGAGCGTGCCCGACCACCGCCGCCCTGCAGGCGCTACCGAGCCTTCTACTCCGGCTCGAGAAGCATCGAGGAGATCCGCGCCCGGCTCCTCAGTAAAAACCCCGACCTACCTCAGGACGGTATCCGGGCCTTCAAGGAGGTTCCGGCAAAAGGCGCTCCCGGCAAGACCCTGTACATGGGTTTCTCCGCGGAGTGGGAAGACGCCCTCAAGAAGGACGATTTTGCCGCCTACATCGGAGCGTGGAAGATCGTCTTCCACCTGCTGCTCAGGCGTCGTCCAGCCGGCGATCGGCGCCGAGGTGAGTCCGTGAGCTCGGATAGCTCTGGGAACGAGTAATGCCGTTCCCAACCCCGTGCCAAACTAGGAGCGGGGCGCTGAGGGCGAACCTTAACGGCCAGCCCAATGATGACACTGCCACCAGCAACCAAATAAATAATCCGCCGCCGGCGAACCAACCTGTTAACCTGCACATTATTCAGATCAACCTGCACCACGCCCTTGCAGCATCTAGCAACCTTTCAGGCACCTTTGCCAACAAGGAAGTTGACATCTACCTTATTCAGGAACCGTATACCCGCAAGGGGAAGCCGACCTGCCTGCCGCCAGGCTATCAGGTTCTGTACCTCTGCGCGAACGACACCCCCAGAGCTATCGCCCTCGTCAAAAACGACCTCCCGGCCACTATTATGCCAATGTTTTGCTCTAAAGACATGTGTACTTTCTCAGTCTTTGACTTGACCTTCGTTTCCGCTTACCTGGACATTCAGGAGGACGTCCCTCCCCCCCTCCTGCAGGAGCTGGCGGACTTCTGTAATCTCCAGGATCGGAAGCTTATCGTTAGCTGCGATGCTAACGCCCACAACACTGCCTGGTCTAGTAGCGATACTAACAGGCGCGGTGACTTACTAATTGATTTCATTAACTCCTCCTCGTTACACATTTGCAACAGAGGCAGCAAACCCACATTTATTGTCTCTAATCGGCGTGAGGTTATCGACCTCACTCTCGTCTCCAACAACGCCCTCAATCAGGTCCACAGCTGGCTGGTTAGGGATGACCTCCCATCGCTTTCCGACCACTCGTACATTCAGTACAGCATCAGCTCCGTCGGAGCCCGTCATGAGAACCGGGACCGCCTTAATTTGAAAAAGGCCGACTGGACAGGTTTTCGAAGAGACCTGCTAAAACTCCTGACCGAAGCCAACTTACCGGACTCCAGCGAGGATCTCCCTGGCATTGAGCATCGGTGCAACTCCCTCGTTGAGATCCTAAACACCGCCATACGCGCTAACGCCCCTAAGCTGTTTTGCAGGAAGAAATACTCTCCTTGGTGGAGTCAAGAGCTCACTCGCATGAAGAAAAACACCCGCCGACTGCAACGCCTCGCAAACGGCTCGAATACCCCAGAGGATTGGGAGAACTACCACTCTGCTCTGAGGATGTACAAAAGTGCTATCCGAAGGGCTAAGAAGACCACCTGGAAAGCCTACTGCGCCGGCCTGGAAGGGCAACACCCCACAGCCCGGCTGGTCAGGACTCTCAGGCACGACACGCTAGCTCAGTGTAACTCCCTTCTGCACCTGGATGGTAACTACACTACCAGTGCCGAAGGTTCGCTAAATCTTCTTTTCTCCACCTGCTTTCCGCAGGTTGACGAACCGGAGTACGTGGTCGATGACCACAGGCCTTGTGATCACAAGCTTTTCCAGCAGTGCGCCACCCCCCAGCTACTCCAGCTGGCAGCAAATTCTTTTAAACCGTATAAATCGTCTGGCCCTGACAATATCGCCCCCTGTATCCTGCAGGAGGCGCTAAAGCTGCAAAACTTTGCTGATTCTTTCTCTAAATTGCTTGTTGACTGTTATACCACAGGTTACATTCCCACAATCTGGAGAATGTCCAGAGTCGTGTTCATCCCGAAACCTGCTAAGGGTGACTACACCAACGTGAAATCCTTCCGGCCCATCAGCCTCACTTCCTTTTGTGTTAAGCTGATGGAGAGGCTCATCCTGTGGAGGCTTCGAGAGTGCGACCTGCGCTCCGACCCTGTCAGTAAGTACCAGTACGCCTTCCAGCCTGGGAGGACGACTGAGCATGCTCTCCACGCCATTACCTCCAAAATTGAGAGTGCCATCCTTAGCAAACAACTCGCTTGCGGGTTGTTCGTTGACTTCGAAGGAGCATTTGACAATGTCCTCTTCCGCTCCTTCAGAAATTCTCTTTCCCGCAGGAATGTAAGACACAGCATTGTTCGCTGGATTTATTTTATGATCCGCAAAAGGTTTGTGACATCCACACTTATGGGCGTTACCCTCACCCGGGCGGTGATGAAAGGCGGCCCGCAAGGTGGCGTGCTAACTCCACTTCTCTGGAATCTCGTCATGGACGAACTTCTAACCGCTGACATTCCCAGCAGTATCACCAGGGCGGGCTACGCCGATGACGTTGCCGCGGTCGTCAGCGGACCCGACCCCGCCACTCTGCGCAACCTGATGCAGCAATTCGCCGACAAGGCGGCCGACTGGGCTACACAGCATGGCCTAAAAATCAGCGTCACTAAGACTGTCGCTGTCGTTTTCACCAAGCGCCGTAAGTGGGAGATGAAAAACCTCACTGTCTATGGCAGAAACATCCCCTTCAAGAAGGAGGTCAAATACCTCGGTGTGACGCTAACGCATGACCTGCGCTGGACGAAGCACCTTGATAACGTCATCGGTCGGGCAAAACGCTGCTTTGCCCAGCTGCGCAGAGCCATCGGGCCGACTTGGGGCCTCTCGCCTAGAACGGTCCGTTGGATTTATACCGGCATCATCCGGCCCAGTATCACATACGCGAGTCTCATCTGGACTAGCGTGCTGGAGCAGAAGGCCGCCCGTCAGCGGCTGTACCAGCTTCAGGGCAGCATTTGCCGTGCCATCACAGGTGCGTACCCGTCCACCCCTTACGAGGGGCTGAACACTATCCTTAACCTACCTCCGCTTCACCTATTTATTAGGGCGGAGGCTATGAAGTCTGCCTCCCGGCTTATCAGAGATAAAACGTTAAATAACGCGCCCTCTGGCTTTATGCCAATGAAAACATTAATCCCGCATATGGACTTTGTCCGCCGCGACCTTAACAACATCCACATGGACCTGGGCAATGTGGATAGTCGACCTCCCGCCCTCAACATCAGGAGGGGCTTCAAGACCGCCATCCCTGGCCGAGACAACATTCCGCTGGATGTCGGTGTGAACCGGCGCAGCCAGGGCATTCACTGCTTCACCGACGGCTCGCTGTTCAACGGCCGCGCTGGAGCGGGTATTGCCATTTTCCACGAGGGTAAGATGCTTCTCCAGGAAAGTCTGCACCTCGGTGAGAACACCTCAGTTTTCCAAGCTGAAATTTGCGCCATTGAGCAGTGTGCCCAGCAACTGTTTCAGGCGAACATTAATAATTTTGACATTAATTTCTACACTGATAGCCAAGCTGCTATTAAGGCCTTAACCACTGAGAATATCTCCGCTGCTACAGTATCTCAATGCCACCGCAGTGTGCAATCTCTCTCAGTCCTTAACAGGATTAGAATTATCTGGACACCTGGTCACAGCAACATCCTGGGCAACGAGCTCGCGGACTCTCTCGCCAAGGAGGGCAGCAACCCAGACGGCAACCACCGTCTGATGAGGCTACCCACCCCCAGGTCGCAAGTCACCCGCCATATCAACAGGTGGCTCCATCAGCAGCACCAGCTCCACTGGAACAGCTGCACCGAGTACAGGCAGAGCCGCTCTGCCATGCCTAACCTGAACAGGAAAGTCTCTGATTATCTGATTTCGCTTAACAGAACCGACCTCAGGGAGATGTGCATGGTCCTAACCGGCCACGGATTCTTCCAGAGACATATATCGTTGCAAACCGGTTGCCCTCCCACCTGTCCCTTCTGTGGCATAGGAGAGGAGACCGCGGAGCATCACGTCACCTTCTGCCCTTACTTCAACAAGGCGCGGCACAAATACCTCGGCCACCCCCAGCGGATGGACGAGCTGACCACCGCGGACAATATCCGAGACCTCCGCGCCTTCGTCCGGGACTCCGGCCGGATGAGGGTCGCCGATGCCTCCACTGCGGACCTGCCGACTACTGGCGGGGACTGGGCGCACCCCCAAGGCTAATCCTTGTGCTCTTTTACCTTGGGGTTGCGATAGGGGCCTCGCGGCCTATTCGCGGCGCCTGCGCCCCCCGTCAGTAGTAAGTAAGTAAGTAGTTTGGGATTCCCTGTGATCTAAAAATAGATAAATTGATTAGTTTGGGATTCCCTGTGATAAAAAATAGACCTAACTAATTTTGGGGATTCCCGTGATCTAAAATGCATGAATCTCCGGATTTTAAAGTAAATATGTTGCAAATAGCAGTTAGTTGTCCTGAATTCTGGGGATTTCTTGATGATCTGTAAAAATCGTTGGTTGCTGCCACGACGAAATGCACCATGAGATTTCCTTCTAAAACAGCAATCCAGACTCAGAGACAGCTTTTTTCATAATCAAAAGCCGGCGAACAGACGAAACTGAAATGCTCACCAGGATGATGTGAGCAGTGCGGATGTCCAGCTCTGCTCGCAGAGGTTCCTGGCACCTGTGGATAATTAACATCACCAGGATGGCTCATTAACAACTGACAGGACATCCGCAATAAACTCTAGTTGTGTGCAAACAGGCCAGCTCTGCACAGCAAAAAGTTCGTCTGTCACGAGCAGCGAAGAGAAGCGGTGCCCTGCTACTCTATTTTTAGCATTCGGAAGGGACGAATTAGGCCGGTTTGATGGAGTTGCCAGGGGAAAGGAGGCCAGTATTTGACAGGGACAGGGAGCATGGAACAGGAAGGGAGGGCGATGGGGAGGGTGAACAAGGGTGGCTGGCTGGGGAAGGTCTCAGCGTCTCAGCGAGAGCTTCTCATCAATGCAGCCCCGATGGCAGGGGGATAAGCAAAGTAGGGGATCTCTTTACAGTGCGAGTTTGAGAGCAGCTGCAGCAGATTACGCTTACAATACCGGCTCACTGCAGCTCGAAATTCTTGCTCACAGCTCTTGCACCTGAAACCTCTCCTCTTGCACCCTGAAACCTCTCCTCTTGCACCCTGAAACCTCTCCTCTTGCACCCTGAAACCTCTCCTCTTGCACCCTGAAACCTCTCCTCTTGCACCCTGAAACCTCTCCTCTTGCACCTACCTGGCGTTGAGGATGACCAGGTCGGAGCTGCGGCCCCAGTCGCAGACAGTCGCAGGGTTGTCGCGCACGATGACTCTGAGTTCGAGTTGCTGCTGCTGCTGCTGCTGCTGGAGACTCCGCAGACTCTGCAGGCTCATGAGCTGTTGCTGCGGCTGCCGCAGCTGCTGCGAAGGCGGCGGCGACGGCTGGCGCTGTGGCGTCGCGTCGGCGGCTGAGCTGTCGGCCAGCAGCAGCGAAGATTCGTCCGTCTCGTCCTGCGGCAGGCCGGAGTCGCTGGACTTGCAGTCTCCGGTGGCGGCCGCTGCCGACACGCCACCGGCTGCTGTGACGGCGCCCTCACCGCCGGCGTTGGTGGCCGACGAAGCGGTGGCAGCGGCCGCGGGAGAGCCGAAGCTCAGCAGCCGGTCCAGGTCGAAGTCCGTGGAGAAAATCGACTGCAGCATTGCTGGGGCCTGGCGAGTTAGAGAGGGGCTCAGCTGCTCGTCAGCCTCGTAGCTGTGTACAACCGAATGGTTGCTGAGTGCACCCAATAGTTTCTGAGCACACCCTCTGGTTGCTGTGTGCACCCAACAGTCGCTGAGCACACCCTCTGGTTGCTGAGCACACCCTCTGGTTGCTGTGTGCACCCAATAGTCGCTGAGCACACCCTCTGGTCGCTGAGCACACCCTCTGGTTGCTGTGTGCACCCAATAGTCGCTGAGCACACCCTCTGGTTGCTGAGTACACCCACTGGTTGCTGAGCACACCCACTGGTTTCTGAGCACACCCACTGGTTGCTGAGCACACCCACTGGTTGCTGTGTGCACCCAGTAGTCGCTGAGCACACCCTCTGGTTGCTGAATACACCCTATGGTTTTGAGTAAACCTAATGGTTGCTGCTGAGTACACCCTAATCCATTGAGTAACACCTGAAGATAGGGTGTACTCCAACCGCCAACCCCCAATGTGAATCAAGGCTATCAATCTCAAGATTGAATAAACCCTTGAGGGCAAAAGTGCAAAGCTGAGAACTGATGAGGCATGAAAGCAGCTGACGCCGTCCCGCCATTCGCCACGGAGCCAAGCGTGGAGTCGCTGATTTAATCTCAGCTGCCGCGCAGGCGGATCGATCTGCCTCCCTCCCAGCTCGGGGCTGCTGCTCTCAGCTGCTCCATTTTCTCAGCGGGGGTGGCTATTTTTAAACCTCTGTCCCTCTCCCGTCTGCTCTCAACCTGCTGCACCGCGGCGCCCAACTCATTCATCTCTGGCCTCGCAGCTCTTGTATAGCTGCTATAGTGCTAAAGTGCAATGCAGATTAGCATGCTCTCGGCGTTCATCAGCGAGAGCAGCTGACTTTTATATTCATGACTTCTGATTGCAGGCAGCCTTTCAGCATAGCCCAGTCACCGAGTTGAAGGCATTTGAAATTCCTTTGAATGGCACATAATTTGCTTGGATTGATTGTTTACTTTGAGAAATCAGTGACAAAATACCCTCCCATGCCATGAGAGCTAGATGAATGCTTGAGTACTATTTACATTAGCGGAGTGCCTAAGCGCCAAAGTGTGGGTTAAGTTAAGCGCCAAAATGAGTGTCTAAGCACCAGAGTGAGAGTCTAAGCACCAGAGTGAGAGTCTAAGCACCAGAGTGAGTGTCTAAGCACCAGAGTGAGAGTCTAAGCACCAGAGTGAGAGTCTAAGCACCAGAGTGAGTGTCTAAGCACCAGAGTGAGTGTCTAAGCACCAGAGTGAGAGTCTAAGCACCAGAGTGAGTGTCTAAGCACCAGAGTGAGAGTCTAAGCACCAGAGTGAGTGTCTAAGCACCAGAGTGAGTGTCTAAGCACCAGAGTGAGAGTCTAAGCCCTAAAGTGAGGGTATAAGCCCTAAAGTGAGGGTATAAGCCCTAAAGTGAGGGTCTAAGCCCTAAAGTGAGGGTCTAAGCCCTGAAGTGATGGTCTAAGCGCCCAAGTGAGGGTTTAAGCCCTAAACTGAGGGTATAAGCGCCAAACTTAAGCCGCCACTTACAGCAAAAGCGCGCCGCCGGATTGCCGAGTTTATTAGCTGAGCAGTGAGCAGACAAGCAACTCCAACTTTTGCTATTCTGTCCGCGGACAGCCGCTGCAGGATTTGTAAGCAGGGGAGGCGGAGGTGGGGAGGCGGGGGGATGAGGGGCAGGGGGCGACCGCCTCCCCAGCCCGCCAGTTCTTTCTCACCCGTCGACTTTTCTCACCCCGGCCGGGGGGGCGCGTCTGAATGAACCCTCTCTGGGGAGGGAGGGACCTGGGCTAAAAATAGCCCGCGGGTTGGGGTGGTGGGGCGGGGATCAGCAGCGGCAGGCAGTACAGCAGGGCGGCCAGAAACTTTCATGCCCGCGCCCTCAATTCTCCGGAAAGTCAAGCGAAGGCTGGGGGGGGGGGAACACTGCAGGGATGCGGACAGCTACAAGCTTATGCACTGGCACAGGAGACAGGCTGAGCAGCCCTGCCGAATGGAGGGTCGGCTTAAAGCCAAAGCAAACAGATTGACGGCGGAACCCCCGCCGCCCTCGCTTCGCCCGGGCTTTTGCACTCTTGTCTGCCCCCTCGAGCGCCTTAATCCCCCAGCCCCACCCACTAATCCTCCTCGAACCACTTGGAGTCGCCCATGGGAGACACTTAGCAGAAGACTCGCTCGCAGGCACTCAGCGCTGTGTTTTACTGGAGCGAGCCGCACTCCCGGCCTGCCCGACTCGTTTTGGCCTGCAGTCAGCCGCGAACCCCCGCGGGGATCGCGCGGTTTCTTCCGGCCGAATTGAAGCGGCAGGCATGGGAGAGCACGCGTGCGGCCCGCCCTGATGCTCCGCTGTCTGCTTTAATGCTGCGAGTCCGGATTGCTGAACTGCAAAGCAATGGCCAGGAGAGTCTGATCCAGCTAAATGAGTCATTCACTTGGTGTGGCACCGCTGCGGAAGGCAACTTCCTGCGTGAGGTGCTTTGCAGCTCCCATGATGGGCGAAGGTTGGGCCCGCCACTCTCTGTGTGCTTGAGGGCACCATAATGCGCTGGGGCGCCACTCTTTGTGCGTTGGCGGTGCCAAAATGTGTGTTGGGGGCGCTACTCTGTGTTGGGGGCGCTACTCTGTGTTGGGGGCGCTACTCTGTGTTGGGGGCGCTACTCTGTGTTGGGGGCGCTACTCTGTGTGTTGAGGCTGCAAATCTTTGTGTTGGGGCGCCTCCTTCTGTGCGTTGGCGGCGCCAAAATGTGCGAGTATGTTAGGAGCGCCATGTGTTGGGATGGCCATGTGTGTGGGGGGGCCATGATGTCAGGGGGCGACACAAGCCGCCAGTGTTACATGTACATGTGGGGCATCACAACACGCAGCTCAAGCAACCGTTAATTATTCTTGACAGTCGCTCTTGCTTTGCCGCAGGTCCAGTGCAGCCCTGCGGGGGGCACAGCAGGGGGCCACAGCCGAGCATTTAAACGAGCTGAGCAGCCAAAGCTGATCCTGCATGATGAAGCGCAGGGCTGCTGGCACTGCCTAAGAGTCACGCAAAAGAAGCTTGACTTTCCCCTGCCACATCTCCGATCCCAAAATCCTTTGTCTCGCCCCGTCGCTACATGAGCTCGTAATTGGGATTTTTATCCGCTCGGCACGGGATCGGGTTGCACGCGAGTCGCGCTGAAAACATGGGGACTGCAGCTCCCGCGGCTCTCAGGTTTCCATGCATTGATTTCCATGCAGTCTCATTTCTGTTGCCTCACTGAGCCCCGGGGTCAGAGATGGGGCAGGAAGGCGGAGCAGAAAGATCATCATGAGATTCTGCAAACATTATAGAGTACCTTATAGTTGGCAGCAGTTTCCTCAAAAGATTCAGAACTCCATGAACAGTCGTTTGAGCATAGATAAAAGATATCGCTCCAGATCTTAGATCTAGAAATCCATGAACAGATGAGCATTCATTCCACTAGCAGCTGATCGCTCCAGATCTTAGATCTAGAACTCCATGAACAGATGACCATTCATTCCACTAGCAGTTAATCGCTCCATATCTACGGCCCCTGCTTCGATCCCATGCGCTGTCATGCGCTGGGATATCATCCCAGGCAGTCATTTTTGCGCCGCAGGCTCGCATTTTAGCGCCCCAGGCACTCATTTCAGCGCCGCAGGCTCGCATTTTAGCGCCGCAGGCACTCATCTTAGCGCCGCAGGCACTCATCTTAGCGCCGCAGGCTCGCATTTTAGCGCCGCAGGCACTGTATTTTGTCACCCTGAAGCAAAATTATTGATTTCCATAACGGGTCACAAGGTTGGGCGAAGGGAACAAAGCATTGGCATGCCCCCAACAGCTTTTGAGGGGACATGTCCCCCCTGTTCCCCCCCCCCTTGGGTTGCGTGTTGTGTGCTCAGGAGCCAGAAGATTGGGCAGAAACGCCTCAGTTCTGGCTCCGAGACGATGCCGCAACAATGCCCGCAGCGCTCCTGAAAATATAACTGTGATCTTGGAGCAGCCGTTCAGATTGCATAGGCCAGCTCCTCAGGTGTGAAGCAGGAAGACGGAATGCGAAGCTGTGTCGAATTTCAGCAACAAGCAAAAAGAGCCAATTTCGGTCTAGAAACTTGATTGGGTTACATTTATGCTAATCATATTTATTGAATCGGCCACAACAATCAGGGCAACAGAAAAGCATCAAACAAGCCGCCAGTACAACAGAGCCGCGAGCTGGGGAGCCGGGCAGAAAAAGCTGCAGAAGCGAATCAAACGAATCAAGTCCTGCCCACGATTAACCGCAAAGCCACACCCGAGATTAGCCGGCAGCCAAAAATACAGTGGCTATGAGAACAAAAATTGAAGCGCAGGAATAGACAAACAGAATACAAGAGAGAGTAAATATTTGCTGAATAACATCAACAATTAAATAAGATGCTTAGGCGATAAAAATGGCAAAATTGCAGACACTGGGCATTGCACTACTCGCTACAAACAATTGCAAGCAAATTGCTTTATAATGTCTATTTTAATTAGAAAATAATAAGCTAGATGCGCTACTATATTTGCCAGCTAAGTAGTAGCGAGCGAACCTATATTCAACAGCAAAGTCTAAAATTGGATTGCATTGGTAAAATTCTAAAAAAATCGAATACGAAAAGCACTGATGAGCTGCAGACTGAGCCCAAGCCTCGGTAACTGCGGCCCGGGGGGAGACTCAGAGAGCGAAACAGCAGACCCGCAGAGACAGCAGCTGCCAGCGGCGATTCGCGGCAGAGAGCCCTGGCAGACCTGCTGGCTGGCACTGAGGACAGTTTTGTAATGGGCAGGTGAGGGACGGCTTGCATCCAGTCTGGGGATCTGGGAAACTCACCAAGCAACTGATGATCTGGCAGACACCCATCAACTGGGGTCTGGGAGGCTGGCCCAGCAACTGGGGATCTGGGAGGCTGGCCCAGCAACTGGGGATCTGGGAGGCTTACGGTCTCAGTGAGCAGCACAGAGCAAGACAGAGTTCAGCTATGCTCAGCAGACTGCCGGGCGGGCATCTCAGGCCGCAAAGGCGACCCAAACGCAAGTTCAGCAACAGCAAGCAACAAAAATAAATTGCATACAATGGAAAACGCGGAAGCAGTGGAGCGCGGGTTCTCGAACACAGAACAGCTAAAAGGCTTGTCTGAGGCAATGCGCGCAGAGCAGTATTATGCTAAGGTTGCAGTTAACCCATGTGGCAAGGCGGGGTCGGGCCTGGAGTCTGTGAAGAATTTCGCTACGCAAAAACATTTTTGGATCGCCCTCGTGCCGGGCCTGCGCACTGAGAGATGGAGGGCGTGAGGAACGGAGAGAGATCGTGAGAAATGGAGAGAGATCATGAGAAATGGAGAGATCATGAGAAACGGAGAGAGATCATGAGAAATGGAGAGATCATGAGAAACGGAGAGAGATCATGAGAAATTGAGAGATCATGGGAAATGGAGAGATCATGAGAAACGGAGAGATCATGAGATATGGAGAGATCATGGGAAATGGAGAGATCATGAGAAACGGAGAGATCATGAGATATGGAGAGATCATGAGAAACGGAGAGATCATGAGAAACGGAGAGATCATGAGAAACGGAGAGATCATGAGAAACGGAGAGATCATGAGAAACGGAGAGATCATGAGAAAAGGAGAGATCATGAGATATGGAGAGATCATGAGATATGGAGAGAGATCGTGAGAACGGAGAGAGATCATGAGAAATAGAGTGAGATCATGAGAAACGGAGAGAGATCATGAGAAATGGAGTGAGATCATGAGAAATAGAGTGAGATCATGAGAAACGGAGAGAGATCATGAGAAACGGAGAGAGATCATGAGAAATGGAGTGAGATCATGAGAAACGGAGAGAGATCATGAGAAATGGAGTGAGATCATGAGAAACGGAGAGAGATCATGAGAAATGGAGTGAGATCATGAGAAACGGAGAGAGATCATGAGAAATGGAGTGAGATCATGAGAAATAGAGTGAGATCATGAGAAACGGAGAGAGATCATGAGAAACGGAGAGAGATCATGAGAAATGGAGTGAGATCATGAGAAACGGAGAGAGATCATGAGAAACGGAGTGAGATCATGAGAAACGGAGAGAGATCATGAGAAATGGAGTGAGATCATGAGAAACGGAGAGAGATAATGAGAAATGGAGTGAGATCATGAGAAACGGAGAGAGATCATGAGAAATGGAGTGAGATCATGAGAAACGGAGAGAGATCATGAGAAACGGAGTGAGATCATGAGAAACGGAGAGAGATCATGAGAAATGGAGTGAGATCATGAGAAACGGAGAGAGATAATGAGAAATGGAGTGAGATCATGAGAAACGGAGAGAGATCATGAGAAATGGACAGACAGAGCATGGGGCAGAGGTAGTAGGCAGTGTGCAGCAGTAAACGTGCTGAAACAAACGCAGCAGCGCCCCACTGCGCAGCAAAAGCAGCGGCGCGGCAAGACGACAGAGCCCGGGGGGACAGGAGTAAAATATAGCTCGTATTTATAATAATCCACTAAAGCCTTGCAGGCTAATCAATCATCAAGAAGTTGGTGCGCCAGTGAATAATAATAAGTGTGCCGGCTTATAAAGACAGCGAGCCGCACTTGTAGACTCGTACAGCAGCAGGCAGGCAGACAAGCAGGAATCGAATGCGGCGACAAACAGTCTGAGGATTCGCGAAATCGTTAAAAAATAGTCTGTAAGCCGAGTCCCAATCAGCCCGTCTCAGACCCGGTGAGCGTTGAAGGCCTCCCGCTTCTTGGGGTCCGTCGTGTAGCCGCCGATGAAGGAGCCGTCCTCGGCGAAGCGACCTGCAGAAGTGCGCGGGGAGGGGCGGAGCTGGCAGTGGGGAACCGGGGATCTGCGGAGCTGGCAATGGGGAACCGGGGATCTGCGGAGCTGGCAGTGGGGAACCGGGGATCTGCGGAGCTGGCAGTGGGGAACCGGGGATCTGCGGAGCTGGCAGTGGGGAACCGCGGATCTGCGGAGCTGGCAATGGGGAACCGGGGATCGGTCTCTGCGGAGCTGGCAATGGGGAACCGGGGATCGGTCTCTGCGGAGCTGGCAATGGGGAACCGGGGATCGGTCTCTGCGGAGCTGGCAATGGGGAACCGGGGACCTGCGGAGCTGGCAATGGGGAACCGGGGATCGGTCTCTGCGGAGCTGGCAATGGGGAACCGGGGACCTGCGGAGCTGGCAATGGGGAACCGGGGATCGGTCTCTGCGGAGCTGGCAATGGGGAACCGGGGACCTGCGGAGCTGGCAATGGGGAACCGGGGATCGGTCTCTGCGGAGCTGGCAATGGGGAACCGGGGATCGGTCTCTGCGGAGCTGGCAATGGGGAACCGGGGACCTGCGGAGCTGGCAATGGGGAACCGGGGATCGGTCTCTGCGGAGCTGGCAATGGGGAACCGGGGATCGGTCTCTGCGGAGCTGGCAATGGGGAACCGGGGATCGGTCTCTGCGGAGCTGGCAATGGGGAACCGGGGACCTGCGGAGCTGGCAATGGGGAACCGGGGATCGGTCTCTGCGGAGCTGGCAATGGGGAACCGGGGACCTGCGGAGCTGGCAATGGGGAACCGGGGACCTGCGGAGCTGGCAATGGGGAACCGGGGACCTGCGGAGCTGGCAATGGGGAACCGGGGACCTGCGGAGCTGGCAATGGGGAACCGGGGACCTGCGGAGCTGGCAATGGGGAACCGGGGACCTGCGGAGCTGGCAATGGGGAACCGGGGACCGGTCTCTTGCGGAGCTGCACTCAGCCAGATTGGCAGGCCTTGCCCAGCACTCCCCGGGGACTGCGAGCCTCCCTTCTACGAGTATACAAGTAGCCGGCCTTTGCCTGCTTAGAAGATTTCCAAAACAGAACCGAGCACATTGCATGGATTACTTAGACTGCTCAACTTCAAAAACGGCTCTTCAATCAAAGTAACAACCGAGATTATCCAAATCGCAGAGCTCACACAGAGCTGCGTTAGAAATATTTCAAGTGCGGGATCAGAATTCCTCAATTCTCGTTTCGGGATCTGAACTTGAGCGGTGCTGAATCTGAACTACTCATTAGTGTGGAATGCGACACGCAGATTCGGGCAAAGGTTTGACACTCCTAACTCCATGGAGATCACTCCATAACGTGAAACGAGTAAAACGAGTAATGAGCACGCTTGTATCTTGATAAAAAAGCCACGTAAACAGTACCTAGGGGCTAGGGGCACTAGCCAGACAAAGAGCCTCTGGCTCAAGAAGAGAGCTAAGATGCTAAATAGAGCAGCCAGTCATGGATTAATTAATTATGCTAGCTAGCAGGCAGCACGAACGGGCTGGGAGGCAACCAGTTCACACACGGAGACCGCAGAGCCAGCCAACTATTAACAGCCAGTCGAATTATTACAATAATAGTCAGACAGGCCATGCAAGCGCGCAATTTAGAGCGATTCTTCAGCCATATTTAGCGATAAAGTCGGAAATGTTGCAGAGCGGCATCAGAGTTTCTCAGCAGTGCACTTGGCGCAGCAAAGCAAACCCGAATTCTTTCCGCTTTCCTCTGCAATGTTGCAGCAGCGCCAGATGTGTCGCGGGAAATTAGTGCAGGTGCATGATTTTTAGGCAGACGAAGTTGCTGACCCTTTTTTAGAAATCAAACCTTTGCCCGTATCTGCATATCGCATTGCATTTCGAACGCTTTATATAATACAAGGCCGAAATTCCACATATTTGTGAGCAGGATTCTTTCGCAAGACCGAAATACTTGTGAGCAGGATTCTTTCGCAAGACCGAAATACTTGTGAGCAGGATTCTTTCGCAAGACCGAAATACTTGTGAGCAGGATTCTTTCACAAGACCGAAATACGTGTGAGCAGGATTCTTTCACAAGACCGAAATACTTGTGAGCAGGATTCTTTCACAAGACCGAAATACGTGTGAGCAGGATTCTCTCACAAGACCGAAATACTTGTGAGCAGGATTCTTTCACAAGACCGAAATACGTGTGAGCAGGATTCTTTCACAAGACCGAAATACGTGTGAGCAGGATTCTTTCACAAGACCGAAATACGTGTGAGCAGGATTCTCTCACAAGACCGAAATACTTGTGAGCAGGATTCTTTCGCAAGACCGAAATACTTGTGAGCAGGATTCTTTCACAAGACCGAAATACGTGTGAGCAGGATTCTTTCGCAAGACCGAAATACTTGTGAGCAGGATTCTTTCGCAAGACCGAAATACTTGTGAGCAGGATTCTCTCACAAGACCGAAATACTTGTGAGCAGGATTCTTTCGCAAGACCGAAATACTTGTGAGCAGGATTCTTTCACAAGACCGAAATTTCGCATATCTGTGAACAAGAATATTTTCCAACACTACAAGTTTCAAGCAATGTGCAATCATCAGACTTGGGAAACTACAAAACTTTATTTGGAAGCACACTATTCGGAAATAATTTAGGCATATGATGAGACTCGGGACATCTAAAACTGCAGCCCCATCCGGGTGGGGAATAAAGAACTTCGGCGGGCCAGTTTCTCCCTCCAATGCTGCATCTGCAGCTCCCAGCTCCCATAAATGCGCTGCCATCTCCGCCATCAGAGCCAAGCGAAACACGTCAGCCTGGAAGAGTCGCAGAGCCCGCCACCCCAGTGGGAACATATTTTTAATTTATGACCGACAGACGCGCAGCGGCTGACTGACCGGGATGAAGGACAAAAGCAGCCACTGCAGTTTAGCAGCCGCGAAGCCCGGGGACATGCGAGCCACTCACTCCCTCTTGCAGGCCGAGGCCCGCCAGCCGCATGCGTCACCACCCAGCGGCCGCCACCCCCGGCCCGCAGCCAGCGCTAACAGGATCAGTCAGGCCAGCGCAGACAGGCGTGACGGATGGATAAATCATATTTACTACTCGCGAGCGCAGCGCCATGACTGGGTGCGGCCCAACTATAGCTCGCATATGCATGCAATACAGCAGATTCATTTCTTTGAATTTCGCATTGAAAGACGGTGACCTTAACAAAACAGTTTGACCTTGAAGCAGTGATGCCGCTATGAGTGAGGCCCTATTCGCCTATTGTATTCGCTGGCCCGTTAAACTAGCAATGGAACCTCTAGCCATAGGAACTGGCTTTCATATTTCATATCTTTCAGTGCAAAACAATTATTGATTTCCTATTGATTCAACAATTCAACAGGCCAATAGCTCAGCAATAGACAAGGCCCGGCCCCCAATCACTCACCGACATCAGTGCCGACAACCCAATCACTCACCGACATCAGTGCCGACAACCCAATCACTCACCGACATCAGTGCCGACAACCCAATCACTCACCGACATCAGTGCCGACAACCCAATCACTCACCGACATCAGTGCCGACAACCCAATCACTCACCGACATCAGTGCCGACAACCCAATCACTCACCGACATCAGTGCCGACAACCCAATCACTCACCGACATCAGTGCCGACAACCCAATCACTCACCGACATCAATGTCGTCATCGTTGCCGTACTCGTCCAGCTCCTGGTCGTCTTTGCTGGCAGCCGAGATGCTGGAGCTCAGGGACAGCCGAGAGGCCTTCAGGCCGCCTTCCTCGGGCCGCTGGTACTCCTTGAACTGCTCTTCCTTGGCCTCCAAGTCCGGGTGGTTGCCTTGCTGCCGCTCCTTCTCGTCCAGCATGTACGTCTGGCCGGAGTCGCGGCGCAGCAGGAAGACCAGAAGGGCGGCGAGCAGCAGCAGCAGCAGGAAGGCGATTAGGATGGCCACCAGGATGCTCGGCCCGGCCGAAGCCACCTCCAGCACCGGCTTGCCCTGCGGGACCGAGCGGGTGGTGTCGGCTTGGGGAGGCAGTTTCACAGTTTCAGACACACAGAGAGACAGACAGACAGACAGACAGACAGACAGACAGAGACAGACAGAGACAGACAGACAGACAGACAGACAGACAGACAGAGACAGACAGACAGACAGACAGACAGACAGAGACAGATAGACAGACAGACAGACAGAGACAGACAGACAGACAGACAGACAGACAGAGACAGATAGACAGACAGACAGACAGACAGAGACAGATAGACAGACAGAGAGACAGAGAGACAGACAGACAGAGAGACAGACAGACAGAAAGACATACAGACAGACAGACGGACAGACAGACATACAGACAGACAAGCCTCACCTGAAAGTCTATACCCATTACGATGGGCCGGAGGCTGGAAGCCACATCAAAGTCCGTAGAGTAGAAGCACATGCGGTCGGCCCGGCAGTCTTTGTCGCCGGCGGCCACATCGCGCGAGCCGTGTCGGTCTTTATGCAGCTGAAGGTTAACCAGGCCGCTGACCCGGCTGGGGTAGCGGAAGTTGAACACCGGCGTGAGGGTCTTGCGCTTCTGAAGCTCGACCAGCACCTTGTCGTCGGTGATGGGGTGCACCTACAGGCAGCGGGATGGGAGTTCGAACTCGACTAAGGGCAGAGTTTTGGCGACATCGAGGCCGAGGTGAGGCTAGCAGGCGGAGTGCACAGCAGCCAGCGTTCTTTGGGCTCTTGAACACGGTGGGTGTCAGCACTAGGGGAGCCACTGCAGGAACCAATCCAGGGCCCACACCAGGAATCACTACACGGGTCTTTGCGTGGAACACAATACATGTAGAAACTACTCTAGTGACCAAAACAGGGTTACTCCAGTAGTCATAACAAGGGTCACTCCAGTGTCCACAAGGGTCACTCCAGTGTCCACAAGGGTCACTCCAGTGTCCACAAGGGTCACTCCAGTGTCCACAAGGGTCACTCCAGTGGCCACAAGGGTCACTCCAGTGTCCACAAGGGTCACTCCAGTACGTGGTCACAGCACAGCAGGGTCACTCCAGTAGTTACAACAAGGGTTACTCCAGTGGCCACAAGGGTCACTCCAGTAGTTACAACAAGGGTTACTCCAGTGGCCACAAGGGTCACTCCAGTGTCCACAAGGGTCACTCCAGTACGTGGTCACATCACAACAGGGTCACTCCAGTAGTTACAACAAGGGTCACTCCAGTGGGCACAAGGGTCACTCCAGTGGCCAAAACAGGGTCACTCCAGTGACCACAACAGGGTCACTTCAGTGGCCACAACAGGGTCACTCCAGTGGCCACAACAGGGTCACTCCAGTGGCCACAGCAGGGATCACTCCAGTGGCCACAACAGGGTCACTCCAGTGGCCACAGCAGGGATCTAGGGCCCACTCCAGAAGAGGACGGTGCGATACCGGTCTAGCTGGTTGAAACCGGCTACCTTGAACCTGACAAGACCAGTTGGAACCAGCAGCTCACCTTGAACGTCAGCCTGTTAGTATCGCGTTCGAAGGTAATTTCGGACACGCCCTTCTGGTTGATGATGTTCAGGTCCTTCAGATAGACATCGTCGATCTTAAACATGGCCATCACCTCCACGCCGATAGCTTTGAGCTTAGCGGTGACCTCGGGCTTGAGAGCCACGGAGAACTCGGCCCCGGACGCGGTGGAGCAGCGCTGCTCCGAGCAGTTCCTGGCCTTGCTCAGGTCGAAGCTGGCAGGAGTTGGCCGAGGTAGGAAGAACACGCTGCTGCCAGACTCCACGACGTATTTCGGCATGCCGATCTTCTCAGCGTCCGCTTTGCCGACGGTGGCCCGGCAGATGACGCGGTGGGTGAAGTCCCTGCCGGTCGAGGAGTCACCGGGCGGCACCCTGCTCACCGTGATGTTGATGGTCCGCCGGTCCGTCAGGGAGGTCAGCGTGTCCACCGACACCGGACGCGAGCCGAACAGCGAGTTGAACTCGCTCATCCGCAGCTCCTTCCAGTCCGCGCTTTCGCGAACGGCCGGCGAATAGAACACGGGCTCGGCGATCACCTGGGCGACGTTGTTGAAATAAGTGGAGCAGTTGTAGGACATGGACTCGCCCTCCATGGCGTAGATGACGGCTGGCAGGCTGCCGGACACTTCGCTGGGGCCATCGGACGGCTTGTAGCTGAACTGCGGCATGCTGACTACGTCCGCGTTAAATGTGAACTTCTTGTTGCCCGCCTCGCACATGTACTGGCCGGCGTGACGGTTCTGCGCCGCCGGCGGGAACTCGATGATGTTGCCTGTCTTGGAAACCCGGATGCCGTCAACCTCTGTCCAGTCCTTGGTGCTCATAGGGGTCAGAGCCTTCCTCCTGTGGTCCTTGCTGGTGTGCGTGAACTTGTAGACAGTGAGCGGGTCCGAGCAGATGATGGGGCACACCAGCGGCGTGTGGTCCATGCCGGAGAATATGAAGATCGGCTCTTCATTCACGTTGTCGGGTAGAGAGCAGTCAGGCGCGTTGACTCCCTGCTTGGTGTACATCACCTTGTCCCTGGGGATCTTCTGCTCAACGGAGAAGGTCCGGTCGTATGGCTGGCCCTGGCCGGAAAACGACAGCGTGGCGCAGATGCCGACCTGCGTCGGCGAGCGCCCCTCGAAGGAACTGAAAATGCTGGCGCTGAGGCCGTAGGCGGCGTAGTGCAGCCTGCCGGTGGCCAGGTTCAGGTGGATGTGCTTGAGCAGGTTCTGCGCCTTGTCGTCAAGCTTTGAGTGATAATTCACGAACAGAGCCGCCCGGGACACCTGGTAGTTCTCGCAGGAGCCGGCATCGAAGTTGAGCACGGCTCCCATGTTGATCTTGGCCCTGAGAAACGGCGGGGCATTTCTTAGCGCGTTGACCACGGAGGGGTCGAGAAATTCCTTAAAGCCGAAGTTGGACTCCATCTTCAGGTTCTTGAGAAACGACACGGCATCCGGCGTCAGAAAGCGAGTAGAGATGGACGAGCCGCTGGACGTCTTGCTTCTGTATTTGCCCAGGGGTTCCAGACTCCACACGAACAGGCTGTTGGACACCAGCTTCACCTCCGGCTGTCCGGCCACAAGCACTTCCACCAACAGCTCCAGCTTGCTGTTGAACACGTCGTAGGAGCCCAGCGGCGTATCCAGCAGCTTGAACTCGTAGGAGCCCTCCTTGGCATCGATGATGCGCACCGAGAACGGGATCTGCGTGCTCTCGCACCGCTCCTGGTGGCGGGTCACCGACGACAGGTCGATGGTGTTGAAGGTGGCGCTATTGGCGCACTTGTACTTGAGAACGGCCGAGTGGCCAATGTCCGCCCTGCCTTGCAGGGCGATCTTGATCTTCAGGCTCTTGTCGGGCATTAGGAAGGCCATCATGTTCGGGCTGCCGACCTCCCAGACTTCGTCCCAAGACAGGAGAATCTTGCCAGTCTGGGAGAAGTTAAAACGCACCTTGTCCTCTCCGGCCGCGGCTGCCAGGCACAGCACCAGGACACAGCCCAGAGACAGCATCCTGCAGAGGAAATAGTTTCAATGAGGCCTATTTTAGACACAAATGAATGCAAAAAGCAAAGCAAAAATAAAACTAGTGTTTATTTTATATTGGGGCCTACAACTAGGGTAAGACTTTATTAAATGTTTTTTTGAAATTAAAATATTTACTAAATCTTAATGGCTTAGGTATAAAGACCCCTTACTTTTCAAAGTTTGTCAAGTAATAAAAAGGTTTTAAATTTTTTTGTATTTAAAATCTGTAACACTTTCATAATGCATTTTGCCTAATTAAGTATGATGATGATCATTTTGGCTAGAAATTCCTTTTACATTATAAATATGTTCTATATAACTTTTTGTACTTAACAAATCTCTATGCACATATATTTTATGCTTTATTTTATAGTATCTATACATAATGAATATAACCAAAATAGCCTAAACCTTTGCAAAAACATCTTTAGAGAGTTAGCCTAGGCTAAAAATGTATAAAGTAGGGAATTTAGAGAGATTTTAAAAGTTAAAATTGTAGGCATATGCTGGAATGAAAAGACTCGTTTTTCAAGTCTATATTCATTAATAAAATTGACATAAATTAAGATTTTTATATCAAGCATAAAGTTGTTTACAATACATGACATATTTGAACTTTTTAATGAATATATATTTTTAGAAATAAGAGTTTTACTAAACTTTTAGTGTCTTTTTTCCTAGAAAATTTTATTTTTTTGTTTTACCTTTGTTTCTCTAAAAATTATATACGTCAAGTTTTTCAACAAGGGCAAATGTCAGAATTTTCTAGTAAAAAGGCCACCCTCCAGATTATGGTTATGATCCTATAATCCCAGTACCTACTAGGACTAAAAAATCCCCAATGGGAGCAAATGTATCTAGATTGAATTTAGTATATTGGATTTTTTTTTATTAGAGGCAGGGGGGTTGTGTGCACCCTGGCGCACTTTAAGCGACATAGGCACATAACCAGCGAGAGGCATTACTGCCCATTCCGCCAACTTCCCGGAGCAGGCATACAAGCGCGCGGATACGTACGCAGGCACACACTCACACAGGAGTGTACAGCGGCCCTAACTTTATATTATTGTTAGGCATGTACACTTCACTGCTCCTTGGGGGGTTGGCTCTCAAGGCCGTTAATTGCATGAGCAGAGCCAAGCCGAGATTCCAATTCAGCCCCAAATTAATGTGACTGCACTTGGAATCGAGCCTGGGTTGCTGGCACACTAGAGCAGCTTCGCTACCGCTGGGCTACGGCCCCCCTTAGTATATTGGATTAGAGAATATATAAAGAGAGCAGTATAGTGCTAGAATACCACTTAGGCCCAGAATACATAATACACTATTGACTATATAATCTAATATACTATAAATGGTCTGTTGATCTCTAGGTATGTATATGATCAATTTTAGCAAAAGTGGCTTAACTGATTTTCTTTGAACTTGCACTGTTCAATCAAAAATATGCTACTAATTTTGCATGACTTGCTACTAATACATAGTATAGTATATTGAGATATGTTAGTAAGATTATCTTAAAAGACAAGCTAAAAGAGCCAGCAATAACATTGGTGACATTAATAAGATTTTAAAGGGAGAATAAAGAGCAGTGAGCACTATAGCAACTTAGTAACCTCACAGTGAGATTAAGAGATTAAAAATATAGAGGTGACCCTTAGAACAATGTTGGTGTTAGCATTAAGTTAGATTCCAGATAGTATATATATATATATTAGTCATTAGAAAATTCTAATATATACTATATAGAAAGACCTAAAGTATATCATTGGCATTAATATATATGTGACGTTGCCAGTTTCAGTAGCCCCGCCAAGGGCTGTTTTGATATATGGTACCAATCTTTAATATTACCAGTTCCATATTCTCATGTCTGCTTAAAGTAGTGCCCTAAGAATGCCTTAAGAAGAGCGTGCAATCAATAATTTCTGTTCTTGTTTTTCTCAGTCAGCCATTCAGCCAATAGAAATATGCCACATTAATTATACTAATTTCTCTCGCGCCCCCTCCCAGCCTAGTCCTTATCAGTTCTGTCTGGTCATGCACTCGGGGCCTTTTCACTTGCGCCCTTCACTCTTCTCTCTTTCTTTTCTTTTCACTCTGCTCCACTTTGCTCCGCCACCACCCTTGTGAGCCAGTGTAGTCTGTAGGCCCTGGCCACCTCTACTTTGGTTTTCTTTCTTTGCCTCACTTCGCCACGGCTTAACCTTAAGCCTTTGCCAGCCTCAGTCATGCTACTCCTCTTTGTCAAGCTCTCACTACAAGCACCGCCATTGTGCATCCTCTACCATTACCTTGCCACCATAGTCAGACTCATCAATTCAACCAATACTTTGACCTGCCTCTGTTGATTATAACAAGAAACAAAGTCCACGGCCATTGCCTGCATCAATCACCATCATTGCCAAGTGCTACTGCTATTAATTTGCCTCTGCCTTAATCACCTTCATTGATTATTTCCAAGGCCACCATACGTATATATTGTCACAATATAAATTGGCCTTCTTGGTATAGGTAACCAAGTTATGAGTCCCAACCAATGTATATAATTAGCAACTTAGCATACAAAAAATGACCTAGTTTAAGTTTAGTAATAGGCCTAGTCTATATATATCTAGTTAGAATAGTTACATTTTTATCAAAAAATTTCCCAAAAATAATAGAAAACAAACTAAAAATTATTTTCTTAAAACTAAAAATTATTATAAACAAAATAAACAAGTTTGTAACAGTTCAGTAAAATATCAGTCCTAGTGTAGTAAGTTTTTATTTAATCATTTTTTTGCAAAAAAATTATAAGCTTAAAATATAGATTGTCTTTCTTTGTTTCTATTTATATGCATATTTTTTTATCTTATAAGTTATAATTATATATAATATAGACCTAGGGCTAGTCCATTGGCATAGGCTTACATTGGCATATAAAAGCTGAGGAAGCAAATTTTAATCTAGTGTTGTATATTAGGCCCCCTAGTAGTAGTACCTATATATCTAATGAATGATATACAATCCTAGCAATATAATAGTCACTGTCATTAGGTAATAAGCTCATTTTAGAAAATCAAAAATTAACCTTTAGTTTTAGCCTAGACCTAAATAAACAATAAAGTAGGCCCTAGGCCTAGACAAATGAATACCTAAAAAGTTAAAAGTTATGTTAAAATATTATGTACAAATGAAATTATTATTATTAAAACAAAGTTTTTGGGCAGAATCAGAAAGGATTACAATGTCAAATAGACATAACAAAAACATTAAAAAATTAAGATATAAAAAGTTTGGGAGGCCTACTAGGCCTAACTTTTTTATTTGACCAATTTTCAAAAGCAATGTGTCTTTTATTTTAGGCTTAGGCAAATGAGATTTTTCAAATGGAATATAAAAAATTACTAAAATAACTTTTGAAATCTCACTTCAGTCCCTACCAACAGAAATTTGTAAGCTTGTGACATAGGCCATAAGATTGAATAGGCCTAGGCTAATAATAGGCTTAGACCATCGGATCGGATCATTGAATTTAACAAATGGTTTATCTGGCCGTTATTTTGATCGTACTCCATGTCCTATGCCAAAATTTTTAAAATGTTGCTCGGCTATGCCATGGCACACAAGATAAGTATTGTTGATAACCTATTGATAACATGACACAAGGCATGACTATATTAAGTAGGTCGAGTCGAGTCGAGCCTTAGATTAAGCGCATATGATATTATAACAAACGGAACGATAAACACCAATTCAAAGTAGTCGAAATAATATATTAAACACTTTTAGTAGGAGATAAGAAAGCGATATTTATTTTAATTACTATGTAGAAGCACAATGCATTTACTAAAGCATTTCAACTTAAAATTGAGTGTTAAAATCTAGTCCACTTAAAGAACTAAGTTGCACTCGGAGTGGACACCATAAGTTCCGATCATTCAATGGGCAATCCTATTTTAGCAGTGGCGCAACCAGAATTTTTTTTGGCGGGGAGGCCCTGTTGGCAGTAAGGTGAAAATGCGCTTGGTTAATCCCCTTTGATTTTTTTGGGCTCGGCTCCGGGGGTGGCGACCGCCCCCTGTTGCGCCAGTGCATTTTAGGTCTGTATTTTAGGTCTGTAAATATTTATATGTAAAATACAATGTTTATCAAGCCAAAACGTCGTTTTATTGCCTCTACAAAAGAAATAGCAAGTAATTTTATGACTCAGTTTACTAGTATTTGCAACTTGAGTACCGTACTGCTTGCGAGTTTTTTATGGACTGCACAGTTTATTAGTTCATGATATACATACACAAGTAGTCGACAGTCGTACTAATGCTGTTAAGCTACATGTGCAAATAATGGCAAAGCAACAAGCAGTATCAAGGCTTCTAGCAGATGGAAATGTAAAATTTTGTCTCAGACAGTAGATTGCATAACTTAATTATTAAAAAAACTTTTTGTAATTGTAGTTTTATAAAAATTGAAACGTAATATTTATTTTATAAAGTCAAAACCTTAATATATCAAAGCACCTTTAATAAAAGAGGAAAATCAATGATTTTAGGGCAGTCAAAAACCGGCAGTCAAATTGACTGGCGCACAAGCACTTTGCTCAATGGAAAACAAACCAACACAGCAGTCAAATTGACTGGCGCACAAGCACTTTGCTCAATGGAAAACAAACCAACACAGCAGTCAAATTGACTGGCGCACAAGCACTTTGCTCAATGGAAAACAAACCAACACAGCAGTCAAATTGACTGGCGCACAAGCACTTTGCTCAATGGAAAACAAACCAACACAGCAGTCAAATTGACTGGCGCACAAGCACTTTGCTCAATGGAAAACAAACCAACACAGCAGTCAAATTGACTGGCGCACAAGCACTTTGCTCAATGGAAAACAAACCAACACAGCAGGCAAATCATCTAGAACTATGAAGATACGGAGGCGCTACAATTGAAAAACTAGCAAAAAAATAATCAACGGTACATTGCTACTCAAAACAATAAGCGCTAAGGAAAAGGCAGTTTTAAGTAAAATAAATGATTGCGAAATTGCAAGACGGACACAAAAAACTCTAAGGGACCGCACTCTGAAAAAACCGGACACCAATTGATATTGCAAAAGTGAAAAAAGCTACCAGTGCATGTCATGTTTGGAGGAAAGTTTGCTTGAACTTCTCACAAATTAGATTTAATAAAATCTTCATCGGCCAGTGCAGTGGGTTCTGCAAAGAACAGTAAGGAAAATTTGGCGCAAAAGCAAATCAGCCCAGCAATTCTGCATCAGCCAAGCTGATGAACTCTGGAAATTGGTGCGGCATCTGTGTGAGATTGCAGGGTGAGGCGTCGGGGGCATGCGGTTGTATTTAAAAATAAAATATGGTAAGAAAAAGTTCAGCATAGGACAGAATTTATTGGCAAAATTTGTTTTATGAAAACTTTACTCTCAGAAACTCGCGGATTCACTCACAGAAACTCGCGGATTCACTCACAGAAAGTAGCGGGCGGATTCACTCACAGAAAGTCCCGGATTCACTCACAAACTCGCGGATTCACTCACAGAAATTCGCGGATTCACTCACAGAAAGTAGCGGGCGGATTCACTCACAGAAAGTCCCGGATTCACTCACAAACTCGCGGATTCACTCACAGAAATTCGCGGATTCACTCACAGAAAATCCCGGATTCACTCAAAAACTCGCGGATTCACTCACAGAAAGTCGCGGATTCACTCACAGAAAGTCGCGGATTCACTCACAGAAAGTCCCGGATTCACTCATAGAAACTCGCGGATTCACTCACAGAAACTCCCGGATTCACTCACAGAAACTCGCGGATTCACTCACAGAAAGTCCCGGATTCAGTCACAGAAACTCGCGGATTCACTCACAGAAAGTCCCGGATTCAGTCACAGAAACTCGCGGATTCACTCACAGAAACTCCCGGATTCACTCACAGAAAGTCCCGGATTCACTCACAGAAACTCCCGGATTCACTCACAGAAACTCCCGGATTCACTCACAGAAAGTCGATTTCACCCCGGAATCTCACGGACGCAGATTCACCCACACTTGCAGATTCACCCAAGCTCAGCACTCGAACGAGTCCCCCACACGCTAAAGCGAGGCCGCTCAATCGATGAGCTCCGGGTAGCAGGTGGCGAGGCGGCCGGGCCCGATGGTGTGGCAGTAGACCCGCACCCGGTGCGGCCCGATCCGAGCCTGCGGCCGTTGGCCCCCGCAGCACAGAAAGGCAACGGTGTACAAGGCGAGTTCGAACTCCGGACTGACGCCGACAAAGCCGCCGCCGCGCGGTTTGACGGGCCCGTCATCCAGGCTGAACTTCAGCGCGGCCAGGCCTGGCTGCCCGTTCACGCCCGGCGCGGCGGTGCCTCGCCTGTAGTAGCCGAAGTAGTTGAGGCGGCCGGCCCGCTCCAGCAGGTACAGCTGCAGCCAGTTGTGCGCGCCCGTCACCGAGGCCGCCTCCGAGTCTGAGCCGTCCTCTGAGCGGGTCTCGCCGACAAACACGTGCTCGAATGCGCTGGAGTCCTGGCGGCGGGGCGACAGATAATGCAATGCTGCCTTCTGATTGGCTGCTCTGCTCTCAGGCTTCATTTAGTCCCTCCAGCTGGTCACTGATTGGCTGCTCTGCTCTCAGGCTTCATTTAGTCCCTCCAGCTGGTCACTGATTGGCTGCTCTGCTCTCAGGCTTCATTTAGTCCCTCCAGCTGGTCACTGATTGGCTGCTCTGCTCTCAGACTTCATTCAGTCCCTCCAGCTGGTCACTGATTGGCTGCTCTGCTCTCAGACTTCATTCAGTCCCTCCAGCTGGTCACTGATTGGCTGCTCTGCTCTGACTTCATTCAGTCGCCCCAGCTGGTCACTGATTGGCTGCTCTGCTCTGACTTCATTCAGTCCCCCCAGCTGGTCACTGATTGGCTGCTCTGCTCTCAGGCTTCATTATTACGTCTGAGATCATTTTTACTTGTCTGAGATCACCTGCACTTGCCTGAGATCACCTGCGTTTGTCTGAGATCACCTGCACTTGTCTGAAATCACCTGCACTTGTCTGAGATCACCAGCACTTGTCTGAGATCACCTGCACTTGTCTGAGATCCAGAGTGGGACTAAACACCAACTGAACCCAGCCTGCTCCCACCGGGCCATCAGCCGCTTACTCGTACCTGGAGGTTCCTGGGGCCGCCGCGCACCCGCTTGTACATGTGGAACCAGATCTGGTCAAGCTCCGCGGCGAACCCTCGAACGCTCTGGCTGGCGAGGCCTCGCCCGGCCAGGAACCGGTGAGCCGCCCGCATCGGCCGCGTGTCCAGACAGGCCTGGATGAAGGCGGCGTTCTCGCTCAGCTCCTCCGCTGTCACCGATTCCGGGATGCCCACCGCCAGCTCGTAGTTGTCCAGCAGGGCGGCGAATGCTGCGGTGGGATAGGGGTGGCACACCGGTTGTGAGACACCGGCTGATAATGTAAGACACCTATTTGGTAGGAAACCTGGGACATCAGTTGGTAATGCAAGACACCGGTTATTACTCTAATTATTGGCTAATGTTAAGACACTGGGTGACGATATGAGACACTGGGTGATGATATGAGACACTGGGTGATGATATGAGACACTGGGTGATGATATGAGACACTGGGTGACGATATGAGACACTGGGTGATAATATGAGACACTGGGTGACGATATGAGACACTGGGTGATGATATGAGACACAGGGTGATGATATGAGACACTGGGTGATGATATGAGACACTGGATGATGATATGAGACACTGGGTGATGATATGAGACACTGGGTGACGATATGAGACACTTGGGTGATGATATGAGACACTGGATGATGATATGAGACACTGGGTGATGATATGAGACACTGGATGATGATATGAGACACTGGGTGATGATATGAGACACTGGGTGATGATATGAGACACTGGATGATGATATGAGACACAGGGTGATGATATGAAACACAGGGTGATGATATGAGACACTGGGTGATGATATGAGACACTGGGTGACGATATGAGACACTTGGGTGATGATATGAGACACTGGATGATGATATGAGACACTGGGTGACGATATGAGACACTGGATGATGATATGAGACACTGGGTGATGATATGAGACACTGGATGATGATATGAGACACTGGGTGATGATATGAGACACTGGATGATGATATGAGACACTGGATGATGATATGAGACACTGGATGATGATATGAGACACTGGATGATGATACAAGACACTGGATGATGATATGAGACACTGGATGATGATATGAGACACTGGGTGATGATATGAGACACTGGATGATGATATGAGACACTGGGTGATGATATGAGACACTGGATGATGATATGAGACACTGGATGATGATATGAGACACTGGATGATGATATGAGACACTGGATGATGATACAAGACACTGGATGATGATATGAGACACTGGATGATGATATGAGACACTGGCTAATGATATGAGACGCTGGGTGATGATATGAGACACTGGATGATGATATGAGACACTGGATGATGATATGAGACACTGGGTGATGATATGAGACACTGGGTGACGATATGAGACCCTGGCTAAGTAAGTACTGAGCTACTGAGTAAGCACAGATCGGCACAGTTACAAGATACAAGCTACAAGTGACAAGAGGACAGCAAGAGTTCGAGCTCTGCGCAGGCACAGAGCTGGCCCAGACTCACCCCGGTAGGTGGGCCGTGCAAGCACGCGGTCCTCGTCAAGCCAGAGGAAGAGTGGCTCAGATGAGCGATCGGCATCTCCATCTGAGCGCCGCAAAGAGGCTGTAGGATGGAGTGCAAGGCAGTAAAAGGTACAGTGAAATTTCAGAGACATTATAAATGAGAGCAAAAAGTACAATGTAAGCAAGCTGCAGGTTATGACAATATCAGTCATGCCTACAGATATGCTACAGTACCTTGTATGAAAATAGATTAAAATATAGCTAAGCCTAGGCCTTACACTGCAAGTTGAGCTCATAGTCTTCGCCATAGAGGCAGCGGTTATCATCCACATCCCATAGCTCTGTAAAAATATGAGAGAGCTCATCTTCAGATATTGAGCTAGCCATTTTAAATCAAGCTGAAATTCAAGTAAATTTATGTTAGAGTAGAGAAATGATAGAATAGCAAAATAAGAATTTTTTTTAAATAAGAAACAAAATTAACTAAAAATGCCTAAATACAAGTGTAATAAACATTCAATCAACTATTAATTTTTTAAACTGTTCTATTTGTAATTGATAAATTATTGAATATTGTTATAGATTTGGCAAACTCACACTTCTATTTAGTAAACTAACCCATTGTCTAGATATAGTCTATGACTAACCATTTCTTTCAAATATGACTAGAAGTTGATATACCAAGTTGATATATTATATATACTCATTGATGTTTGTTTCACTTTAGAAAATTTCAGATTAAGAATTGTTTGCTAAGTCAAAATGATTTACCAAATAGAAGTGTAGGATTGCTATAAATTTTTTTTACTCCAAGATTATGGCATGCAGATAAAAATTATGTAACAGCTTAGAACAATAAATTTATACTAATGATCATGTCTTATAATTTCTAATATAGAGATTGACAAACTTTTTACCTCTTGGGCCAGATAAAGAATCCAGCTCTAGGCTGTGGGCCAAATGAGATTAGAAAGACAAGGGAATAGAAAACAAAAGCTAAGAAAGATTAGAGAGGCAAGAGATAAGATGAGAGAAGAAGAAAGAAAGGGGGAAGAAAAGAGAGGGTAGAAGGTAAAGAGTAAAGGGAGTGGAGAAGAGAAGAGAGAGAAAAAGGAGAGGGGTAAAAGAGAAAAAAGGGAGATAAGAGAGAGCATATCTAGGTTTTTTTGTCCATAACTTGTGCTAGATTTCAGGGTGCAATTTTCAAGACCAGGATGCTCTGCACTGCTGCAGACAAAAACTAGTCTAACATAACACTACTTGATGTCCATAACACTAAATTGTGAAATCCATATCACATCCTTGCAAAAAATCCTGGTGCACTTTTCGCATCCTGAGTCAAATTGACAAATTTCAGGGTGCAATTTTTCAGACCAGGATGCTATTTGCACCCATTTGCACAAAAACCCAGGAGCAGATAAGAGGGTAGTAAGGAGAAAAAGAAAAGGAGAGAGTGAAAAGAGGAGGCCAGAGGGGAGGAGAGAGGAGAGTAGAAAGAGAAATGAAAAATGAGAGGGGAGCAAAGAGAGAGAAAGAAAAGGGAGAAAGGGAAGAAAAGAAGAAAGCTTGAAAAAGACACCAACCTTAACTGGGCCAGATATGCAGATAGAAAGGCTTTACACTGTTTACAGGCTGAATCCTGAATGTGCTTGTCTTTGGTCTAATATCTAAATATTTTAATGATTATTAGACTTAGAGAAATGTATAATTGCAGCTAACATTAAATATTTTGCTTATTAACAAATATAATTAGGAAACTTATCTTGCAATAGTATTTGTCTATTTTATCAAAAGTGCTAGCTGCAGCTATAGCGATTATAAAAAACGATTTTCTATTAAAGTAAGACAACAATAAATAGATCAATTTGTACAAGTATTTATGTTAATTTTAATAATTTTGTCTAGTTAGGCTAGGAAGCAAATCAATACATGTAAAAAAGCTGAGACTTGAGTAACTTTTTGTTTGATAAAATGATAAGTTAGAGTCAGTGTATCGTGTCACGTCCTTGTCAGTGAAGTTGACAGTGACACTGACAATAAGAAAATTATACAATAAAATATTCAAGCAAAAATAAAAGGCGAGAACTGCAAGCGGCGGCAAGCTGCATGCATCTGTCATCTGAGACTGAGATTAAATGATATAATGCTAATGCAATATCCGTACTTTGTTTTTGATGCACTACTGTATCTTTTAGTCTGTGAAAAAATGTAAGTCCTGCAGTTACTATGCTATCCAGTCCAAGTTATACATGCAAGGACTCAAGTAGATCTACTCGAGTTGAGTATTCTGTGGCAGTTGGGGCTGCCACTGACAATCTAATGAACGTTAATACTTTAATTTTGAAATTTAATTTTTTCGTGACTTAATAAACCACCCTTGACCCATTCCCCGCTGTCCCCAGTTTTGGTCCTGTGTGCCCACCTTGTGCCCCAGTGGCTGGTTTGTTTCGTTTTTTCCCCGTTCTTGCGTTGGTTTTTCCACTCCTTTCTCTGGTCTTTTGCGTCCCTCTGTTGGAAACCTTGTTTATCTCCCTATTTTCCGCGTTATTTTTCTGTCTGTTCCTTACTTGGTCTACGTGTCCACCCTTTGCCACCAGCGTTTGACCCCATAGACCACTCGTTGCGTATTTTTGTCTATATATTGGTGCTCTCTGGAGCCGCCCAATTTTCTTGCTTTCCTTTTCTTCTTTCCGTTTCCCTCCTACCTTTCAATTTAATATTTAAGTCCGCCAGTTTACTTGCACCCAGTCTATCTATTCAGTAGCTAGTGCACCGCGGCACCAGCCAATCATCCGCCGGAGTGGTCACGGTCCAGATTGATTATTTTAATACGTTTGGTGAATCTTAGTTAATAACTTTTATTCCTTATTTACTAGGTAAATTAATATACTGCCGCTGAAGTCTTAATAAAACAATAATACGACATTAATCTCTCTTTGATAACCTGAAACCTAGTTTATATTGAGTCATTTGCCCGTGGGGCGTAAAATAACCCATCAGTCTCATCTCAAAGCAAGCTCTGAGGCTTCAACGTTCCGTAATACGCAAATTACGGTGGTGGCAGCGCTACTCTACTGTTAGTAACAAGTTAAGTCACGCATAAGAGATACGTTAAATTCGGTGTCTGAGGACCCGCTCTGAACGCTCGCGCCAACGAAGACCGCTCGCCTACGACTAAAATTACCCTCCCCCCGGGATTGAGGACCCCGGCAGTCGGAGTATCTACGAGACATTTCAATTGGGATTCGTCCACACGAATTTTCCGGATTTAATCTGTGCGAATTAACGACGGCGCCGATTCGAAGGCCTGAGCCGCTCATACTCGACATTAATTCAAGCGACCACCGGACAATCCCACCTACTACCAAAACTTTCTCCGCCCCACCTCAATTCCTTAAGGATGTTTTTTACAATTTCGTGGAAAGTATCTCGCTTAAAACAATTCGTCAGATCTTGCCTATTATTTAAACAAAACTTGTGTGCATATGTGAACTACCTAGTTAAATTTAATGCCTTCTTTAATTAGTGTTTTATTTAGGCTATAGAAGAGTAAATTACACCAGAATGTAAAAGAGTTTTAGCAATTTAATTTCGCAATGAGACTAGGGATAAAACTCATCATGCAGGACTCGCACAAACCTAGCACTTGTCCGAAGAAATTACAGCAGCATACTAAACACTATATTGCACATGAGTGAAGTTGATGTTTGATATAAAAATTGTTAAGGATATCTACGGTATACCATGCACTTTGCTCTTCTACCCGTACACGGTCCAAAGAACACGTTGAATAATATAGTGCATGTACGAGCATGGGCCTTTTCAAATTGCTTTTTCTGGTTCTAGAGCCAGATCCAATTTGTGAAGTATAACTTTTTTTCGCTTAAACAAGAGGGATATATGATGTGTTCCTTACTATACCAAGACTTTTTATTAGCCTAGGAACAATCACTTCTAGCTACTATGCTAGGCAGGTAAAGGTATCACTTACCTTTTGTTGTATCCTCAGTTGAGTACTCTTCTTAGATCTCGCTGTAGGTCTGGTCACCAGTAGTTCTGGTCTCAGATGATCCTTAGATCAGGCGCCTTGTCTCTTCTCTGGTTCTGGTCCTGGTCCTTCTTGTACTTACCGATGAAGCTACTTCCGGCCGGTATCTTGCAGTCAGGACCAATCAGAGGCCTCGTATCAAACAATGGGATCCCTGCGCCGAACTGCGGTTTCACTTAAACCTTCTCCTCTTAAACCTTAAACTTAAACCTACACTCTAGGTATTGCTCCGGTAATCTCTAACTGAAGATCCTCTAAGATCTATTAGGGTAGTCCTTCGGGCGACTACGGCCAATGGAGTCTCAAATGGCCGTCTCAACAGACTCTAACACTATAACAATAGTGAGTCGACTCAAATCTCGACTTGACTAGGCGATCAGGAAGTCCTTCCAAGGCTTCCTCTTCGGAGCTGCTCCTATATCGTCGGGAGTTGGTTCCGGGTCCGCTTCGGACAACTTGTATTTATAGTCAATTTTGCAGGCCAGAAATAGTAACATGACTCATGGATTGCGCTATAATTAGATGATTCATTCCGTTGCTATAAATAGTAAAATGATTCATTCTGCTGCTATAAATAGTAACATGATTCATTCTGCTTCTATAAATAGTAACATGATTCATCGTTAAAGTTTAGGTGCGCATGCGTGAACTTACTTACTTATAGTAGCATTCTATTAAAGGATGAACATTGGGCCTAGCTCCTATCGAAAACAATAACAAGTTTTGTGTTGAAAAAAACTTCAATTTTCGCAGCATCTTTTCGGAAAACCTGCCTCCTAAATTTTCCAAGAAACGTTGTTTCCCGTCCTGCGACTTACTGTAAGTAGTCCTTGGAAGTATACATGTAGTTTACATTTTATTAGTAACAAACGAACGAACAATCGAAAGGGTTTTAATTCGCAAATAATATTGCAGCTGTTGTGCTCCGTGACAGAACTCGAGATGCGGAAGCATTATATTTTGTAGATAAGTGCATGGCGCAGCGCCTCCTGCATACCGGAGAGCTCCTGCCATAAATGTCACAATACAATAATAGAACTTACCGGCAAATAATAAAAAACCAGGTAATTGACATCGAATGTAATAACGAGTACTAAACAATAATAAATGTCTAATGATATATGATAATGATATTAGGAAAAATAGCACACTCACGGCAACAATTGATGCGTTAATGCTTTGTAGAAGACAGAATTAAATCAAGGCGCGGATAATTTTACGCCCGCGCGGACAGTGGCCGAACCTCGACGTAGTTGAAGCACCACTCTGACAGGTTCCATGCAAAGGTGCTCGGTAGGCCCTTTTTAAGGCTTTGCTGTCTCTGCAGGTCTGTTGGGTTATTCAGCAAGGGCGGCACCTCCTCAAATCTGAAGTACATGAGCGCTGGCTTGCGCAGGTCGTTGTAAATCTGCAGCTGACTGCCGCCTCTGCATAGCTGCGCACAAAACTCGGCAACGTTTTTACTGTTGGCGAAGCAGTTCAGCAGCCGCTTCACCTTGGTATACAGATCCAGCAGGATGTCCGCAATTATGGGAAACAGGTCGGACTCGCGGTCTGTGAGGCGGTGCATCATATTGGCAATGAAGCGCTCCATGTGAATGTTGGAATCCCAGAAGGCGCTCTTGGCGTCGCGGACCGCTGCGTACAGGTGGCGGGAGTTCTCGTGAGCGGCCTTCTTTTTGCTGGCCTTGCTGGATGGCGCAGTCGTGACTGTGGTGGCGCTGTCACTATCTGACGCACCGGACGCGTCGATGGGGCGGGAGTTAAGCAGGGCGTCCCATGGCAGACCCGGTCCGATACAGGCCAGCAGAGTGTAGAAAGCCGACTCGAAATCGTCCACTGGGTGCATTTCCGAGGACCGCATCATACTAAGTGAGGCGAATCGAGGGTCCTTGGCGACTCGCATGTTGAGGCAGGGCTTGCCGCCCGAGGCCGCAGCTCCAGATGAGCTGCTGGCCAGGCTGGCCGCGCGAAAGTTGTTGAGGTAAACAACATTGTAGCACATTCCGCGGCCGAAGTAGATGTTCTGTGGACAGACACCGTTGTGCAGCACTCCGAATCGGTGAATCTGCAGTAGGCGGCAAATCAGCTGGTCGAACACTTTGAATGCGGTGCGGACGCTCAGCCCAACTGGGAGCCGCTTGGCCACACAGGTGAGGTCGAGCAGATAGCTCAGACTGGGCCCGAGCTTTTCCACGGTCATGTAGGACAGGGTGGTCTCTGGCAAGCCGATCTTCCTCTGAATGAGTTTGCCCTGCAGACTGATCTCTTCCACCACCTCACCCGGCGGCATGAAGAACTTCTGATTGGGTATCTCTTGGTAGTCAAACACCATGGGGATCCCGGTCATGTCATCAAACTCCATCTTCTCGTCCAAGTACGACTGCCAAATGTGCTGCAGGATGGCGTACTCGCGTCTCAGCAGCCTGCGGGAGTAACTGCAAAACTTGGGCAGCAGCGCCTCGACCTTCATCACCATGGTAGTGGCCACATCCCAAGGCCGTGCCTTCTCGTGCACGGGATTCGGTTTCTTCACGACTCGAGTATACTTTGAGAGCACTGTCTCAAAGGTCGGATGGGACGCAAAGCGATGTGAATCGATGAAATCCTGTTGCTTGGGGTCGAACCTGGCGGTGACCTCGAGAAAGAGCGTCCTGTCGCTCAGGTAGGTGAATACGTAGCTGTCAAGGCCGCCCGAGGCGGTTCCGGCGTACCGGGTGCACAGCTCCCGGCTATTCATTTCCATCATCACGTCCGTGCAACGCTCCGTGAGCTGTACGAAGAACCGCAGCCGCTCCCGCTTCAGCTTCTGACTTTCTTCAGAGTCCATGGTGGCCAATTCGCTCGCTCGGTGCTGCTTCTCTGAGCAAAATGGAGGGCGCGCTGATAAAGCTTCTGCTCAGCAGGGACAATTCGATGAAAGAAAATAGAGCCTGAGGCTTGGGCCATAGACTGACTGTTGTCTCCCGTGCAGCACCGAGATGGGCCAGAGATTGCCAGCTTATTGTACTATTGTCACTACAAAAATAGAAGATACAGCATTTATACTGGCTTATGATCGTAAATCCTCAGGACCGATTTCGTACATGTAAACTGGTAGAGCCGTCTGTAGAAAATGAGTCCAGTTAGCATTTTGTTAGGAATATTGGATATTACAAAGGGTGTGGCAAGTTTCCGAACTGCGTTTACTGTGAACGACAGGTAAAATATGTCTAAATGAGCAGAAATTTTAGCCACAACTCGTGGCACATCTGCTCTACTCGTATTGAATTATAAAACTGCACAAAGATTCGACATGCTGAGCAAAACTAACCATTTTAAGCATGTAGCCATGGGTTTATAAAACGATTTGGAACAATTTAAAATTGACAACTTGCTGATTACATGTAAATATCATAGGGCATTGACGCACGAAATGCAGTAGAAATCGGGCCAAACTGAGTCACACGACATCGGGACAGTAGGGCAGAAAGCCACAGCAGTTGGCGGCATCGCACAAGCAGGGCAGGCGGCTCTCGCCAGTCGCTGGTGCCGACCCCTCCCCGTAGGAGATGGTCAGCTCCTCCCCGGGCCTGATGCGCTTGCTGGCGAACAGAGCCAGGTAGGGGATGTCCGAGTCGATGCGAACCGGCACCACCGACAGGTTGGGCGAGCAGCTGTGGTTCAGCAGCCTGGCCGGATGGCCGGACTCGCTGGCGTCTACGATGGTCACCTGCTCCTTGACTGTTAGAGCCCTTTGAGTCAGCTGATCCGACTGATGGCCTTGAGTCAGCTGATCCGACTGATGGCCTTGAGTCAGCTGATCCGACTGATGGCCTTGAGTCAGCTGATCCGACTGATGGCCTTGAGTCAGCTGATCCGACTGATGGCCTTGAGTCAGCTGATCCGACTGATGGCCTTGAGTCAGCTGATCCGACTGATGGCCTTGAGTCAGCTGATCCGACTGATGGCCTTGAGTCAGCTGATCCGACTGATGGCCTTGAGTCAGCTGATCCGACTGATGGCCTTGAGTCAGCTGATCCGACTGATGGCCTTGAGTCAGCTGATGACCTTGAGTTAGCTTGTGCGCAGATTCCTGCTCTCGCAGCACAAAAATGAAGTTGCCGCTGTCGGGGCCCCGGGCGGCCTCCCTGCGCAGCATCTCGGCCGAGCTGATGACCTCACCGGGGTAAACGCCGACGCAGTCACCGAGCTCCAGAACAACGCGAGATCGCACTCCCCGTCCGGCTGGAGTGCCGATGTTGAACACTTCCAGCAGGTCATCGGGCCGACGGAGCAGCTGCCGACCGACCGTGCGGTTGCAACAGGCGTGCGCCGCGTCCATGCAGGCGCAGCTGGCGCCGCACTCGCGCACACGGGGCAGCGGCAGCCGGCTGCGGGTTTCAGCAAATCCTGAACTACATGTACATGTACTAACTATTTTCACTCGCTCGCTGACTGGCTGCTGTTTATGTCATGTCTGCTGATTGGTCTGTGAGAACGAGGCCATGTTCAATACACAATCACAATACACACTGTGAATTGCGAATGGGGTAACAGTTGCTCTACTGTGGTTCGAATCACAGGTCTAATCTGGGATCAAACTAATATTGAACGGTAACGCGCACAATGCGTCTATGCGTGCTCCCTCAACGGATTCTCGGTCTCCAATAGGGTTTACTAAAGCTTTTAGCCCGAGAAACTTGTGACAACCTACGAATAAGTGCACAATCCAAATCCCCATGCCAAATACAAAGTTCTGTCAGTTTAGTGCAGAACTAGCAATCTTCGCCCCCCGATGGGGGACATCTGGATAGAATCTCTGTTTTCTAAAGTAACAAAAAGACAGCCAAAAATCCTTCAAAAAGACAACAGACAAACTGCTCAAATGAAGTGCATTGCAAAAAGAAATCATCCCAAGACTGCAAGCATCCCCCAGATAGCAAGCATCCCCTAGATAGCAAGCATCCCCAAGATGGCAAGCATCCCCAGATAGCAAGCATCCCCCAGATTGCAAGCATCCCCCAGATAGCAAGCATCCCCAAGATAGCAAGCATCCCTCAGATAGCAAGCATCCCCCAGATAGCAAGCATCCCCAGACAGCAAGCATCCCCCAGATAGCAAGCATCCCCCAGATAGCAAGCATCCCCCAGATAGCAAGCATCCCTCAGATAGCAAGCATCCCCCAGATAGCAAGCATCCCCCAGATAGCAAGCATCCCCCAGATAGCAAGCATCCCCCAGATAGCAAGCATCCCCCAGATAGCAAGCATCCCCAGATAGCAAGCATCCCCCAGATAGCAAGCATCCCCAGATAGCAAGCATCCCCCAGATAGCAAGCATCCCCCAGATAGCAAGCATCCCCAAGATAGATAGCATCCCCAAATAGCAAGCATCCACCAGACAATAAGTAGCTAGTGCGACAATTTCCTTAGCATTATAGCGGCTCCTTTAAAATTCGCTTACTTTTACGTTTGAAATTGTGTATCTTTTTATGTTTAACAGGGTGGCTCTTTTATGTTCTACGCTCGTACATGGTAACTCTTTTATGTTTGATACGGTGGCTTTTCAATGTCTGACATAGTGGCTCTTCTATGTTTGACATGGGGGCTCTTCTATGTTTGACATGGGGGCTCTTCTATGTTTGACATGGGGGCTCTTCTATGTTTGACAAAGTGGCTTTTTAATGTTCAAAAAGGTGGCTCTTTTATGTTTGACATGGTGGCTCTTTAATGTTTGACATGGTGGCTCTTTAATGTTTGACATGGTGGCTCTTTAATGTTAGACAAAGTAGCTCTTTAATGTTTGACATGGTGGCTCTTTAATGTTAGACAAAGTAGCTCTTTAATGTTTGACATGATGGCTCTTTAATGATAGACATGGTGGCTCTTTAATTTTTGACATGGTGGCTCTTTAATGTTGGACATGGTGGCTCTTTAATGTTAGACATGGTGGCTCTTTAATGTTTGACATAAAGTCACTTATATGTTTGACATGATGGCTCTTTTATGTTTAACATGGTGGCTCTTTAATGTTTGACATGGTAGCTCTTTTATGTTCGACATGGTGGCTCTTTAATGTTCGACATGGTGGCTCTTTTATGTTCGACATGGTGGCTCTTTTATGTTCGACATGGTGTCGCTTCAATGTTTGACATGGAGTTACGTATATGTTTTACATGGTGGCTCTTTTATGTTCGACGTGGTGGCTCTTTAATGTTTGACATGGGGTCTCTTCAATGTTTGACATGGAGTTACGTATATGTTTGACATGGTGGCTCTTTAATGTTTTACATGGTGGCACTTTCATGTTTGACCTGGTGGCTCTTAAATGTTTGACATGGTGGCTCTGTAATGTTTGACATGGTGTCTCTTTAACGTTTGACATAGAGTCATGTATATGTTTGACATGGTGGCTCTTAAATGTTTGACATGGTGGCTCTTTAATATTTGACATGGTGGCCCTTTTATGTTCGACATGGTGGCTCTTTAATGTTTGACATGGAGTCATATATATGTTTGACCTGGTGGCTCTTGTATTTTTAACACGTTGGCTCTTTAATGTTCGACATGGTGGCTCTTAAATGTCTAACATGGAGTCACGTATATGTTTGACATGGATTCATGTATATGTCTGGTATGGTAGCTCTTTAATGTTTTACATGGAGTCACCTATATGTTTCATATGGTGGCTATTTTATGTTTGACATGGTGGCTCTTTAATGTTTTACATGGTGGCACTTTCATGTTTGACCTGGTGGCTCTTTAATGTTTGACATGGTGGCTCTTTAATATTTGACATGGTGGCCCTTTTATGTTCGACATGGTGGCTCTTTAATGTTTGACATGGAGTCATGTATATGTTTGACCTGGTGGCTCTTTAATGTTTGACATGGTGGCTCTTTAATGTTTTACATGGTGGCACTTTCATGTTTGACCTGGTGGCTCTTTTATGTTTGACATGGTGGCTCTTTAATATTTGACATGGTGGCCCTTTTATGTTCGACATGGTGGCTCTTTAATGTTTGACATGGAGTCATGTATATGTTTGACCTGGTGGCACTTTCATGTTTGACCTGGTGGCTCTTAAATGTTTGACATGGTGGCTTTTTAATATTTGACATGGTGGCACTTTCATGTTTGACCTGGTGGGTCTTTAATGTTTGACATGGTACCTCTTTTATGTTCGACATGGTGGCTCTTTAATGTTTTACATGGTGGCTCTTTAATGTTTGACATGGTGGCTCTTTAATGTTTGATAAGGTGGCTCTTTAATGTTTGACATTGTGGCTCTTTAATATTTGACAAGGTGGCTCTTTAATGTTTAAAATGGTGGCTCTTTAATTTTCGAAATGGTGGCTGTTTTATGTTTGACATGGTGGCTCTTTAATGTTCGACATGGTGGCTCTTTAATGTTCTTAATGGTGTCTGTTTTATGTTTGACCTGGCGGCTCTTTAATGTTTGACATGGTAACTCTTTTAGGTTTGAAATGGTGTCTCTTTAATGTTTGCCATTGTGGCTCTTTAATGTTTGACATGGTGGCTTTTTAATGTTCGACATGGTGGCTCTTTTAGGTTTGAAATGGTGGCTCTTTAATGTTTGACATTGTGGCTCTTTAATGTTCGACATGGTGGCTCTTTAATGTTTGACATGGTAACTCTTGTATGTTTGATATGGTGGCTCTTTTATGTTCGACATGGTGGCTCTTTAATGTTTGACATTGTGGCTCTTTAATGTTTGAAATGGTGGCTCTTTAATGTTTCGATATGGTGGCTCTTTAATGTTGAGAATTTTGTGTTTTTTAACGTGTTTTAATAAAAAAAACATTTTTCACCACTAAGATTCGAACCAAGGTCGCTACATTAGCATTCCAGTCTGTTTGCATCCGGCTATCTCTTTTCAAATCGAGAACATGACTTGTGGCCCTTATAATTCAATACTTATAGCAAGTCGGTTAGAGTAAAAAGTTATGACATAATCAATTTCTCAGTCAGCCAGTATCAGTCTCAATTCAAGTTAGCAATATGGTTACGCAATTTCAATGAAGTCTTGTGTGCGTTTCTGTGGCACTGTTTTCACCTTGTTGTGATGCAATCTTTATCACAATCGTAATTCAGCCAGTCAGTTTTTTCTCTAGCATTCTTACAATGCATTTCAAGTCAAAAATTTGGCTTGACCTTTGCAAAAAAGCATGTTTTTCGAATATTTAATCCCTTTAACATTGAGCAATTTCTTAGCCAAGATACATGTACCGTCCCAGGAACATTTCTGATCGAATGGTGCAAGTTTGAAGAAAATCGGTTGAGCCATTTTTTCTGAAATCTATCGCATAGCTAGTTAGTTACAGACATTTCATTTTTAGTATATAGGATTGAAAATTTGTATCCTATATCGCCAGTGTTTTTGCAGCCAAAGCCGGCCTAAATGCATGCAGTGCCTTCTACTTTATTTTCCAATTTCAAATGTAAAAGTCCGCACCTGTCCCCGCCGCCGAGGTAGGCCTGCCGAAGGCGTCCCGAGCTGCCGCAGTACCAGGCCGGGGCCGAGCCACAAGCGCTCAGGCAGGCGCAGTCGGCGCTGGAGCAGCAGGACGAGGACGGATCGTTGCTTGGCAACGGTCGGCACTGGCAGCTGACAGTGGGTCGGGCAAACCGGCTCCAGTCAGTAGTCGGCCCATAGACTATCGGGCAGTCGTCCAGGGAGTCGGAGTCGCTGCCGGCGTCCTGGAAGTAATTGGCATGGCAACCCTCTGTTCGAGCGCCAGCATACATGTAGCGACACACGGTTCCAACATCAAACTATCCATATTAGCATAGCAACCACCATCACAGTACAGCAATTTTTAACTTCAGCATAAAATTCCACGGATACAACATAGCAACCACTGATTCCAGCATAGCAACCACTGATTCCAGCATAGCAACCACTGATTCCAGCATAGCAACCACTGATTCCAGCATAGCAACCACTGATTCCAACATAGCAAACCACTGATTCCAGCATAGCAACCACTGATCCCAGCATAGCAACCAACCACTGATTCCAGCATAGCAACCACTGATTCCAGCATAGCAACCAATGATTCCAGCATAGCAACCACTGATTCCAGCATAGCAACCAATGATTCCAGCATAGCAACCACTGATTCCAGCATAGCAACCAATGATTTTAGGAAAAAACCCACTGATTCCAGTATAGCAACCCCTTCCAATTGCAGCAATGCCGGGTGTCAGTCTCGTGAAAGTTGGCGCCATCAAAGCAGAACTGGATCGCTCCGGTGGGGATTAGGGAATCTGGTTGCACATATTAAGAACGGGCCGTTAAGGTTTTTTAGATCGAATGTAACGAGTTTTGGGTTTTGTGACAGGGGCTTTTATAATGCTAAGAGATTGCAATTATCAAGTATAAGATTGGGCCAGGATTTCTTCTCAAGAACCAGTCGGATCGGGAAATATAAAAATAGAGATAATATTGATCAATCTGATCTGAACATTCGTCGCACATGTTGTCTGTCCTGCCACTTGCTGGCAGTAGGCGGCCATCAGCTTACCCAGCCGTCCCTGGCCCTGCACGCACCCGCAGTTGCCCGAACTCCCTAGATCTGGACCTCCGCCCCTAGTTCGGGACCTCCGCCCCTAGTTAGGGACCTCCGCCCCTAGTTCGGGACCTCCGCCCCTAGTTCGGGACCTCCGCCCCTAGTTCGGGACCTCCGCCCCTAAATCAGGACCTCCGCCCCTAGATCAGGACCTCCGCCCCTAGATCAGGACCTCCGCCCCTAGATCAGGACCTCCGCCCCTAGATCAGGACCTCCGCCCCTAGATCAGGACCTCCGCCCCTAGATCAGGACCTCCGCCCTTAGATCAGGACCTCCGCCCTTAGATCAGGACCTCCGCCCCTAGATCAGGACCTCCGCCCCTAGATCAGGACCTCCGCCCCTAGATCAGGACCTCCGCCCCTAGATCAGGATCTCCGCCCCTAGATCAGGACCTCCGCCCCTAGATCAGGACCTCCGCCCCTAGATCAGGACCTCCGCCCCTAGATCAGGACCTCCGCCCCTAGATCAGGACCTCCGCCCCTAGTTCGGGACCTCCGTCACAAATAAACCAAATGAACTCGGGAATTTATGTCTGAATATCTTATTTGCCACTTAAATCAACATACTCGTAAATAAAAACACGTATAACATTGTTAAATAACGACTCAAGCGCACAATTCATTATATTATAATTTATTTAACAGAACTGAAACATGCGTAATGCCATCAGCTTGTCCAAAATCTGACGAATTCATTCAGTTGAAATAGCAATAATTGTACTGCTAGCGGTGTTCAACAGCACAATAGATAAAAACTGCATTGAGGAAATAAACAGACAAATACAGAACACGAGCTGTTATTGATCAATCAGACAGCATTCTCTCCAGCCTCCGACATCGCGGTCTCCTCCTGCGGCTGCTCAACCTGATGATGCTGCTCCTGCTGCTGCTTGAGCTCCTCCTGGTCGGCCTTGCTGAGGAAAGCCAGGTGGCCCTTGTGGCAGGCATTGGCGTAGTGGCCCTTCTCGCCGCACTTGAAGCAGGTCACCTCCGACAGGGGCCGCGGCCCGCCGCCTCCGCCGGCTTCGCTACCGCCGTCTCCGCCAGCGGCGGCCACTCCACCTGCCTGATGTTGTTGCTGCTGCTGCCGGGACCTGTTGTAGCTGTTCCGCTGGAAGCCGCCGCCGCCACGGTGGTAGCGCCGGTTCCGGTTGAGGCCGGGCCGGTGGTAGGGGTGGTGCTGGCTCAGCCTGTGCTGGTGGTCGCCATGGTTATGCCGGTAGCCATGGTGATGCCGCACTGGCTGGGCGTGGCTTCGCCCAGTGGCCGCGGCGGCAGCTGCGGCGGCCTCCATGAGAGCGGGGTTGGCGTGCGCGTGCGGCTGTTTGAGCTGCGGGTTGAGCAGCGGGTTGGAGGCCTGCTGCTCGGCAGCCTTGCGGGCCATGATCTGCTCCAGCACCTCGCGGCGCTCCTCCTCGGACAGCTTGAAGCAGAACTGCACCTTGTGGCCGCGCTCGCCGCAGTGGCGGCACAGCCAGCTCTGCCTGCGCTCCAGGCTGCTCTCAAGCTGCATCTGGCCCCAGCGCGGGTGCGCGAACTGGCAGTCGGGGCCCTCGGGGCAGAAGCCGTTCAGGTAGTTCACGCAGGCCACTCGGCGAACGTGGCGCATCTTGCAACTGGGGCCGTTGCGGCAGAAGCCGCGGTCGTACCACTCGCACTGACGCACCTGTGAGCAGTTGATTGGCAGTGAATTGACAACACTAAGCGATCCTGCAGTGGGGACCAAGCCTAACAGCTACAAGCACGCACACACCCGCTCACACAGGGTGCACAGCGGCCCGACTTTCTAATCGTCATCGTCATGCACCCTCTGTCTTGAGGGCTGCCCTTGTGGGTGTGAAAAGCACGACGAACCCAAGCCACCTTGCTCCCCCTGGTCAGGCATACTGCAATACCCGAAGTTGAGTAGATAAAGCCACCTTGCTCCCCCTGGTCAGGCATACTGCAATACCCGAAGTTGAGTAGATAAAGCCACCTTGCTCCCCCTGGTCAGGCATACTGCAATACCCGAAGTTGAGTAGATAAAGCCACCTTGCTCCCCCTGGTCAGGCATACTGCAATACCCGAAGTTGAGTAGATAAAGCCACCTTGCTCCCCCTGGTCAGGCATACTGCAATACCCGAAGTTGAGTAGATAAAGCCACCTTGCTCCCCCTGGTCAGGCATACTGCAATACCCGAAGTTGAGTAGATAAAGCCACCTTGCTCCCCCTGGTCAGGCATACAGCAATACCCGAAGTTGAGTAGATAAAGCCACCTTGCTCCCCCTGGTCAGGCATATTGCAATACCCGAAGTTGAGTAGATAAAGCCACCTTGCTCCCCCTGGTCAGGCATACTGCAATACCCGAAGTTGAGTAGATAAAGCCACCTTGCTCCCCCTGGTCAGGCATACTGCAATACCCGAAGTTGAGTAGATAAAGCCACCTTGCTCCCCCTGGTCAGGCATACTGCAATACCCGAAGTTGAGTAGATAAAGCCACCTTGCTCCCCCTGGTCAGGCATACTGCAATACCCGAAGTTGAGTAGATAAAGCCACCTTGCTCCCCCCTGGTCAGGCATACAGCAATACCCTAAGTTGAGTAGATAAAGCTACCTTGCTCCCCTTGGTCAGGCATACTGCAATACCGAAGTTGAGTAGATAAAGCTACCTTGCTCCCCCTGGTCAGGCATACAGCAATACCCGAAGTTGAGTAGATAAAGCTACCTTGCTGTTGGGGTCGATGTGCTGAAACGGACAGTCCTTGTTGAGGCACTGGCCGAACTTGGTGAAGAAGTAGCACTCGGGCATTTTTGACATGTCAAACTCGTGCAGGAATTCGCAGTCGTCGCCCTTCTTGCACAGGCCGCGCAGCCAGTGCTTGCAGACGACAGTTCGGTCGCCTTTGATATGCCGAAACGGGCAGGTGGCGCCCATGTGGCAGCCGCCGCGCAGGTAGAAGGTGCAGACGCCGCTGCCGGACTTGTCCATGCCGGGGTAGGGCAGCGGCTGCAGGCCGATCTGCTGCTCCAGCTGCGTTTCGATGTAAAAATCGATGTCGTTGACCTCGGATATGAGATCCTCCATGGCTGGCTCAGTGCCAATAGGCGGTTGATAGCTGGATACAGATAGGCAGCGCCAAGGCAAACAGAATATGCAATAATGGAAGCCGTGATGAACTGAGGAATCTCCCCTTTAGCAATTTTCGCTGCTGCATTGGAGCAGAGAAACACCAGCACACGAACTCAAGAAGAAGGTAGAACTATCTGTTGTGCTCCCCCCAGCTGCATTGGAGCAGAGAAACACCAGCACACGAACTCAAGAAGAGGGTAGAACTATCTGTTGTGCTCCCCCCAGCTGCATTGGAGCAGAGAAACACCAGCACACGAACTCGAAGAGGGTTGTTGTGCTCCCCCCCCTCTCAAAAAAGCAAGTTGCAGGGCCTTAAGACTTGAGAAATTCAATGTATATCCTGATAAAAAGGCTAAAAGGCTAAAAGGCCCTACTGTTAAAGAGATATGAGGAATGGTATCTTTATTCCAATTCTGCATATTGAACAGGTTTCTACAGGCAACTTTCTTGAAATCAATGCAATAAACTTATGATGCCACCCTCTGTTAAGCATTATGCCAATTTTCTATGATACCTATGACAAAAGTTAAGATAATGACTGTTGATTTTTTAGATCACTAAGTGCTGTATATACGCAAACTGCATTTTAAGTTAAAAGATAACTAAAAGGGTATAATTTTTAAAACTGGGATACTTTGTATAAACACCTAACTTCAATTGAAATTGATTACTGCACTTGATAAGCCAAGGATTATTGCACTTGATAAACCAAGGATTATTGCACTTGATAAGCCAAGGATTATTGCACTTGATAAACCAAGGATTATTGCACTTAATAAACCAAGGATTATTGCACTTGATAAGCCAAGGATTACTGCACTTGATAAACCAAGGATTATTGCACTTGATAAGCCAAGGATTACTGCACTTGATAAACCAAGGATTATTGCACTTGATAAACCAAGGATTATTGCACTTGATAAGCCAAGGATTACTGCACTTGATAAACCAAGGATTATTGCACTTGATAAGCCAAGGATTATTGCACTTGATAAACCAAGGATTATTGCACTTGATAAGCCAAGGATTACTGCACTTGATAAACCAAGGATTATTGCACTTGATAAACCAAGGATTATTGCACTTGATAAGCCAAGGATTACTGCACTTGATAAACCAAGGATTATTGCACTTGATAAGCCAAGGATTATTGCACTTGATAAACCAAGGATTATTGCACTTGATAAGCCAAGGATTATTGCACTTGATAAACCAAGGATTATTGCACTTGATAAGCCAAGGATTACTGCACTTAATAAACCAAGGATTACTGCACTTGATAAACCAAGGATTATTGCACTTGATAAGCCAAGGATTACTGCACTTGATAAACCAAGGATTACTGCACTTGATAGACCAAGGATTATTGCACTTAATAAACTAAGGATTACTGCACTTGATAAACCAATGATTCTTTCTATCCAGGGATGCTTGCTATCTGCAGAATACTTGCTATCTGGATAGATGCTTGCTATCTGGGTGGATGCTTGCTATCTGCAGAATACTTGCTATCTGGATAGATGCTTGCTATCTGGGTGGATGCTTGCTATCTTGGGGGATGCTTGCTATCTGGGTAGATGCTTGCTATCTGGGGGGATGCTTGCTATCTGGGTGGATGCTTGCTATCTGGGTGGATGCTTGCTATCTGGGTGGATGCTTGCTATCTAGGGGATGCTTGCTATCTGGGGGAATGCTTGCTATCCGGGAGGATGGTTGGTATTTGGGGAGGGGGGGGGTGTTTACTATCTAGATAGATACTTGCTATCTGGGGGGATGCTTGCTATCTGGTGGGATGCTTGCTATCTTGGGGATGTTTTCTATTTAGTTGGAGTGTCTGTTATCTTTATTTTATTATCTTTCTGTTAACTTTAGAAAAAAAAGACATTCATAGTAAACATCTTTGTCCGTGACAATTGTACTTGATAAGGTGATTTATAAAACTGAAGACGAAATTGGTTCTTAAGAAAAGATGCTTTTTCAACTGTTTTCTATGAATATTTTTTGTTCCTTTTGTATTGAGCGATCCAAAGGGGGGTATCACACATGTGCAACAGTCAGCCAAGTCGGCCGATCCGGCCAACCGATTTGGCAGCCAACCAAGGAAGTCACAAAAATGCCCACCCGAAAAAAAACTAGTGTTGTACTAAGTAGCTGACGAGGCATTTTGACTTAATAAGACAGTTATAGTTACTTCTGCTGTTTACCCAAAGTTGCGTTAATTTTGCATTAGGGTTTTTTTACATGTAAGTCGCATTTTTGGCCAAAAACTATGTTGCATTTTTGTTAAAACTAAGTCACATGGCCAACCAAATTTTGGAGGTTGCGCATGTATGGGGGGCATTAGATTGCTAGTGTATATGCTTTAATTGTTTTTTTATATTGGGTTTTGCAATTTTGGGATGAACAAAATGTATATAACTTGTTCAAATAGACTATAAAATAAATTTAGATAAATTTAGTTTATTATTAAACTAAAATATACATCACTAGAGTCATTGATAAATATCTAAGTATTTCAGTTTAACCCTTAAACAAAATTTTGGAATCTAATGAACCTTATAATTTTTGTATGTTCTATATAAAGAATTTGTTATGATTGTGGCCTAACCTTTTGATTGCTAGAAGATAGAAGGTAATATTACTCTAACAATGGTTAAAAGTATTTTATTATAATAATATGGATTATACTTGCCTTAAAAGATGATGTAATAGTTTAGCTATATATATTATATAGTATATTTAAAAGGTTACATATGGCTATTTAGCCTAAATACTAGGAGGTTACAAATCACAATATATCTTCAATAATTCTAGCTAATGCTAATAGTTAATTTATAGTTAAGTGAATCAATGCAATGCAAAGTTGTATCTTATTTAAAAAATACAAATTGTTCTAAGGGTTTAAAATTGCATTTTAGCTTAAAGCCTATATTATCTTCTAAAATTTTGTTTCTTTATTGAGAATTTTTATCCTTTTGGTATAACCTTTGAAATTAAAGGTTAATGGAAAATAGCTATATACAACTGATTAATATAAATTCATATAATTTGTTTTTATAATAGTATCAGATATAGGCCTAAGTAGGCCTATATAAGATTAGGCCTAATTTTATTATTTATATTATGTATGTCATTATATAATTGTCATATTATTATAGGTCCCATGGGCTATAATAAAACCTAGGACAGCCTAGGTCCTAATGCCTATTAATAATTTCAACTTAAAAGATATATTTTATCTAACTAAGGCCTATAAAATATCTTTAAGGTCAAAATTTATTTGAACCAACCAAGCATTTACCAAGCAAACAACAGTTTATATAGTAAGTGAAGAGAAAATATAAAAGTACATTTTATTTGATTAAATGTTGATGGTTTGAAAAACTTATACATAGGCTCTATTAATAGAAAGTAAAAAAACAATAATGGTGGAGGAAGAATGCATTTTGGTTTTGTTGCAATACAATTATTTGCAAGGTCAACTAAAATATGCAGAGTTGATAGCTAGCCCTGCCCCTACCCATTGCAATTTGGTTATTTAATTTGGGCTTTAATTTTAATGTATAGGGTTTCTAATAGGCAGACTATATGATCTCTATTGCAAAAATCAATAGCCTTAATCATATCATATAAGTTAACATTATAACAAAATTATTGCATATAAGCCGCATATAAGCCTATATTAGTAGCTATTTAATAATGGCAGAGTTTTTTTAACCAGTGATCTCTAACTCTTATATAAAAGTGTCATTTAGTTTTTCCAATATAGGAGCTTTTCTGGTCCTCAAAGCAAACAAATTTATATACAACACTTGCCGCAACTGTGAGAAGACAAGGAACATTAGATTTCAGCCAATAAACTAAGCAACCGTTTAGGTCAATATGAAACATGGATTTGAGCATTTAAGACTTTATGGAACAGCTTTATGGAGCAGCTCTACCTTGAGAGATTGTCCCTTGATCACTTTATCTTTATTGGTAGTGTTTATTCAGGTGCAGCACATTTTAGTGAAGGAAATTTTGGCAAAAGATACTTATGGCCAAAGTGAATTTTCAGTTTAAATAGATATACATTTCGATGAAAGAAAGTGACTAATTTGGTAATTGCTACAGGGGGTTTGCTTCCCTCTTTAGTTATCCCACTGCTGGTACCAAAGTTGTTACAGTGGTGATTCCTATACACTGAGAATCCCACCGCTGAGACACTAAGTTGTTACAGGCCTTCTGGCTCTCTATAAGAATTCCACCGTTATGCCACCAAGTTGTACCAGGGGTGATTATTTCTTCTTAATAATAATTTCACACTGTCACCAAAAGCTATCACAGGGCTAATTTACTAATCTCTTCAGTGTTCTTCTTAGGTTGGTAGCTGCCACCAGGATTATCCTATTAATAAATTATGAGTTTATCAATCTTAGAATAATCCGAGAAATGTTTCTTAGAATAGGTCTGAGTATTTAGTCTGAGTATTTAGTCTGAGTATTTAGTCTGAGTATTATTCTTAGAAAAACTGTTAGCCCTGAAAGATTTTACACTTCTGATTATTCTGGTAGCGTTCTATTATTCTGGTAGCGTTCTACTTAATAATGGCCTGAGCGGTATTTTGGCTTACTGGTATATGTATTTCATGTACTTTGCAAGTCCTTGGGCGTTACCGAGATCAGAGGGTCATAGCCTCCGGTTATTCTTACACTTATTACTTCAGATCTACTTTGCAACTTCTTGCTACTCAACACTTTCTTCTCAGTAGTATATATGGTCCACACTTCCGTCTACTTCACTCTTACTTCTTGAAAGGAATTAACACAGAAAACACTTCTTCAATTCTTATTTTCTCGGAACTCTTACTATTCGTTATAACTGTATTATTAGTGAACCGCGATGCGCGAGGTTATTCTCTCTTCCGCCGAATTTGCCTGTATTTATAGTAAAATTCTAGTAGATTTTAAACAAAAATTTATTTGCGTAAAATATTATACAAAACACGAGTATTAAAACAAAAAAGCGTTGTAGTTTTTGGCGTGAATTTAAAGTGTAAACGATAGCTATTTTTAGAAAGAAATCGGGAGGGGCCCTTTACATAATTGAGAAGCTTTTAATAAATTATTTATTACTGCAAATTATTTGCAGTTAGAAAATTAAAAACTCACGACTTTCCTTGTAGCTATGTTATATACATGTATTCTATCAATAGGGCTTATGCAATCAATAGATTAGGGATAATGACGCCAATGGTGTGGTTTTTCAGTTCTAGTTCCCAAAATTCTACTTTGAAATCCCTGTAATGGAATGGCACTTACTAATAAAACAACTGAATTAAACTGTGACAGAACTAAAACATGTTATAATAAAATTAGGCTTTATATTTATAAAGTTTGTTGTTTTTCTTTTTAACTTTCTCCTAAAACAACAAAACTCATCACCAATAGCTTAGAACAAATATTTTGCCAAAAGTAAGTGCTTATCCCCATGGTATCGTGCCAATAATTCCAATTCCAATAAGCTGCCTTGGGGATAAGCTAGGCCCTAGGCCTAGAAATTATCAACACAGATCTGTGCGGATAAAATTGGAATTATTGGTATTGGTACGGGACAATAGGGATAAGCAGTTCCTCACCAAAATGGTCATTGTGAAAGTCTTTTTCACCATTATTGACTTTTGCGAAGTGGGTTGAATTTGTTTATTCTAGGCCCCTATTGAGTTTAAAGTCAAAGAGAATATTGAAAAGCTGCTTCATAAAGACTTAAACACTCAAATCTGTGTTGTGTTTCACACTGAAAAGGTTGCTAAGTGTGTCTATAGGCTGAAATCCGGTGTTCCGATCATGTTTAAAATCCAATGCTCAAAACAAAAAGCAAGTACTAGCTACTAGTAGGCCTAGGGCCTATGCATAGATCTAATTCTAAATTAAAAAATAAACAAATGTGGTATTAGTAATAAGACTAAGAGACGGCAGATGAACTAATAACATTTTTAAAAATATAGGCTATTAGGCCTATGCCTACAGACTACAGTGTGCACTGCACTGACTGAGTCAATCAGTTGATTTATGTCTATGGTTAGTACCCACCCGAGTAAGGCCTATCGTAAGGCAGCTGGGCAGCATACCTAATTTATATTTATATCGTGTTATTGAAAATACCGGTTAGTACATTTCGAATCTAGCACTACGTACTAGACTAGGCCTATAGATATGAAAGCATTCGAAAAGAATGCCGACCTTCAATAAATTGATTATGACAAGTGACAATGAGCCGTGTCAATTCAGCGAATTCGCAAAAATAAATTCAAAAACTATACCGGATTTTTTTATTAAAATTATTAAACAAATTTTAACACTTTCAGTGTAAATAATAAAGTTTAAGTATGTTTGCACAACTGTGCAAACATGATTTATTTTAAAAGAATTAAAATTTTAGATTATATTTCAAAAACAATAGTATATACATTAAACTTTTTAACTTCGTGTCACGCGGTATTTGAATTATATAACTGTATTTTAAAAAACTGAAAAGGCAGGACAGAGATGTGCCTGGTATTTTTATTATTTATACATATTGATTATATTGGTTATATTGCCATGCCCATAAGTCATTGATAATAAAAAATATTTGTTTCCTGCTTTATCCTACTGCAAAATACATAGTCAATGATTTACTAGGCATTTAATTTTTAAGGAATTTCTACATAAATTTTATACAGATTCAGAGCTGGCATTGTGATCGTGGCATGCATCAATATATGAGCATGAACATGATGCATGATGCATACTCAACCTTCCTACCTATTTTTCCATGCAACTCAGTTAAAAAATAAGACTGTTTTGGCTTCTTATATTTCCTTTTTTGCTTTGTTTCATTGGCTCTTACCCCTCTTATTTAGTTTATGTTTCATTTTTTTCTTCTTTTGTTCTTAGTTCTCTTGCCTTGCTTCTTTCTTATCCTTTTTTCTTTGCATTTTGGGAATATAATTTTTGCAACTTACCTTGGCTATTAGTATTTTTACCTATCTAGATTGTCTTAGTTGGCCAAGGGCTATGCCTTTGTATAGCCTATATTTATAAAAGCTAAAACATAGTCTTGTTAGTCATAGTTTTGTTAGCAATGTAAGATATAAGCCAGGCTTATAATGAATGTAACGAAATGAATGCCGAGGACTATCACTTGAATTATCATGATCAGTCGATCAGTCTGAAAATGCCAAATCAGAGCGCGGCAAACTCTTACAAGCAATATTTATTATATATTAGTTACATTGAGCAATAAAACAAACTACATTATAAAACAATTATGCAAAATTATATAAATACGAGTACATACACTAAAAAGTACAGTAAATGCAGAAACAGAATACAAATATGAAATACAAATAATACAGTGAGAAATAAGTACAAAATATGTTTCCTTTTAAAATAGATAAAGAGATACATTACATGAATATTTTTTTAATATAGAAATCTAAAGGGACCATAACTAGGGGTCATAATTTAGCGCTTTCTCCAGGATTCCAGGATTCACAGGGTCAGGATTCAATCCCAGAATGTCAATGCTATGTTTTTATAATGTCTGATATAATTGCAAGTATTTTATCATAAAATAGCAGTTAGTTCAAATATGGAATATATTTATATGCATACATGTCCATTCTCTGTTGCCCACTTTGTAAGGTCTTTAATGTTGTTTGAGTCGAGTCTTATTTAAATCATTTAACATTGAGATTCGATTTTAAAGTTTGAACTCATAGGACATGTGAGTCCAGTCCAGACTCCAGGCTGACAAGTGACAACATGAATGCCTAGGCAGTAGTAGGTTGTGACTTGTGTTGTGACTGTGAGTCCTTGTGAGTCCTTGTGATTTTGTGAGTGTGTCTCATACCATGGGCTAACAACTCCACAACCATGTCCATGAGTCATGTGCATTTGTTTTGCAATGTGCATACTGCTAGTGCTACTACATAGTATGTAATACATGTATATACATTTATTTTGCTTTGCATAGTGTTTGCTTATTTTTACTTGCAACTTGCAGATGTTCTCATGTTAGTCACGCAATAAAAAAGTAATTTGCAGCGTTGTTATAACATTATAACAATGTTACGACAAGGATGGTACTAGAAAAATATTAATTCCAAGATTGACAGAATCTGGGATTTTGTGACCCGTAGCCATAGCCTATATGTCTAGTGTGGCATATTAATGTGGAGCAATCAATAAATTTGAATTGTGAGTTTTTATCTATTTGTTAAATTTATAAATACCCTTTATAGTTTAGTACTATCCCCAAAGCCAAAGGCATAATAGATCTTAGTTAGGGCCTATCTTATCTTGTTTTATCTTTTCTTGATAATAAATAAATTTAAGGCCATTCATTGTATACTTCTATAAGTGTTTTCTAATATAGACTTATTGGCATATGTATAGTTTTCCACGTTAAATTATTTTTTGTAAAGTTACACAATATTAATGTATTAAAGGGAATTATTATAGATTGTTAAATGTCACAAAGCTAAAAAGAAGTTAAAAGTTCACTTTAACATTGATAATAATGATAATAATTGATAATAACAAAATCCATTGATATAGTTTCAATGAGCGCAGTGCTGCAAGCTCATTGGAGTTGCACAAGCATCGTAGTTAAACAAATTATGTATCAGATGGTACTTGGCCAGCCACTGCATGGTAGAATGCGTGTTAGACACAATTCCTACTAGTTCTCTTATTAGGGATACTTATATAAAGATATAAAATATGGCCAATTATGCCTTTTGCTAGTTATGTGACAATGTCAGTTAAAGTGCAACAAAGTACATATACCCTCTAAACTTAAAAAGTATAAATCAAATTATTGTTGATAGTGTCTTTTCCTAAAAAAAATTTCATAAAATCTAACTAGAGATTGCTAGAAAATTTTATAGTAACAATAGCCAATGTTCAATCTAAAACAAAAGTTGCTTACTTTTTCATTGAAGATTGGAATATTGGATCAAATATATTAGCCAATCTGTCAGTTAGAATTTAGGCTTTTATTAAATAAAAGAATTTAATTTTAATGTGCCTAGGGGGCCCTTTGATTCCCTTAGTTATTAAGTATTATTTTGTTAATTAGTCTTCTAAAATAAAGTTCTAATAATTAAAGCTAGCTTTAGTATATTAAAGGTCTGCAATATTTGCACAAGTGACTTAATCTAGAAGGCTACTAAAATTAAAGATAATGCAGACTCATTGGTCAATATGTTAGTAAGCTCTGAATTGTAAAGTTTTAGCTGATCTTTCCAGCAAAATATCTGCCTATCTGCATGATCTAAAATCTTTAAAACTTTTCTATATACTAAAAAATTATTCTAAATCCTAGTCTAGAATCTATTTAAATAGAATCAACTGCGAGTATGGCATGGCAATCCAAGCATGCGTACTGTCAGTAGGCTGTTTCATGCTTTCCACTTATTGAGTATAGACACACCTGTTACCTGTCAAAATTCTCTGTAATACCTAATCTCTGCTGTTCACTTGTAACGGCTTGTAATTAGGCCCTAAATGTTTTCACAACTCAGGAAAACATGCCAGAAATTGAGCTTTGAGCTATTCAAATTGCCCAGTTGTTTCTTCTGTATCAGTGTGTAACTGTGTGCTTACTACTCTGTCCCCTCTGACCAGGCACTCCTGACACATTAGCTTCGTGCTCGTGAGAACTCGAGAGAATAGTGCTCACGAATCACACTGTCAATGCCAATTATAGCAGCTCCACGCCACAATAAAGTAGACAATGACCGTATTGAGTTGATTGTGTGCTGGATAGAAAGCAGATAAGCTGGGCTCTGGGGGAGGCCGCTCAGCAGAGATTGGCGGCTCGTTCCCCGCGCCCACACCCCCTGGCAGATAAGGCCGTCCTATTAGACTGGCGGCTCTGGGCCAAGTCGGGGCTCAGGCTGAGGAATCTGCAGTTTAGCGGCTTCGCATTTGCGTCAGTTATCACCTGTGATCTTCATTTGGCTGCTGTTGCAGGCGGCTAGCAAGCTTCCCATAGCCGGGCTAAGAGCACACCCGCGCCGATGGCCATGGAGGACGAGGACGCCGACATCGGGGTTGGTGGCGACCTGCGGCGGACCAGCCAGGCGGGCCACAGCCTGTTGCAGCAGTCCGGTGACGACTTCACCAACGTGGCACCACCCAACCCGCCAGACAAGGGCTACGGCTGGTTTGTGGTGCTCGGCTCCTTCCTCTGCAACGCCCTGGTGGACGGCTGCTGCTTCTCCTACGGCGTCATGCAGCCGCACATCGCCTCATCTTTTGCTGATGCATCGCCTTCGATGCTGTCCCTGGGCGGCAGCGTTCTCACTGGGACCTACCTGTTCACAGGTGAGCAGCTGAAGTAGCATTTTCACTGGGTCCTACTCCTACCTGTTCACAGCTGAGGTAGCATTTTCACTGGAACCTACCTGTTCACAGGTGAGCAGATGAAGTAGCATTTTCACTGGGACCTACCTGTTCACAGCTGAGGTAGCATTCTCACTGGGACCTACCTGTTCACAGCTGAGGTAGCATTCTCACTGGTACCTACCTGTTTACAGCTGTCAGTTAGTATTCTCACTGGGACCTACCTGTTAACAGCTGTCAGGTAGCATTCTCACTGGGACCTACCTGTTAACAGCTGTCAGTTAGTATTCTCACTGGGACCTACCTGTTAACAGCTGTCAGGTAGCATTCTCACTGGGACCTACCTGTTAACAGCTGTCAGGTAGCATTCTCACTGGGACCTACCTGTTAACAGCTGTCAGTTAGTATTCTCACTGGGACCTACCTGTTAACAGCTGTCAGGTAGCATTCTCACTGGGACCTACCTGTTCACAGCTGTCAGTTAGCATTCTCACTGGGACCTACCTGTTAACAGCTGTCAGGTAGCATTCTCACTGGGACCTACCTGTTAACAGCTGTCAGGTAGCATTCTCACCGGGACCTACCTGTTAACAGCTGTCAGGTAGCATTCTCACTGGGACATACCTGTTAACAGCTGTCAGGTAGCATTCTCACTGGGACATACCTGTTAACAGCTGTCAGGTAGCATTCTCACTGGGACATACCTGTTTACAGCTGTCAGGTAGCATTCTCACTGGGACATACCTGTTAACAGCTGTCAGGTAGCATTCTCACTGGGACCTACCTGTTAACAGCTGTCAGGTAGCATTCTCACTGGGACCTACCTGTTTACAGCTATTTTCACTGGGACCCAACTGTTCACAGTCGTGAGGTAGCATTCTCACAGGGACCAACCTGTTTACAGTGAGTAGTTTTGCACCCAAAGAAAGATTCCCTCAAACCCTCGCGTTCTATTTGCAATTTGCATTAAACAGGTCCCCTGAGCTCAGCCCTGGCCAACATGTTCGGTTGCCGGGCGGTTGTCATGACCGGCGCCCTGCTAACTATGCTGGCATTCTTCGCCGCCTCCTTCGTGTCAAGCATCCACGCTTTCATCGGGGTGTTCGGATTTCTTGGCGGTGAGCGATGCAGTTTTCCTCGTAGAAACCCGAGCCTGGCTTATTAGGCTGTCCCTGATCCACAGAATGCCTGGCTCTGAGCCTGGCTCATTAGGCTGTCCCTGATCCACAGAATGCCGGCGCAACACCTGGCTATGAGCCTGGCTTATTAGGCTGTCCCTGATCCACAGAATGCCTGCGCAACACCTGGCTATGAGCCTGGCTTATTAGGCTGTCCCTGATCCACAGAATGCCTGCGCAACACCTGGCTATGAGTCTGGCTTATTAGGCTGTCCCGTTTTACAGAGTTTCTGTGCAAACTCCTGGTCAGCGCTATCGGCCACACTCGGGCCATAAAGTGGCTCAGCAGGTCTGCCCCGCGTTTTTTGTCTGCATATACAGTATTTACGACCCGCAGGCACTTTAGATTGCATATAAAAATGTGTGCATATTGTGTAGGTTTTACAAGACCGACTGCCCAGTGCGGGGCTAGAAGTGTCACAGACAAGAGAATATTTTTATTCAGCTTTTGAGTCACTTTGCGGCCTTAATTTTTTCTCCCCAGACGTTTAATTTTTATATCCAATAACGATTGTTAAGTTAAGTGCACTGTGCTGCGTTTCGTTTTTATGAGTGACCGCGCTGATAAAAATGCGAATTGTCTGATCAGAATGTCGGAGGGGGCAGCCTGCTAACACTGAAGGGAGCAGCTTAGCCAGCCATTCGATGCTATTTGTCCATAAACCAATGAGTGCAGCCCACCCTCCCCACCCACCCCGTCAGGGTGTCAGTCAGTCTGTCTCTCTGTCTGTCTGTCTGTCTGTCTGTCTGTCTGTCTGTGTGTCTGTGTGTCTGTCTGTCTGTCTGTCTGTCTGTCTGTCTGTCTGTCTGTCTGTCTGTGTGTCTGTCTGTATGTCTGTTTGACTGCCTGCCTGCCTGCGTCTGTGTCTGTCTGGTTGCCTGTCTGTCTGTCTGTCTGTCTGTCTGTCTGTCTGTCTGTCTGTCTGTCTGTCTGTCTGTCTGTCTGTCTGTCTGTCTGTCTGTGTGTCTGTCTGTATGTCTGTTTGACTGCCTGCCTGCCTGCGTCTGTGTCTGTCTGGTTGCCTGTCTGTCTGTCTGTCTGTCTGTCTGTCTGTCTGTCCGTCTGTCCGCCAGTCCCCTCCAGCCAGTTCACCAGCCCATCCTAACCCACCGCAGGCATCGGTTTCGGCCTCATTTACCTGCCTGCCGTGGTCACCGTCGGCTTTTGGTTTGAGAAGCGGCGCGCATTCGCTACGGGCATCGCCGTATGCGGCAGCGGCATCGGCACGGCGGTCTTTGCCCTGCTGACGGACGGCTTGATCGATGTGTACTCGTGGCGCGGCACCGTCATGATCCTGGCTGGCCTCGTGTTCAACTGCGCCGTGGCCGGCAGCTTCTTCATGCCGCTGGAGCGCTACTACCTCATTCTGACCCTGCGGGAGCGCCGGCGCCGCGCCAAAGGCGAGCCAATGGTGCGCGGCCACATCATTGAGAGGCTGATCGAGAATAAGCGGCGCGAGAGGAACATCAGCCAGGGCTCTCTGAACGGCTGGATCATCACCACCTACAACAAGGTGCTTGGCGAATGACCTGCGCAGCTCCTGTTGCTGTGTAGGAATTTTAGTATTCGCTCTGCAGCCCTCTTTAGTCATCGCCCTCCTCCCCCCCCCTTTGCGCTCGCCAGGTGGAGCCGCCGCCGCCCGACTTCGACGACCGGCCGATGCTGAACACGGACGCCATCCAGCGCATCGCCGAGAACGTCCTGCGCAGGAAAATCAGCCACGGCCGGCGCTTCACCACCACGGCTGCGGCGGCGGCGGCGGCGGCGGCAGCGGCGGCGGCCTCGGCGAACGGCGGCGGCACCCGCAGCGGCACGATCAGCGGCGGAGTTGGCGAAGGCGCCGGCGGCCTGTACCAGCAGAACGAGCAGCAGCAGCGGCCACAGCTGCCGCAGCTGGTCAGGGACTACTCCCAGAGCCAGACCTCGCTGTCTCAGCCCAGCCACAGCGCGCCGCAGTCCAAGGCGCAGTCAATTCAGTCTCTGCAGCAGCAGCAGCCGCCAACCGCCGTAGCCGCCGACCCGGCGCTGAAAGTGGAGATGCGGGAGGCGATCTCCAAGTCGGTGCTGCGCGAGATGCACCGGCCGATGAACCGTAAGGACGCCTTCCTCATCTCCGGCTCGCTGCACCAGTTGGCCGAGTACGCGCAGAGCCGGGCCAGCGTGGCGGGCACTCGGGAGTACTACAAGTCCATCACCTCCATTCCACCCGAGGTCGGCCAGCCGGGAGCGCCCGTCAAGTCCGCCATTCGCCAGATGCTGGACTTCAGCATTCTGAAATCCGCCACCTTCTGTCTGCTGCTGTTCACCGCCGTGCTCACCATGATGGGTGAGCGCGAGGCCTAAGCCCATCCTACAGTATTCCTGATCCCGAATCCAACAGTCCTGATCCCGAATCCAACAGTCCTGATCCCGAATCCAACAATCCTGATCCCGAATCCAACAATCCTGATCCCGAATCCAACAATCCTGATCCCGAATCCAACAATCCTGATCCCGAATCCAACAATCATGATCCCGAATCCTTCAGTCCTGATCCCGAATCCAACAATCCTGATCCCGAATCCTACAGTCCTGATCCCGAATCCTACAGTCCTGATCCCGAATCCTACAGTCCTGATCCCGAATCCTACAGTCCTGATCCCGAATCCTACAGTCCTGATCCCGAATCCAACAGTCCTGATCCCGAATCCTACAGTCCTGATCCCGAATCCAACAATCCTGATCCCGAATCCAACAGTCCTGATCCCGAATCCAACAGTCCTGATCCCGAATCCAACAATCCTGATCCCGAATCCTACAGTCCTGATCCCGAATCCTACAGTCCTGATCCTGAATCCTACAGTCCTGATCCCGAATCCAAAGTCCTGATCCCGAATCCAACAGTCCTGATCCCGAATCCTACAGTCCTGATCCCGAATCCTACAGTCCTGATCCCGAATCCTACAGTCCTGATCCCGAATCCTACAGTCCTGATCCCGAATCCAACAGTCCTGATCCCGAATCCAACAGTCCTGATCCCGAATCCAAAGTCCTGATCCCGAATCCAACAGTCCTGATCCCGAATCCTACAGTCCTGATCCCGAATCCTACAGTCCTGATCCCGAATCCTACAGTCCTGATCCCGAATCCTACAGTCCTGATCCCGAATCCTACAGTCCTGATCCCGAATCCTACAGTCCTGATCCCGAATCCTACAGTCCTGATCCCGAATCCAACAGTCCTGATCCCGAATCCTACAGTCCTGATCCCGAATCCAACAATCCTGATCCCGAATCCAACAGTCCTGATCCCGAATCCAACAGTCCTGATCCCGAATCCAACAATCCTGATCCCGAATCCTACAGTCCTGATCCCGAATCCTACAGTCCTGATCCCGAATCCTACAGTCCTGATCCCGAATCCTACAGTCCTGATCCCGAATCCTACAGTCCTGATCCCGAATCCTACAGTC